>CM037155.1:11029666-11388937 GCA_020921065.1 Vaccinium darrowii
GCACTAAATTCAAAAGATAGTTAGCGGTCAACACTGCTTCACCCCACATGTTCTGAGGCAACCCAGAACTAACCAACATAGCATTCATCATTTCTTTCAATGAACGATTCTTGCGCTCCGCAGTTCCGTTCTGCTGAGGCGAGTAAGGTGCAGTGGTTTGGTAAATAATACCGTGTTTAGCACAGTAATTCCCAAACGGTGTTTCAAATTCACCACCTCGGTCACTTCTCACCACCTTAATCTTACTGCTAAGTTGGTTCTCCATCTCATTCTTAAAGAGAATGAATTTATCCAACGCTTCATTCTTGCTTTTTAGCAAGTATACATAGCAATATTTCGTGCTATCATCAATAAAAGTAATGAAATACTTGTTTGCATTTGGCGTTTGGACATATTTCAAATCACACACATCAGTGTGGATTAGCCCCAATGGTTCGGTACTTCTCTCAACCGATTGAAACGAAGTTCTAGTTAACTTTGCTTCGACACAAGTTTCACACTTGTGATTTGTATTAGTATGAAAAGCTGGAATGTGGTCCAAGTTAACTAATCTACGCATAGATTCATAATTAACATGACCTAGTCTACCATGCCACAAAATGGAAGACTCAAGCACATAAGCAACTGGGGCATTTGTCTTATTAATAGTAGGGATAACAGTCATTATATTCATTTTGAACATCCCATCGGCCAAATAACCTTTCCCTACATATGATCCAGCTTTAGTCAAAATGACCCTATCTGATTCAAACACCATGCGAAAGCCGTGTTTGCTCAGCAGAGAGCCAGATATCAGATTCTTGCGAATGTCTGGCACGAACAACACTTTGTTCAGGGTCAATGTCTTCCCCGAAGTCATCTTCAGGACCACTGTTCCTTCACCAGTAATATCTGAGGTCGCTGAATTCCCCATAAACAGCTTCTCCCCATTAACCGGCTCAAGTGACGTGAACATCTTCTTGTCACAGCAGATATGGCGAGTAGCCCTAGTGTCAATCCACCACTCCTGTGGATTTGAGCCCACCATGTTCACCTCAGATACCATAGCTGAGAAGTTCATGTCAGAACTACCTCCCGAGGCTTCTGCAATATGCGCTTGTGGACGAGGTGGCTTCTTGCATTCTGATGCTTTATGGCCAAACTTGTCACAATTGAAGCATTTCCCTTGGAACTTCTCCTTGGGTTTCTTAGCGATACCGCCTTTTGGTCCCAGATGGACACTCTTGCCCTTCTGCTTATTAGACCGCTTGTCATGTTGGTTCTTTTTCACACCACTTGAGGAAGGACGACCATGCTCCACCATATTGGCCTTTGCCATTTCACCCTCCTTGGCAACCATCTCTCTAGCACGGTTTCCTTCCGTGACGTTGAGCTTGTAGAAGAGAGTCTCAAACGTCATCTCCTTGTTCTTGAACATGAGATAACTTTTGAACTCCTTCCAAGTTCCCGGAAGCTTGTGGATGATAGCAGCCACCAAGAATGGCTCAGGCAATAACATCCCTTCTGCTTTGATTTCATTGATCAACATCTGGAGCTCTTGGACCTGTTCAGTTACAGGCCTTTCATCATTCATAGTATAATCAAGGAAGCGGCCCACCACGAATTTCTTAGGCCCAGCCCCCTCGATCTTGTACTTTTTGTCCAAGGATTTCCACAGTTCCTTGGCTGATTCTGCCTCATTGAACACAGAGTATAACGAGTCATCAAGAGCATTCAAGACATAGTTCTTGGCCAGATAATCAGCATTCTTCCACTGATCCAGAGCCTGTCGCTTCTGGTTGTCCTTCTCATTTTCAGCAACAACTGGGGCATCCTCAGACAAGCACCCAGCGAGATGGAGAGTGGTCAGATAGAACTTCATCTTCTGTTGCCACCTCTTGAAATCAACCCCTGGACCAAACTTCCCAGGCTTATCAACATGGGACATCGGTATCGAGGGGACTCCACGCAGAGGAGTAGCAGCACTCGGGCTTCCCACATTTGGAGTCTCATTGTTCTTTTCAGTTGTCATTGTACCTTGAGAAATGACAAACCACAAATTAGTGAAACTATTTTCACAATCATGACAATAAGTATAGATCAACTATCTAAACTTTAGCAACCAAACATGGTCTTGCACCCACAATGCACAAGCGTACCCTGGGGGTCCCAGGGGGCTTGCCCCCTGGTGGGGGTTCTAGGGGGCCGTGCCCCCCTAGCGGGGTTTCTAGGGGCAGCGCCTCTAGGCGGGAGTTCGAGGGCCAAGTATACCAATCCTTGTGCCAAGTTACTACACTGGCCATGTACTAAGGCTGAGTAATTAACCTTCCACTGGTTATATTACTTGCAGGCAGAGCACACGCTTAGGCCGAACTAGCCCAACCACTGGCTGTTCTTAAACCCAACACAAGGACTGCTATCACAAAGCAGAGATCCAGAGGACTGTGGCTAAGCAACGTCACTGCATAAGCAGAGTAGGTTGCTCCAGAAGCCAAACAATCCACTGATCATAGTTTCTGGCCGAGCAATGTCGAGGCTGAAGCCAAGTAGATTGCACCAGAGGCCTATTAAACTTAACAGATCAAGGCCAGTTGCGCACAACTGCCTAAAGCCGTGGCTTAATCAGTGAAGTTCAATCGCGCATGATTGACTTAGGCCGTAGCCTCTGATTGTTGTTTGTATCTATTTCCCACACGAGTAATCTAGTTAGATTACTCTATGATCTCAACGAGATACCACCAATTCTATCTCTTCTTCGATTCTGTTCTTGCAACTCAAAAGTCAGTACCAAAACAGAATTGTTTTCTGGAACTCGATTGCCAATCGATAAGAAAAATCTTTGTTAAGACTGTTGGAGAAAATATAGTGGCAATCACAGATCCAAAGAACAATTCTTCTTATAACATTATACATGAACAAAATGTAATCAAATTACATGAACCGAAAAATAATAGAATCGAAACAGAGATACAAACAGTAGATTGGAAACTGCCGAGTCGTGTGTAACCACACTCTCCTTAACAAAGATTCGCCGCCTACCGTGGGTGTTGTAGGTTGAACCAACGTCTTCGTCCCAGGATACAACGGCTAGAACCACGAGCCGACGAAACACCACCGTCGACCGCCTTGGCGAACTAACTAACGCCTGTCTCTCTTCCTGACTCAAATGAAATTTGTAGGAATGAATTGGATTGTGTTGTGATGTGTGTTTTCAAACACAATGAGGAGTGACCTATTTATAGGAGAAACTCCAAGTGTGAAAGAGGGATAAATTAAGTAGCCCACAATGGTGACTTCTAGTGTGAAATGAGGAAGATTAGGTAGCCTACAAAGGGAAGCCACCTATGTGCACAATTCATTCACATTGAAGCCACCCATGTGCACAAATTCATTCACATTGAATTGTCAAAATTCCAACAAAGTCACATGAGGATATGTGGGCTGAAGTAAGCATATTAGGCTTGGGCAATCTTGTGGGCTTGGGGTTTGTTGGCGAGTGAGGCTTTTATCTCCCTTAACTTGAAATAAAAGGTGTGTACCGTGTGTATGGTACAAGACTCTTATGCACTAACCGTTATAAATAAATTTTCAAGCCGTCAAACAGTTCATTATCTTTATCTCCTTTATCAAAGCTCCGGCTTTCAATTAGCTTTCAGCTTGGTTTTAGGTAATTTGTTTTCCTGTTAAATTTGAAATTCTCTTCATCGAGGAAAGAAAGAACCATGCAAGCTCATTTCCCTTAGACTAAGGATGGAGCTAGAGGGGGACAAGTGGTGGCGGTCGCCACCACAAAGTTTTCAAAAAATACAATTATTATATAAAAAATAAATTTTTATCCCCAAATTATGTAAACTCGCCATTATTAGATTTTTTTAAGCTTTCATCCTCATAATGCAGTTTGTCTTTCTATTTTTTAAGTACATATTTTCACCACTACAAAAATAAAAAAATTCTGACTCCGTCCCTGCCTCAGACTATCCTATGCACAGTGCTTGGAGCTATTCTTCATAATGAAAGATAGTGTGAACTTCTTCTTCCTATATCTTAATGAGCCAAAGTGTCCAAATTGAACAAGTTGTTTTCCGTGCTATGCACAAAACTTTTTAAAGTCTTCATGGTGTATGTATATTTTTTTACTATAAATGCGAGGGTACCGCGATGCTTGTGCAAATCGTGTTAAGCAAAAAATGGGAAGAGGAAGGTTATAAATTGAGATTTACTATAATGAAATCTGAGATGTGAAAAAAGAAAATATGGTAGAACAAATTTGGGGTGGCAATTTTTACCCCTCTTGATAGTATCTTTAGGTAGTTAACAGGGTAGTTTGGGAAATAAAAGTTTGAACGAGCCTCATATTGAGTTCACACCATTACCAAACAGGTGTTCCCTTTATAATAGTGATGATGGTGATATAATTTACATTTCCACTGAAATAGTCCTCTAAACTTTCTTTAGTATGCTTGTAGGGCGATTTCCAGTAGTGCACATCCGGATCGTTCATCTCTGCAATCGATAATTTAGATTCGCAAACGCACAATTAGCAGTAAGAGTTTAACAAACATATCCACACCCATATCCTATCGGACTGCGAGGAAAAACAGAAATCCATGAAACACTCAAATTGTAAAAAAGAACAGGTAAAGAGAGTAGCTTTTCAGCAGCCGCTGCCTATCAAGAATCAGCAAACTAAAGCATTATTTCTATAGATACAAAAGTCGCTCAAGAGCTCATTCAATTCTTTTCTGCAAGCTAAACACAAAACTAGCCTATCTCATAACTTGTAAGCTACCCGATAGCGCAGTATAACTTCGAACCGAGTAATACGAGAGTGTATTTAAACAGACAACAGAAGATATGCACTGCTGCAATCAATTACGGGCCGAATAAATCCGATAGACATGAGTTGGACTTCTAAAAATTCTCAATCCTTGTGAGAGTAGGTATCCATTGGGAGGAACTTTGCATTACGATCTGCCTTCGAGCCTGATTTTCGGTCATAGTACTCAACTGCAGCAGCTCCCGCTAGTGCAGCCAGTGTAAGAGCCTGTGCATGCAACCTGAAAAAATTTGACACCAGAACATTAATGAAGAACAGTAATTTAATACCAAAAGGAAAATACAGGAAAATCAATGATCTTGTATAACAAACAATAAAATTGAGAGGGATACCTAGCATGAATGAGTTTGACGCTGGTTTTCATGGCGGGTTGAGACCAATTGTAGGCGATTGAACCAGCTATACCGCTCAGCCATAAACACCCTTTTTCACATAATCAAACAAACCCAAAATCAGATTCAATTCAACCCCCAAATCATATCACTAAATGCAACATCAACTGCGTACATAAACATACAGATACACAAAAAGGCAGAAGCAAGAAATGGGGGAAATTACCAACGCTTCGAAGCTTGTGCTCGACGATCCACTCCCTGATGGAATCCAAGTTAGTCTTCGCGGTAGAATCGGCCATGTTCCCGTTCTAGGAGAGAGAGAAAATCTAGAGAGAGAGAGAGAGAGAGAGAGGGGTGGAACACGAGAGCTCCGGTAAGAGGGTATTTTTATACCAAATTTGGACGGTGTGGAAGGAAATGCCAAACCGAACTTTGCAACCGGTGGGCGCGCACGTTTTTGGGCGCGCACGTTTTTGGGCCTTACTTCTCAAACAACGGATCTGTTTCCATAGAAAGGGAAAATTATTCGGTGCTTACCAGGCATGGGTCTTGTCGCGCTTCCAACCCTTAACATACATACAGTGAGTTTTTCAAATGATAAAATCTAATAAAATCAAGATATGCTAAAAAGTAAAAACAGTTAATTTTATCAAATGAGAAAGAATTTTACTCAAATAAAATATCTTATATATCATTTGGATAACTCACCCTTTTAATTATTGCATGTTTTGGATTATCTTTGTCTTAAGTATAAAAAAATATACTCTCTCCGCGCCTTTTTTTTTATTGATTATTATATTTTGGGATGTCTCTTAATAAATGTGTTTTTTTGTAAATTTGATGGGTAAAAGTTTGTACAACTTTATTTTCCCTTTTGAAAAGTTAGTAGATAAAGACTTAATAGGTAAAAGTGAACAGATAATTTTGAAAAATTGATGTCAAATGTGTAAAGTAGAGGTAAAAGTTGATGTACGAGATATAATGATATTGTTTATTTAATAAGTTACATTTACGAAACAACATGTAAATTAAAAATGGGACGGAGGGAGTATATAGTTTTGAACCTAATTTTTTAAATTTTAAATTCCTATTAGTGAGACGAACCAATAATTTACAAAAAAAAAAAAAAAAAAATTTGACGCAAACTGACAAATGCAATAAAAATTTGAACAAGGACAAAAAAAAAAAATCCAAACGGAATATTAAGATAAGCTACGCCTATATAATATTCACGAGTAATTGCATGATTATCACAAAAGTATTGGGTGAGTTCTCATAAAAAGTTCATCTCTAGACAAGTCATTTCCGCTGAAAAGTCATTTAGTTGATGTATTCAAGGAGAACGACTTGTCTTTGTATTTTTGTGGTAGCCCGTTCAGTCCTTTTATCCCCTTTAGACAATTAAGGAAACTAAGCCCGTTTGTTAGGGGTGCTAGGGAGGGGGGGTTAAGGAGGGATGAGAACAAGGGAAGGAGGTGTTTGATAGTGGGAGCAGGAAGGGGAAGAAGGGCAGGGGAGAGCTTATCCTTTTGGAGGGGTCTCAGCTAATCCCTCCCCCAATCCTAGAATTAGCTAATTCGGATGGGCAAAATGACCAATTTACCTCTCAAACATTTTGGTATTTCTCAATGCAATAATTTAATGAGTGCAACTCTGTATTTTGATCAAATTATCCATCCACCCTTATCCACCATATTAACTACTGCCCAAAATAAATAAAAGTTTATCACACCCAAAATAAATAAAAGTTAATGTCCCTCCTTAAATAATCTCACCTTATATCATATCACTTCTTAATTCACACTCTTCTTTATCTCACAAAATCTTATTCCCCCGACAAATGAGCATGTAGTTAAGAGTTGGGGTGATTGTAGTTCCGCAAGTCCACTGAATAATACTCAAACAAGGCCATGGTTATTGTTGTTGGGATAATAGAACAAGCATCCAAAGCCCTCAAATAATCACTATGTATTAGGCACATTCATTTACTTAGTTTGGAATTTTATAGGTCCATTTGATTAAAGTGAAATGGCAGAAAATACACTAACGAGGAAAACGTAAATTTTTTTTGAGTGATAATAGCACGAAAATGCTAAAAACAATAAAAGTTAAGATCCTTGCACAATTTCATGCAATCATAGTTGCATTTTTTTTTCCCACCTAGTTGTATAGCTATCACGTTCTTGCTTACATTGTTGTTAGGAAAAATAAGTTACTTTTTGTGATAAAAACAAGGGAGAGTTAATTAGGCATCCCGTACAAAAAAGATTTTTATGATTCCATCCTATGAGATTTAAATATTTATAATTCCATCCTGAAATTCAAATAAACCCCAAAACACACTTTTTCTCTCCTAATTTTCCTAATTTATCTCAATTTCTCTCTCTCTCTCTCTCTCTCTCTCTCTCTCTCTCTCTCTCTCTCTCTCTCTCGTATATTGAAAAACCTCTCTTTCCTAAACTTATAATTTTATCTTCTAATCTTCTCACACCTAATATCTCCAAAAAAAAAAAAAAATTGAAATAAATAATCGTTATATTTTGACCTAAAAACTTGGTAAAATTATTTATCATGAACACTATGTTGATTATCATGTTTATTATGTGAAATCACCGAAGTGATAAAACGATAAATCATGTTCACGGTGTATAAATAACCCTCTTTAAAAGGACATGTGAACATAGTTCATTAATTTACCACTTTTTCACCGAAAGTGGTAAAACAATAAACCATATTCACTATGTGAAAATAACTCTTTTTTAAAGGACATGTGAACATGGTTTATTAATTTACCTTACTATATCAAATCACCCATATGGTAAATCAATAAACCATAATCATTGTATAAAATAATCATCTCTTAAAAGACATATGAACATGGTTTATTAACTTATCATTTTTATTGTCTTGAAAAAAACACCACAGCATTGAATCGGAAAAAAAAAAAATCACCGTTGAATCGGGAAAAAAATCACCGTTGAATATGAAAATAGCAACTTACGGAATACACCGATGAGAATCAATGCACCATGAAAATAGGTACAATCACTTGCCATGAATCATAAGTTTCAGTAACACACCATGAAACCTCAAGTACAAAACATATACCACGAAACTTTTCAAGCCAATCACATCGTGATCTGCAAAGATGATTGACGAGATCTAAACCAAACGGCAGTGCGATTCCTAACCTTACATACCAATCATCATCAACGGCGAGAAACTCGATGTTGAGGCCTACAAACCCGGAGTCGTCGTCATCGTCGCTGCCTTACAGACCGAAGATGGTTGATGATCAAGATAGTTTGATCTGTCGCTCAAAACCCGGAGTCGTCGTCGCCTCACAAGGTCGCGTGGTCGCCATCGCCAACAAACCAGAGAGAAAGAAGAAACCAGAGAGGTGTACTATCCATAATCATCGTGGTCGCCGTTGTCAATGAACGAGATCGGAGGAGGAGGGGGGAAGTAGGACAGGGGAAGAGAGGAGAGAGAGAATAGTGAGCGTCAGTTTTGCAGAAGATGGAAAATAATAGTGTTTCCAAATTATGGTGGTAGATTAGTGAAGAATTTATGGCAGTGGGAAGTCATAAAAGGAATGTTTCATTTTTATATTTTGTATTTTTATTGAAACCTCTATTATTGAAAAAGGAAGTAAGGGTACAATGGTCTGATGCAATCATAAAGATTTAAATTTCATATGATGAAATCATAATGATAATATTGGTATAGGATGTATAATTAAAATTCTCTAAAAACAAATAATTTGAATGTAATAAATCAGAACTCAAAACTTGAAAATCAATAAAATCAAAATGGCGATTGAGGAGAGCATTGAACTCAATACTTAAGACATCTCGGAGGAGAGACATCTCTATTCACAAAAGACTCGTTTGTCAACGGTGAACATATGTCATTTGAAAAGATACATCTTCAAATCATGTCAATTCACATTCAATGATGCAGGACAAGCTATACACCCCTATTATTTATGGAAACATTATTTTAGTAATAATTTTTATTTACGATTAGTGTTAGGAGATTTTATTTGTGCTGCATGTTCTGCATGTTTTTAATTTAGTTTTGGTAAGATTTGATTTTATTTCTATTTCTTATAGTCTAGGTTTCCAAGTAATACTTTGCTTGGTCGCCACTCTAAGTAATTTCCTTATTTTTATTTTATTAATTTTGTTAGGAAGTCTCCAATTTTAGAAATAAGTGTTCTAGAGTATTTTATTCCTAGTTGGATTAGGGTATGTTATTTGATTCCTAGTTGGATTAGGATTTGTTATTTCATTCCTAGTTGGATTAGGGTTACTTTGGCCCTATAAGTATCATTGTAACCCTATGGCATATGCAACTTTTATTATTCAATCAATACAACTTTGAGAATTTTCTCTCTTTTCTTGTGGATTCAAGAACATCTCGTGGATTCGAGAACCTATCTCGTTTGGAATAGTACGTTAACTATTCTCTCGTGAATTCCGCTGCGTCAAGTGGTATCAAAGCGGGTTTTTCCTGACTCGATGTCACGAAACAAAGTAGATGACACACCCTTTGACGTTGCTCAAAGGATTGCTGATCCGAGGAAGATGGTGGAAGAACAACAGACAAGTATCACGATGAAAATCTGTGAGTCACTGCGGCTGCTGACTCTTCGCCTCAACCAAAGACCAGGGAGGGTTGTCGAGAATCGAGCGGAGGGAGTTGCCCAACGCCGTCCTCTTAACCAGGTTCGGGAAAGCACGGTGGGATTTGCCCAACGCCAGCCCGGTACCCAGATTGTAGTTGGGAGACACTCAACTAACTGTGCTGATAATGAGGAATCAGAACCCGATTTCAGGTCTTATGATAATTTGCCTAAATTAAGTGGTTATGAGTATTTTGAAGATATTTTAGATTGGATTTTAGATATTCATGATTTCTTTGAATATGTGAGAATGCCGTCTGAAATAAGGTGGAAATATTTGCTGGCAAAACTTACGGGACGAGCGCTACGATGGTGGTTAGATATGCAAGATAAGAGAGAACGATTGGGAAAGCGTCGTATTCGCGCATGGTCAAGAATCAAAAGACTTATGATGGAGAGATTTTTGCCATGGAATTATGAGCAACTTTTGGAAGAAAAATATGGGCCAAAGCAACAAAATGCAATTCACACATCTGCCGATGTTGTTGAAGAAGCTGTTAAAGAAGAGGTAATTCAAGTTTATGGTGAAGAGCAAATTGATATCAGCAATAGCGGCAACGAGAATATTGTGATTGAAGTTAATGAAGAGCAAATCGAAACAGATTTGGGTGATAAGCAGAAAATTGATATGGATGTTGATGATCAAGTTGTTGAGGACCCAATTGATTTTTCAGTTGAAGAAATTGATGTTGCTACCTTATCTGATGACCTTATGGTCAAGTCAGCCCATCTCAATGAGCCAATTGTTGATGTGTCAACTAATACCAAGATGAAACAAGATCAAGAGTACCCACAAAATCAAATTGTCTTTGTTGATTTTCTTGGAGTGCAACAATATGATTGGATTCTTAATATTCATATAGTGGATCTTATCAATCAATTGAAGCATGCCGAGAAGATATCATTGCAAGTAATTTTTGGTGTGGAACATTTTTGGAAGGGAATCAACAAGTTGAAGTTTTCCAAGTATCTTTTCATTTGGAATGGAAGATGGCAGATTTCCAACGAGAACTCGTGGGCGAGTTCTTTTGAAGAAAAGGAGAATGATGCAGGACAAGATATACACCCCTATTATTTATGGAAACATTATTTTAGTAATAATTTTTATTTACGATTAGTATTAGGAGATTTTATTTGTGCTGCCTGTTTTGCATGTTTTTAATTTAGTTTTGGTAAGATTTGATTTTATTTCTATTTCTTATAGTCTAGGTTTCCAAGTAATACTTTGCTTGGTCGCCACTCTAAGTAATTTCCTTATTTTTATTTTATTAATTTTGTTAGGAAGTCTCTAATTTTAGAAATAAGTGTTCTAGAGTATTTTTATTCCTAGTTGGATTAGGGTATGTTATTTGATTCCTAGTTGGATTAGGATTTGTTATTTCATTCCTAGTTGGATTAGGGTTACTTTGGCCCTATAAGTATCATTGTAAGCCTATGGCATATGCAACTTTTATTATTCAATCAATACAACTTTGAGAATTTTCTCTCTTTTCTTGTGGATTCAAGAACATCTCGTGGATTCGAGAACCTATCTCGTTTGGAATAGTACGTTAACTATTCTCTCGTGAATAATAGGGGTGTATATCGTAAATAAAAATTATTACTAAAATAATCTAAGGGTGGTGGTAGAAGATCAACAAACGCAGTTTCGCAATTTTCATACAAAATTTCGTGAAGAGTTGCAACAGTTGACTCTTCGCCAAAACCATGGACCAGCAGGGGTTGAAGAAGATCGCACGGTGGGAGTTGCCCAACGCCGTCCTCTTAACCAGGTTCGGGAACGCGCGGTGGGATTTGCCCAACGCCAGCCCAGGAACCAGATTGTAGTTGGGAGACGCCCAGCTAATCATGTCGATAGTGAGAATGAATGTGGAGACATGTATTACGAAGATAATTACGAAGATAATTACGAATATCAGTCGGTGAAGCGGCATTCAAAGTTTGAAGGGTTTTATCGCACAGATGATGACTTTTCAAATTTTCAAGAATCACCAATAATTTCCAGTTTTAATGCGCATTGTAATCCCGAGAATTTTATTTATTGGTTTCGTAAAGTCGACAAATTCTTTGCATTCTACACGGGCATTCCGGAAGAGAAAGAGGTCAAATATGTGGCGCATATGTTACAAGGTCATGCTTTTACATGGTGGGAGCAATTGCAATCTAATCGAATGCGACAATATAAACGACCGGTGAGGACTTGGCAAAAGATGAGACAATTGATGAGTGATAGATTTCTTCATTCACAACATAGTCAGATGTTGTATCAAGATTATCGAAGAAAGCTCAAGTCCAAACGATCATGCAAAGATAATCTTGACTTGCCTTATTCGTTTCCATGTAATGAAAATTATGTGGTTGCGGATATAGAAATCTCAAGAGACACTTCGCCGAGGCAATTGGGTTTGAGTCGATCAAGCCTCGAAGGTCAACAAATCAATCAAGGTCTTTCAAATTCAGATATGTCGCATCCTACTTATTATGATGGGTATGAGATCGCAGAAGAAGAAGGAGATCGGGTCGAACTTGGTGATGAAGAAGAAGTTGGTGCTGTTTGCGAAGGAGAAAGTTCGAGCTCCCTAATGCTCGAAAGACAATCTGATCTAGATGATGGTGCAACTACAGAGGTAGTTGAGGAGGGTGAGTATAAAAATATAGCAACAGCTGACCAAATTCACAAACTAAAGGGAGAGAAAAGTCTTGAATTGGGATCCATAGTTTCTCAATCCGATAATGTCACCACCAATGTCGAGCTTTGTGAACCAGGTGGAAGTATTACTTGTCCTAGTGATGAAGTTAATGTGAATGCTCTTAATGCGACTTCAGTCACTACCAATTCTGTGATGGATCTAAGTCAAGAGCACATGCAATTTCAGCATGAGGTGCAAAGCGTTGATTTTGTTGGAATTGAGCAGTTTGAGCCTATGATACATTCTCGGAGTATAAATATGTTAAATCAATTAAAACATGCAAAACAGGCAGCACAAATAAAATCTCCTAATACTAATCGTAAATAAAAATTATTACTAAAATAATGTTTCCATAAATAATAGGGGTGTATATCTTGTCCTGCATCATTCAAACACTAAATAAAATATTTATTGTAAAATATTTCCAACAGTCGCAATAAAAACCAAACTAAACCAAGGAAAAATTAAATTTTTGTTATTTTTTATTTTTTTGATAATGCAAGGTGTCTTGCCAGCTTATGTCCCACCTCAGCCTAATTTCTACAGTCCTCATATATAGCTATTTTCACTCTCTTATACATGGAGTTGAACACCTTAGAGGTGAGATTTTAGGAGGGAATAAACCAGGACTACCAGGACAACCCTTCGATTTTTTCTGTTTTTGCTTGCTGAAAAAAATAAAATAAAATGAGGGAGATGATTTTCACACCCCCATTTTATAATCCACACTCCCTTTTTGTCTTTATCTTACATGAATTTACAATATTACCCTTTTTCAATACACCTTTTTCGTACATCTAAGGGTAATATTGTAAATTCATGTGAGATAAAGACAAAAAGAGAGTGTTAATTGTAAAATGGAGGGTGGGAAAATCATTTCCCTTAAATGAAATGAAAGATATAGGCCTTTTGAGTGGCTGGGCCAAGTTCACTTATAGCCCTCAATCCGGCCCAAAGATTGGGCTTTTCCCATTTTGTCCAACTATATAAAGCACGATCGATGATTGTTGGTCCTATCATCAGAACGGAAGAGTCCCGTACTACTCAACTTTCTCGAAGCCTCTGCACGAACTGTCGCATCCCCTACCTGGTACGCTTTTTCTTCATCTCTGAAATCAAACACCATAATTTTTTCCCTAATCGAATCGATGAAGTCTCTTCATTTCATCGAATTTCCCAAAATTATTCACACAGATGATCGTAACAGCGTTGAATTTCGAATAAACTGACTTGATGTTCAATTACAAGGAAATTCTACATTTTTCATATCCATTAATCCATCTGTGTTGTTGGTCCTTTAGATAGGCTGTTGATGTATCTTCCTATCATATTTATTTGGGGTAACATTCTGAAATTTTGTTATGGTTTCAAGGACAATGAGTCGCCGTTCGAGCAGGATTCTTTATGTTGGCAATCTTCCTAGTGATACTCGTGAGAGAGAAGTGGAAGATCTGTTTTACAAGGTTCTTTTTAAAATTACCCTATGTTGGCAAAAGTAACTTCTTGAGCAGTTTTTGTGTGAATTAAGTTTTCTTGTTATTGTGCATACATCAGTTATATTATCCTGTTCAGACTTGAGATTATTTATTGTGGGTTGGGTTCATTACTTGTTGATGGGGGCTGGTTTATTGCAACTAGGTCGGTATAACATGATTTGGCCAAAGGAAAACAAATACATATTTGTTGGTTGACACAATACCGGGCCGACAAGTGCTTCAAAAATTTTACCTTTGTAGTGACTCGCATCCAATGACTAGGAATCTTCATCTCCTTTTTTGGTTTTCGTGCCAATCGCAGTGCCAATTTGGTATAGTTCGATAGTGTATGTTTTTGCACATCACTAATCCTCTTATTCGAATCTTGATCATGACTTTATACTTTTTTGATAGCTTTTGTCAGAGTTTAATCAACTTATTTACTTTATTTTGCTTAACTTTAGTTTAGCATTTGATCTTCCACTTTTTCTCTTTTGAGACTGCTAATTCTAGATACTCAATGTCTGGGTTGGGGTGAAAGACATCGATTACCTTGTGTTTTTCCCCTTCTACATTAGTTAGATGATCAGTTTGGCCTTGGGCAGTTATTAATATAATCATCTTCATTTTGCCCAAAAAAAAAAAAAACAAAAAACTTTAATTCCTTTCCAAGTGCAAACATAATTCCCATGAAATTAAGTTATTAACACCTCAGGCACTACCCTACCGCCATTTGTGGACCCCACTGTGCGTTCGTTTCAATAATCCGGACCATTCATCTTGTAGAACCCACAGAGCAGTGGATGATGAACATAAACAATCAACTTGATCGAATGTCGATAGGTGTATAAAAAATGAATAATCATCCCTTTCGATGTGAGTTTGTTTTTTACAAGTAGATAAACGCAAGGGGGGCGTGGCCAAGAAGCAGCCAGCTGACTTCCCCCTTCCACTCGGCTTTTCTTCGTGAGCAAGGTCTTAATATGTATGGGCATTTTGGGCGGGTTGCAACAAGTCGCTGGTCGAAGGTTTAGAGTCTTTAGACCAATCGTAATTCATTGAAAATTATACAAAGAAACTAAGTATGATAAAGTAAAATCAATTGAAAAAATGCATAGTTCGTGCTCATAACGAACCTTATTGAATGAGAATGCATGAGTGATAATAATAAGAGATGTTAGAGAAGAGCTCTAGCCCCCCCTCCAAAAAAAAAGGAGCCTATAATGAATCGCAACCTATATAGCACAGACACCGACACGGATACGGACACTAACACGGATACGGACACGGGACACGTGAATTCTAAAAAATGGACACGGATACGGCGGGGGACACGGCAAAAATAAATAAATAAATAAATAATTATATGTATAAATAAATCATATATGTATGCAATAACAATATATATACATAGATATATACACTTTTCCTTTGATATGTAAGATATCTACACTGTTATTACTAGTATATATACTCGTACACACATAATGTAAGATATACACCCTGAACGAAAAAATATATATACCATTACATACATCCATATATATATGCACATATATACATATACACAGCGAGAGAGTGTGTATATGGGGGACACGCGTGTCCATGCCGTGTCCCCCGAGTGTCCCCCTCCAAAAGATAATTTAATTTAAGGGACACGCCACGTGGCGTGTCCAATACGTGTCCCCGCGTGGGACACGCGTGTCGCCGTGTCCCCGTGTCCAATACGTGGACATGGCAACCTCTAGAAGTGTCGGTGCTTCATAGATCGCAACCACTACAATTAATTATAGGTTATAATGCAGCCATCGGGAGAATATGGAGGAAAATGACCGTAGCGCATGACAGAAAAGGTGAGAGGATTAGTAATGGTTGTTAATTAATTATAGATGATCGGGTAAGGATGTCTCAAAAGAGATAACTTGCCAAAGACAGAAGACAACAAATACCCAGACGATTAGATGGAATCCAACCTCGTATAAATGCACCAATGAACTCCCAAAGCTACAGATTTGACAAGCCACGGCATTGCCTCTGAAGACATCCTGTAGAGTTAAAGCACTGAAAGAACCCAATCATTGTGAAGCAGCACCGTTGGACTCCCCCTCTGGTTCTGTTGAGAGAGGAAATATTATCATTTGAACACTTACCTTTGAATGAAAGCTCAGACCTTCAAATGGTCATAGACTAATTTCTGTTTGTGGTTGTCGCTGGATTGGTTGCAACTCCTTTTCTTCCACTCTTCCGCAAATCCGCAGATCTAAAAGTGGGAGGGGCAGCTGACAGGTAATTCCGCTGTTGGGAGGAGGGAGGAGTAGGTGGGTGGCCTTGATGGCCCTGGGGAGAGGAAGGGGTTGGGGCTAGGAGGTGTCAGCAAGGAAGTTACAAGTCGTAATGGTTGCATTTGCATTGATTAAAAATTTAAAATGCAGAAAACCAAGTGAAATGGTTTCCTCTAGGTATGAAACAACCTACAACAGTAACAAAGAAAGACAAGCTCTGCATTGATGACTGCAGGAAGAAGAGAAATGCCTAAAGTCCCAAAACTAATGTAGGTTGCTAGTGGGATGTGTGGGTTTTATTTGAATTCGTTAACAACTGGTTGGGACAACCTTTTGGTTTTTTGATAAGATCATCTACTAAATGAACCACACTAAAATCAACAGGCCAAGGTTTTAACCTTGAGAGCCAAACCAACAAACGCAACAGAAGAAATCTATGGTAATACAGAGCCAGAACAGACTGTTAAAACTGGCAAACGAACGAAAAAACTACTATACCAAACTCAATTCTCTAGGAATTTTGTATGTGCCCTGGACCTCACTCAATCTTCTGTCTCTTCTGTGTAAGGGACCTTCCGTGGAGAAAGACAGGTTCTCATCTCTCACTATATTCTGAATTACACCAGCCTCCTTCACTTTTTTTGGTGTTGGAATATGGTTTGTTAGAACTTATGTTTGCTTGAAGCCAAATAATCTTAGGCCTGAACCTCTACCACTTCTCATCGTAGCTATGGCAAACATAGACATTTTAAGATTTAGTTTTTTTTTTTTGCTGTTGACCAATTTTTGCAAAAATAATGCTTAGAATATGCAAGGTGCTGAATGTAAGATAAGTGCTGGAAAGTACAGGTATTGCCATGAGAAGCGGACACAGGAGCCCTTCTCAATAAGCTTTGTATTGTTGGAACGCTTTTTGTGTACAGGAACATTTTTGTATTGTGAGTCTGACAGTAGCTTGACCTTGGATTTAGCATGACTTTTGTTCATTCTAAACTATTTTTCAAGCCTAGTATGGAGGAGTGATAGATTATTTAAGTGTGCATGACTGGCCAAGTTGAGGAGTTATTCAACCATTGGTAAGAATGGGGGTTTTAAGCATGATGGTGGGTAAATGAGCTTATCATCCATAACTGAAGTAATAAATGGCTTGACTGGCTGGTGGGAACATAATTGCTAATTTACAAGGGTGGATGGGCCAAGTTAATTGTATAGTTATGTGCTTCTTCTCTCTTTGAGGATCTTTTGTAGGCTGGAGAGGTTGGCCAAGTCTTTGTTAACTTTTTTGCATTGGTTCTTCTTTTCAGTATGGGCGCATTGTTGATATTGAGCTGAAAATCCCTCCAAGACCTCCTGGTTATGCCTTTGTGGAGGTGAGTTCAAGTTTTGAAAGCTACTAGCCTACAGCTACAATAGAATGCTGATACATATACTGCTAGATTTTGACATTTGTAATACAATAATCTGCTAAGTTTGAGTGAACTGTTATATATTTATTCATTCACATTCTGGTCCACTTTTGCTGTCTTCTGAAAAATGGTTTTGTTGGTTTGCAATTTAGTTTGAAGATTATCGTGATGCTGAAGATGCCATTCGCGGTCGGGATGGCTATGATTTTGATGGGCATAGATTGCGTGTAAGTTATCTCTGTCATTCGTACTTTATTAATGATGTCCAATTGCTTTGCTGTTACGAAATTAGTGTTGCTTTGCTTTTCAGGTTCTTGTAATCTGTGTCAACTTTCATTTGTTTGTCCATTTATAGGTTGAACTTGCACATGGTGGGCGAGGATCATCATCAGTGGATCGTTACAGCAGTTATAGCAGCAGTAGTGGTCATGGTGGACTTTCGAGGCGTACTGACTACCGTGGTTTGTATTCGTCTTTCTTTCTTGCTGTCTAATTCTCAGACACAATGTTGCATGGACACTACACGAAGCACCTGGGTTGACAGTACATGAAACGAGACGTGTACCTCTTGGCGGAATGTGTAGGACATTGCCCCTTTTGGCCTGGTTGACGCTGATTCAGAAAGGGAGCAGATCAATAAATATTGATGAATACCTCTATGTTCTTCTATATCATGGAATTGCATGCAATTAGAAACTCATTTTAACTCTTCGTTTGCAGTTTTGGTAACTGGATTACCTCCTTCTGCTTCATGGCAAGACCTGAAGGTGAGAATGATTTTCTTTTACTTTAATCTTCCTTAGCATAATCGACCATGGTTGAAAATGAAAACATCCAGCTTCCTGCAAAAACCAGGCAACATCTGTTAATCTTATGATAATGTGTTCTCATTATGTAGGATCACATGCGTCGAGCCGGGGATGTCTGCTTCTCCCAAGTTTTCCGCGATCGTGATGGTAAGTTAATTGCAGTTTATGTACATTGTAATGGTAGATGACTACTTAACTTCTATTATTACGCTCTGGCTAGAAGTGTTTCATCAGATCGTAGTCATGCATTCCAAATGAAAGACCCAACAGATTCCAAATATATATTGATTGGTAAAAGGGAGTTTGGACCTCCGATATCGATATTTACCATTTTACCGAATGTATTAGCCCATGTGGGCTGGTATCCATGTGGCCTGTATATAGCCATATCACCTGTACTGATATGTATCCTGATTCTGCAATTTAGAACGCTGCAGTTGACGCTTATGGTTTTTTGTCTTCATTACTAAACCAAACCAATCTGAGGGACCCTTGTATCCTTTTTTCCCATTGAGCTTTGTCAAGGGTTACTTGTTCACTTAGACTGAGTAGATACATATATTTGCGAACTACTGCATCTGCTGTCAATTTGGGTCTTCCCCTCATCGTAGCGTCACTGCCCAAAACTATCCTTACAACTCTCTTTACCACTCCATCTATAGGTCTAGGGCAGATATGTCCAAACCACCTTAGTCTATTTTATTTGAACTTCTCTTCTATGATGCAACATCTACCTTCTCTCACGATTGGTTTCACTTTTATTTCTGTCTCTTCTAGTATACATCATCTCAGGTTTGTTGTCTTGATAATTTGTAAAATGATTTGCTGGTTTTGTGATGGATATTTGTATTTCCTCTACACCCCGTTTGGATGAGGGATATGTTCCCCTGATAACTTTTCACCCCCAAAAGACCGTGGGCCCCACAAGCTATCCCCTTGTTGGCAACACCAAAAAGCTCCCGGATTACCTTTCCCCCCCTCAAAACTTATCCGGCTTTGGAGGGTTTGAGGGGGATAACTTTTGGGCGGGGGGGAGGGTGCCCAAAAGTTATCCGGCTCTAGATGGTGGCCTTTGGACTACTATACCCCTCCTAATCCCCCTCCCACAACCCCCAGCCTCCATCTCTACAACTAACCCATTTTTCATTTTTCAGAAAACAAAGAGAGAGATAGACTACTGGTGTGAGAGAGAGAGAGAGATATAGAGAGGTAAAGAGAGAAGGACAGTAGAGGAGAGGAGAGGTACCTGTTATTGCAGTCGCCGGAGCACCATTGCCGGAGAGATTTGCAGTTATACCCGCACTGCTGAAACCGAATAGGGTTTTCACGGGGAAGAAGAGGAAAGGTAGGGGAAAGACAATGGGTTTATATGACACGTACATGGCCACATGGGTACCGTGGAAAAACAATGGGTTTTTACATGACCACATGGGTACTGTTGAAAAACAATGGGTTTTTTTCTTCTTTTTTTTTTTTTTTTCTTTTAAAACAAGACCCAACCTGACCACATGGGTACCGTTGAAAAACAATGGGTTTTTTTCCTTCTTTTTCTTTATATTTTAAAGCAAGACCCAACCTCAACTTATCTAAAATTAATAAAATGCATTGAGTTTTGCATTATATACTTAATTTAATACATAATCGAATTTAACATTGTATATGGGCAAAATAGTCATTTGATAGTTTTTATCCCTCCATTTCATAAAACATCCAAACCAAGTCAAATTTTATCCCCCATCATAAACATCACATCACTGTGGGCCAACCCTATAAAAATAATACCCCATCTTATCTTATCCCCCCTCTAAAACTTATCCCTCTGAAAATAATACTCCATCCAAACGGGGTGAGGGTAGATTTTTTAATGGGCTTTATAAGGCTGCATTGCGCTCTATGGGTGATCGCCCATATTATAGGGATGCTGGTAGGGGTATCGGGTGCTGGTGTATATCTAGGGATGATATATCTAAAATAAAAAAATTTGAGATATCTACTATCTAGATTTGGAATATGGACAAGGGTATCGTTGGTAGTGTATTTTTATTGTACAGAGTTGCGTACGTGAAGTAAAGCACGTAATTTTTTTTTTATTGTTATTTTTATCAGCAAAGGACGATAAAAGCCCACGGCATGCTATCATCAAAGAAGCAGAGACACTTGTAATAAGGTGGCATGTTCCTGTCCGACACTTATCGGACATTCTTGGCCACACGTCCGATACTCTTTTCTTCGTGTCTATAATTAAGATATGACAATGTTAATTTGGCTATTTGTCCGACAATCTTTCTATAGTGTGTCCATCACGTCTTTGGTGTTTATGACTAAAAATAAATGTGTCGGCATAGCTTGGGCTCTTTCTAACTTGTGGTTATCAAAGATTTCGGTACTTATCACTTTGGTCTTCGAAGTTCAAAAAATATTAATTCTTGTGACTAGCCATGTTTAAATTCACTTGTTGGTATTTGTTAAAGATCTCTTGAGGATTCCTTGCCCATCCCCTTTTTCTTTTAAAGGAATTCTGGAGTCCTATGTCAACCAAGATTCTTTGCAACTTATGTATCTTATTATTTGGTACATAATTTGGCCATATAATGGTTAGTTATACAGAGCAATATTTTTGAATATATACAAATGGTCTTACATTTTGGAGAAATACTGTATCCCCGTGTGTTGTATCTGAGTCCCGTGTCCGCAATCTGCATCCGTGCTTCTTAGGCTATCCATGTCCGGTGTCCAAACCCATGCTTCTTGGATATATGGTAATTTGGAGGAGTGATGACCTTTGTGCTAGACAAGCACCAAGAAATGCCATGTTCTTTATAACTTCATGCTGCCGTGTTTTTCTTTTTCAAAAGCGATTCGCTCTAACGAGAGTCTGATATTTTCTTGTTGCTTGGCATGCTGATTGAATGTTGTTTCTCTCTTCAGTTTGGGTGAGTTCATTTCATCAGATCCACATATTGTGTAACAGGATGTTATTGATGGTTAATGTAATTGTGTTCTGTAGGCATGAGAGGAATTGTGGACTACACAAGCTATGATGACGTGAAATATGCGGTGAGTTGAATTTATTCCATGGAGTTCAATGGTACCCGAGTCCCCGACACAGGAGATCTTCTTCATTAGCATTTTTGCTTCTGTTTTCTCTTTGGGTTGCTATCGAATTTGTTTCAACAAATGCCTTAGTATTGTCTGAAACATCCCTCTGCAGATCAGGAAACTTGACGATTCTCTGTTCCGTAACCAATTTGATCGGGCTTATGTTCGGGTATGCAAAGAACTATTCCTTAACAGTCTTAAGACATCGTTCCCACATTTACATTTTATTGTATGTTATTGCCAAAGCAGTGCACAACTACCTAGCTCTGAAGGCAGCTGAAAAAAAAAATGCTTTGGTGTTATGACTGTTGTTTTTCTTATGTCATATAAGTGGTTGTATGAGCATAACTTTTCTACCTTTTTGTGAACTCTAGGTTATGGAATATGATTCAAGACGTAGCTACTCAAGGAGTCCCAGCCGTAGTCCATATTATTCAAGAAGCAGAAGTCCCAGTCGCAGCTATAGCTATAGTAGCAGGAGTAGAAGGTTTGCTTTTAGTCTTGTGGTTACTAGGCTTGTAATATGGTTTTATTTCTGGCACAGATGACTAAGATTTAAGTTATGCAGCAACTCTCCCAGGGGCAAATATTCTTACGGGCCTAAATATAGATCTCGTTCGAGATCTGTTTCATCACAGGCTCGTTCTGATTTATCTCCTCGCTCTATGTCAAGGTATGCTTTCATCTCATTTTCCCGGGAGATATGTGGACATTTATCCGACTGAGTTTCTCATGTTAAGTATAAAACACCTTTGACCACTTATGATCGTAGTTTGTGTTCTATGTGCTGTACTTATCCACTCGTTTCTCAGATGTCCTAGGCTCCTAGCCAGTTTTATCTGAATATATTTCCTCGTCCTCACATCTCATCTAGGTTAAAATGGATATGAGGGCTGGAGACTCCAGTTAATCTTCATTCAGAACAGGTTATAATACTGCTAAATGCGGTAGTAATTTTTTTCTCTTCCTAGGTGGTGAGACTGCTAACTGCCATAGTAATTTGTTGCACTTCCTAGGTGGTGAGCTCCTTGTTCTAAGTGTGATGGGACCATATCTGATGGATTTTCGATGCCTCTCCAACTGATTTTTAGTTCTTGAGGACCAAAATTATATTTTTCCACTGATCCTTTTTTGGGGGTTGCAGAGAAGTCCAGAATTAGGAAGTTTATTCATTCTCCAAGATCATGTACTTATGTATAGACTATTGATAGATACGTAACTATTTTTGATGAGCACGTTTCAGTTCAGATGAAAGTAAAGTACGGGAAGTCATTTGGAAGAAGTTAAAGGGGAGGAGGTTATTGAGAAAAGAAGGATGGGTTGTGAGGGTAATAGAAGCCATGAGGAGCATCTATCATCATTCTTGGAACTAAAAGTTCTGTGTTAATAAGTTCTATAGCAAATTGAATACATATCTTTTCTTTGTTCTTCTTGGGGTGCAACACTTTTTTTTTTTTTGAATTTAGTTGATGGACGTGTTCCGTTGGAGTTTAGCTCTTGAAAACATCAAGGAATCATATTTTTCTTTGGATGTCCATTTATACCTTTATTTCATGTTGGATTTTAAACACAGTTTTGATCTATAGACTTATCTTTTGCACTTTTTTCTTTTTGTCATATTTCTGAAGAGGATTTTATGAGGATTTTTTTTGCCTTACTACTCTCTTTAATGTCCCATGCAATTTATAGTTCCTCTCGTCTCTGCATGGTACTTTTTTTATTCAGAGGTGGATGGGGGTTAAGTGAGAAAGGGTACCAAGTTGCGTGGTTATGATGCAATGATTATGAAGGTTGCTTGTTTGTTTTCTAGATCCAGCGTCTGGCGGCGATCTGGAATTGCGTGTTAGGGACTTGGTTGGATATGGTGCTCAAATTCCTGCAACTCATTTGGTTGTGGAGTTATGCAAATTTTTCAAGGGGAACCTCTGACAAACCCTTGATGGTAAGGCAAACCCTTGATGGTACACTTAACTCTAATGCGTCCAATGGATGCTAGACCTCATTACTAAAGATGGCTCTTTTGACTTGAAAGTCGGATTTCAGTTAACTATGAATGGTACCATGAACCAGAAAACAGGGTATAAATAAATTCAAATCCTTTCAACAAATTATACGCTGTAGGGGATGCACTCTGGATTCGTATATGAATACAGTGATACAATTGGGATTTTGGACCACAATTCTTGTCTTGTCCCTAGAATTGTATGTTATGGTGCTTCAGTTAAAGGTCTCTCGTCTCTTAAAGTTGACCCGTCTAATTCTGGTTGACCTGCTTGTGAAAATAACTCTCCAAATGCTGCTGTTGAATTTTTGTTGGGTTTCTGTTGGATTGGCCAACTTTTGTTTGCTTTGTTTGATTGTGGTAACTCCAACGTGAAACTGCCATTCTACTTTGGATCCTTGAAAGAAAGACTGGTTATTGAATTGAATTTGTTTTTGTAACTTTTGCAGATCTCGATCGCTATCCAGATCCCCGCTGCCATCGGTTAGTTAAAGCTTAATCTGTCTTTAATCTTTTTTCAGTTCATGTACCTTCGTATTCTCCTCCAACAAAACTACTCCCACTGTCCTACTTTTATGTCTATTATTTACTATTGCGGACATCTAAAAAACATCTGCTCTATTTCTTACATTTTGTTCTTTTGTGCGATTGTACAATGGCTATAAAACTGATTTAGATCTCTGATTCAAATAAAGTCTGTTGAAAATGTATTATTTGTTAGTCCAATTAAAGAGCACGACTTCCGCAAGTGGACAAAGAAAGTGGGACTGGAGGGGGTTACCTAAACTAAACGGCGTAAAAAGGTAGGGGATACGTGAAGCTGTTTATGATCGATCCTCACACGTTACGTTATGGAATTGGTTTCCTGCAGCCTCCTCGTAAGGAAAGGGTGAGGACATATTCCAAGCGCAGTCCGAGCAGGAGCATTTCTCGTTCCCCATCATCATCGGTATTCCTCTTTTCATGCCAGATCCTACTTGTGTTTTTAATTCCTGGTTAAATATGTCAGCAGTAACTTCCGTGCTTTTGGTTGAATTGGTTTGTAACATCCTACCCGCATAATCGTTTCTTGCAGGTATGATCTGGTTGAAGCAGAATTGGTACACTCAAGTAGTTTGTCGCAAGAATAAGTTTTAAGGGAGACCATTTTGTTTTTCTTGGACACTAGTAACTTGTATAAGAACCTGTTAGCTACTTTATCAACTGGGAGACCTAGCTACTAGCCGCGTATACTTGGATTTACAGCTGTATCATTATGAACTGGGAGCATTAGCTTATTTATGCTTTAGATTTCATTGCTGTCTTATTCGCTATTCTCTACGAGGCTTGCGAGTGTCTTATTCGCTATTCTCTACGAGGTTTGCGAGAGCAAGCAGCTGTTCGAATTATCTTTGTGGGCTTCGCATGGAGCTTGACGTTGAGGATTTGGAGAGGTATGGAGATTAGGAATCTAGGATGTGGAAGGGAGCTTATCCTGTAAAATAAAGAAAAATTGGAAAGGAGGCAAGTATGATACTTTTACATCTGACACAATAGACAAATAACTTTTACTGTTACCGACAAAGCAACGATTTTAGGTTCTGTTTTATTTTTGACTTTTTGATAACACGCCAAACCAAAAAAGTGTGCAAGTATAACAGCTGGTGGATAGAAGAGCCTGGGTCCTTTATTATCTGAATCATTCGAAGTGTTATCTGTTCAGGATAGAGACGCCTTCGAGGGTTGTTTGACCAGAGTTTATCATTTTTCCGTTGATCATAAAATCTATCCTAGTTGTTTGACCAGAGTTTATCATTGTTCCATTGATCATAAAATCTATCCTAGAGATAATGAATATTCTGGAGCCATTTTTGCTATATACTCCTCATTATACTTCCAGTTTGAGATGTCTTTGTGGAGGAGAGATGAGGGTATTGTTCTGGATTACTAATATGATTCAGAGCACACATTTGTTGACTCATTGCAAAATAAAACTAGAATCAAACTCCAACAGTGAACTGTTGCGCTCAGAGTGTCCCCTTGAATTTGGTTACACAATGCCACTCCCTGCAACCGCCTAAAAATAGATTTGCGGGTGTAATGTCAAATGCTATAAAAGACCTAATTGAAACCCTTCCTACCACCAATTGGTTTTAGGAGAGATGTTGGAAAAGCGGTCCGACAAGTGGTATCAGAGCCAGGAGGTCATGGGTTCGGGTCGCGGGAGCTTCATCGTGAGGCCTGGAGTGACCCCATGGATTTGATTACACAATGCGACTCCCTGCGACCGCTCTAAGACTTGCGGGTGCGATGTTGAATGTTATAAAATACCTAATTGAAACCCTTCCTACCACCAATTGGTTTTAGAAAAAATCGTGAAAAAGCGGTCTGACATGAACTATCTCAGTTATGCATACACCTGTTGTTGCAGGATGTTGAGAAAGAAAATACGAGGCATCGCCGTAAAGAGTGTGGAATATCCTGGTAACTTAAACTCTTGAACAATTGTGTGCCCTTTTCACTTTTGTTGTCTTCCGAGAGAAAACAAAGCTCCAGACCAAAATTGGGACTATTGTTGTAGTTGTAGACTCTGTTGTCGCCCTTTCCTAGTAGTATTTTTGTCATTCAAAAATTACACTTCTTTTTCTCAGTAGACTATTGTTGTGGGACGGAGGGAGTGTGCATACATAAATACATATACGATGGTAATGCGGGGTGACCCGGGCGTGCTTGAGGGCATATTAGACTAATCCCTAAAGGTCCTCTCGTGACCTTTTCCATGCTTATATGTGAGGCGTGAGGTGAGGTGTTCCAAGAGGAGTTGGCAAGGGAATCGAACTTTGAGACTGTTGGAAGGAGTAAATTCTTAAGTCTCAGGGCAAGACTGCTAAGCCAACCCGTTAGATTTGAGGAGAGATTATTTAGTGCGGCGATGCCCCAGGCCCCTCTTCCACCACACATTAGAATGGGGTATACATATTTGTCTTGGGCTCCACATCAATTGTTTGGTGGAAAAGGGGTCTGGGGAATCACGTGGTGGTGCTTGGGGCATTGATTAATTTTTAGTGTTGAGGGAGTACAAAAATGCTAGGAACACAACTATTGGAAAACCACACCACATATACATGGCTCCCCCCACACATTTATTACGCGGGATCCACGTGTATTTGAGGGGTTATGTTTGGATGATTGTGTTCCTAGCATTACTCGAGGAGTATATGTTAATGACTCCCCTTTCTTACTTTTCGTTTAATCT
Source organism: Vaccinium darrowii (assembly GCA_020921065.1). NCBI lineage: Eukaryota > Viridiplantae > Streptophyta > Magnoliopsida > Ericales > Ericaceae > Vaccinium > Vaccinium darrowii. Next base: position 11,056,503 of record CM037155.1, read on the forward strand.
TAATCTATTTTCTTATGTTGTTCATAGTTCTTTGATCGATTGTCAGACTCGGGGTGACTTTTTTTTGCTTCAGAGGATCTCGAGATGACACCCGGCAAAAACAAAAGAGTCCAACATGTTATGTCCAAACATGCACCACAAGCACAAAACAGTAAAATCAAGCTAGAAACGAGACACACAAATTTACGTGGTTCGGCCAATCGGACCTACTTCCACGGAGAGGAGGATTTCACTATAATCCGGAGATAACTCCGTGGTGATTACACACTTACTCTTAATCTCACAATGGTGATTTCCTCACAATTTTCTCGTGTATCTCTCTCTCACACTCACTGCCTCTCTCAATTTTGTCACACACAATAAACAAGATATAACGAGTATTTAAAGAGTTACAACGAGAAACCCTAGTCTCCCTCCCTCTGGGCCTAAGCCCATTTGACCCACACGGGGTGGAATCCCAACACAACAGAATATGAGATTTCAAAGAAGAAGAAGAAGAAAACGAATTCTTTACCACTAGGGGTGGATCGTGGCAGCCTAGTAGTTCGTCACTCATTCTCACAGGGTTCAGGTGGCCAAGAGGCCACGGGTTTGAATTATGCTAATGACGCCCATTCGAACTTGGTCGTCTTCCGAAGTCCGACTGTATGGCAGTACTTGTTATGATTTTTTGGTCCTTTACTGGGCCCAATGCCGGTCTGAAGTCCCTATGATCACGCCTTGCGGGTTACTATACTCGATTGCCGCCGCCTCCTCCATTTTATGCTAAAAAAAAAAACACTACTCCCTCCGTCCCTTTTTAAGTGATCCATACGGGAATACGTGCAATTTCAAACCTCTAAAAAACATATTTCTCTATATAACTTTTTAATTTGTTTTATACCAAATTAAAGTGCTCATAGAGTACTTTCATTTGGTGCAAAAAAAAATTAAAAACGACATGCAAAAGTACATTTTTAAACGTCCGCAAAAATACACGTTTCCCAAGTGGATCACTTAAAAAGGGACGGAGGGAGTAATTCACTAGCTTATTCAAATTTGAAACTGCAAAAATATTAGAACACGCATTGCACACCCATGATTAGCTAATTGAAATTTTAAAATATTACTCAGCAATTGTTACATATTAAGATTTATATTGATATGTTATTTTCATGACATACTGAGTGCTAAGGAAAAAAATATCACTTTCTCCCGCCAATATTTTACTTAGGGTCTCCTTAATTCAATTGCGTACACCAACGATCTGCCTTGTCTCACTTTTCTTTTTTCAAAAATTATTTTTGCTCTTCAAAAAAATATAGTTTTTATTTTATTTAATGTTGTTCGTACAAATTATTGTTCCACTGTTATTATTCTCGGCATATTCAAAGACTTTGACTGATTTTAAAATTTATGCTTTCGAGGGGGCCCGACTTAATAAACATATTTTTATGGAAAATGCTAACCTCAGCCCTTAGGGCAGAGGATAATGTATTTGTTGTTACATGCATATTAACTTCCACCTAATGGACAGAGGTTAGCAACACCTTATTTTTATTTGAATGTATGCTTATTACGTATATCATAGGAGTACTTTTGCTTTCCAATATGAAATAAGTTTGTACATTGAAGTTAATCTAGCTTTTTTTTGAAGAGCATAATCATTTTGTGAAAGAAATTAATCTAGTTTAAAGCAGTAAAAGTATATGAATCATTTTGTTCTATTTTTTTAGTTAATACAATATTCACATGCTTATTTTTTATTGTGAAAGTAATTGACATGTTAAATAACCTACATTTCATAAAGTCAGACCAAATTATTAAGATTATAAGAAGCTCTTACGCTAATGACATTTAATAATAACGGAAATATATATTGGGGTGGGGGGCACCCGGCCCCAAGGTAGCTTTGCCAATGAAGAGAAGCCTTCCTAGTTGTACTGCCTCTCTTACCCAAAGAATATGTTATCCCATTCACACTCTTACGTACAAAAGAAGCTAAGACTGATCAAAAACATAATTATCACCTATAGCAGCTAGTCGGCACGCTAATCGATCTGATTCGTAATCGACCCAACCACTAGATTCAGAATAGTTGCATTTTCTTTATTATAGAATAGTTGCATTTTCTTTATTATAGCTCTTAGGCATTGGAAATCGAGAATTGGGGGACTTTGCCGTCCCTTGGAGTCGGTAGGAGTTGCCGACCCCATCTGACCATCCGTTTCATGTATCAACGGCTCAGATCTCACCTCACCTAAGTGTATCCGCACCGTCCATTGTTTGATGCGATCTGAGCCGTTGACGCTAAACAAAGGCCTTAGATGGGGATTGGCAGGGCCTATAGACTCCAAAGGACAGCAGGCCCCAGTATTGTCATTACATAGGTTTGACTTTCAGCTTCTTTTGATTGTTAAAGTGTCAGTTTTGGTTTTGTTTTTCCACCATTGCTAAACATAAAACTCCCGAAAGTAGTCACCGTCATTCACTTTTTTTTGTCAAAATCCTAGTAGTGAACTACGGAGTATACAATTTATTGAGGTGAACTTGTAACTTGCGCCTAAGATGCACTGTGAAAATGGGCCAAGATCCGAGGCCTACCCTCTAAATCTTCAACCGTTCTATATGTACAAACGGGGTGCACCGACCTGCAGCAGGAACCCCCTTATGGGTCCCACACGGTCGATCTGAGCTGTCCATTCATACCAAAATCAAATTTCAAGGGGGCTTACACGAAAATCACCTCAATCGAACGTTCCTAGATTTACAATATCTCACTCTCAACTCACGGCTCACACCTCACACAAACTGATTTCAATCTCTCACTCTCACTCTCACACTGTAACTAAGCGCTCGATCCAAAATCACCCCATTTTGTTCAAAAAATTGGATCGACCGTGTGGGACCCACAAGGGGTCCCTGGCACCGGTCGGTACATGGTCTGTACCAGGGGGTCGGTATCCCTGAATTTACCCCCTAAATCTTTGTAAACTCTTTTGAAGATTAATAGATTTTTTTCCTAATAAAAAAGAAAGGCCCCCCCCCCCCCCCCCCTTCTATAATACGAACTATTCCCAGGCCAATGTAGTTTCTTCTTTTATTAAGCAAATGGCCTCAGCAAACGCCCTTGTTTCCTCCCTACTTCTGCTTACACTCGCCTCCTCCTTTCCTCTTCTTCTTCAACCCTGTTTCAGCAATGCCAATTCTCTCAGTAATTGTAACTTCGATCAGATATTACAGTTTGGCGACTCGATGGCAGATACTGGCAATTTAATTCGACAGAAGCCAATCGGTCCCTTGACTCCCTTCGCTAGGCTTCCCTACGGCGAAACATTTTTCAAGCGCGCAACCGGTCGCTGCTCGAATGGCCGTCTCACGATCGACTTCATTGGTATGCAATACGAATTTTGTATAGTACATGCTACACACACTGGTTAGTTCTGTAAACCCAAAAAGTTAACATGCTATCCTTTTTCATGTTAAATCTTTTGACAAGTTTCAACCATTCCTCATATTTCTCATTCCTTCCAGGTTTGTTGTAACTTTTTGATTGAATCATAACAGTTTGCCTTTTATGGGTTTTCATAGCACACACATAGCATGTATCACCACCTATAGATACAATTCTATACATGAGTTCAATTTTGTCACCGGAAGTTCTCTATTCGTTCTCTTTCTGTTTGTTTTTCTGATAATGGGACAGAGAGAATCTCTTCGGTCAATTTGTCGCTGTTTGAGTCGCATAACTAAATTGCTGCTTCTAAGTTTCACAGCTAACGCAGCCGGCCTCCCTTTTCTAAACCCATACGAGAAGAACGATGCAAACTTCAGAAATGGAGTAAACTTTGCTGTTGCCGGAGCCACTGCCTTACCGGCGAAGGTTCTAGCCAAAACGAATATCACAGACCCGCTCACTAACAGCTCACTCCATGTGCAAATTGATTGGATGTACAAAAAATTCAATGTCTGCATCACAGTAGGAGGTTGGTTAGTGAACATCTTGTCAAATTATGAACAAATCAAGATTTTCATTTTTTTTCTTAATTCTAAGTTACTTAAATGAACAACAGATTGCTCGGTCAAGTTCAAGAACACTCTTTTCATTGTTGGAGGGATTGGAGGTAACGATTACTACTACGGATCGCGAAGCGGGAAAACTTTACAGGAGTTAAAAATCATGGTACCAGAAATTATCAAAGCCATAATGAAAGGTGTTAAAGTAAGGTTTCCTATAAGGTGATCAATTCAGTTTTCATCAAGATCAAGAGAACGTTCTTTACACTGCCGGTGTAAAACCCCCATGTTTCACCACCACTTTTGTGGACCTCATTGTGTATTAATTGTTGATCTGAATCGGTTCAACTTCTAGGGCCCGCAGAATACTGCATCCCTACAAAAAAATCAATGTGATCGGATATCGCCGAGCACATCAAGATTTGAATTTTCTTTTGTAAAATGGGCGGTCATGGATTTTAAAGCTAAACTGTCATTGACCGTTCATTTTCGCAAAACAAAATTCAAAATTTCATGTATCCATCGATGTCCGATCAAACTGATTTTTTTTGGCATAAATGCACTACTTTACGGGCCCTACAAGATAAATGGTTCAGATCAAAACAATAAACTCATGGTGGGACCCACATATGGCGGTAGTGGAAAAGGAGGGTTTTACACCAGCGGGGTGTAAAGAATGTTTTCTCGAAGCTAAATTCCTTTCTTTTATTTACTTGACATCTTACATGGTTGCAGCGAGTCATTAGCTTTGGAGCTATTAGAGTGGTAGTCCCGGGCATTCTTCCTTTCGGTTGTTTCCCAGCCTATCTAACATTGTATCAAACCAGTAACTCAAATGCCTATGACAACAAGGATGGGTGCTTGAAAGAATTCAACAGCTTCGCGGTCTACCACAATAAAAAGTTACAAGAAGCCATCCGAGAATTGAAAAGAGAGCATCCTGATGTAGTTATTGTTCATAGTGATCACTACCGTGCCTTTGAATGGCTTTTAAATCATGCCGTACAACTTGGTGAGTGTATTTATCCTTGCAACGAAGAAGAACACATGCATTAGTAGTAGAGAGCTTTATTCACTGACCATGACTATCAATGAATTTTTCCTTTTTTACATCTAGGATTTGACGGCGAGTCTACGCTCAAGGCTTGTTGCGGTATTGGTGGTGATTACAATTTTAATTTGACCAGGATGTGTAGCGCAAAAGTTCCGGTCTGCGCAAATCCTAATCAATTCATAAGTTGGGATGGAATTCATTTGACAGAAGAAGCATATAAGAGGATGGCTGGACAACTCATTGACGAAATATTTCCCAAGCTCCAGTGCTCTGTTTAAATTGTTCTTAAATTAAATATATGGTTTTCAAAGTTGACTTAAATTAAATATCTTTAATAAGGAGTCACGATTGAAGTAAAAATTTTATACATTGAATTTAAAATGATTTTCTTTTCTAATATATTTGGATTGGTTTACATTGAACTCAAAATGATTCTCTTTAAAGAATGTACTGTTTATATTGTAAATGTCGTCCAGAAGTTGGTTTTCTTGGTATGTCGTACCAAATTATACTTGCAACAATTCACCGGCCAAATATCTTTATTAGTTACCACTCATTAGTCAAGAAATTGATGCAAGGAAATTGATTTGTAAAAAATTTTAGTGAAGCGAAGTCAAGAATAATAACAAGTATTAACTAGGCTCGAGACCTAAATAGTCCACAAGGATTCCCTTGCATCAATCCTCAGCGCAGTACGCGTATGTCCAGTCCAAGTATTTACTACTACGGATAAGAAACGTGGAGAAAACATTCTTTACACCGGCGGTGTAAACCAAAATTTTCTCAAAAATCGATTGTATTACGACATGTGTCTATGTTCTACCTTTTGGGACCACTGTTTGGACACATGACGCAATGTTATAGATTTGAAGGAAACTTTAGTTTACATTGCTGGTGTAAAGAATGTTCTCCCAGAAATGTGATTTCATGAGACCGCATGAATGTTTATGGAACTTGAGAAAGGGAAAGTTAATTATGCTTTAAATTGTAACTAATGCCAAATGAAGGGAAGGGGACAGCAGAAGTTAGTCGATTGAGTAGGAGCGTAGCAAAAAATTATGTTTGCAAAATTTGTTGGATACCTCTTGTTGGAAACTCAATTTCAGAACCCAGAAATGACACATACAGATTAGATAATTAAAAAGAAAAAACAAAAAACTCTACAAACTAGAAATAGCGTATGTCTCAAACTCACGCTACACAAATGCCGGTTGATTCGTTTTTTTGGTTAAACTCGACTGACCTGATTACTTCACGCTATGAACTCCGCTCGGCAGTAATTTTTGAAACCTGGAACCCAAAGAGAAAATGCATCAAAAGCACAAAATTAAAGCACAGAGATAACCCCAAAACAAAAACTCACAAAACGTTAAAACTCCATTATGCATTTTGTCGTTAAAACAAAATACCTCGATTGAGAAAGCTTGATTTTATATTCGAATGAGCGTGATATCAAACTCATTTGAACGTCCCAAAAATCACGATCGTCAGCATTTTGTCGTTACCACTAAACTAATGTAAAGTTAGTTGTTTATTTGCTTACCGGTAATCACTAATGGTCTATTGTTGTCGTCCAACGAGCAACTTGAAAAAGGCTAAGAGCAACTTGAAAATGGCTGTCTATTGCCGTGCCAGAAAATAGGCATCCAGCATTGCTATTGACGACAATGTTAGAGCCATTGCACTTCCTTTTTCTATTGTGCAAGATATTTTGCATTTTTTTGTCTTCTTTGTTCAGGTGTAAATCTAGCATATCAATTCCTTCCATGAGTTTGCCATTGGAAATAATAAATGTAGAAAAGTGGTCCATTAATACTTGATGCACATTACTAAATGCAAGAAACACTTGGTAATGATCAACCAATACAGACCTTCTTTCTGCTCATTTTCATTTGAATGACAAATTTGTCCTCAAAGTTGATGTCCTCTTTTGGTGCTAATCTTCTTGGGTGAAATTAAACTCGAAGTGTACTTCCGCAAGTTAGGTGGGAGACAAATTTAAATAGTAGATGACAATGAACAAGAGTCACATAAAACGCACAGGTAGAAACAAACAAAAGAGGAAAATCAAAGTTTTAAAGATATACTTTCCTTGGAGTTGATTCCTTACCAATAAAGAAGGGAAACAAAGGAGGGAAATCAAAGTTTAATACATATGTCCCCTTCAAAAGCATTCAAACGGAAAATGGATGGGGAGTTGGGAGTAATTGGAGCAATCCATTAAACACCTAAAGTGCAGTAAGCATTTGTTGTGGCAAAATCTATTGTGATTTGAAACTCAGCATTCAATCAAAAACCTAAAGTGCACTAAGTATTTGTGTTAAGAAATATTGTCCCACATTGCCTAGGAGTGGAATGGGTGATCACTTAATATATGCTGGGACCTCTCCACTTATTGCCAATTGGTTTTGAGATGGATATAAAGTTTCCACATGGTATCAGAGCGGGGCCTATTCCACTCCACATTTTAAAAAAAAAAAAACTGCAATCCCACACCCACGATGACAGACTAGCAAAAAAAGACTGCACGATGATTAGGACCCAAAAAGTGGCCACACGTGACAGACCTCAAATGCGGCTGCACGTGAGGGGGGATGTTAAGAAATATTGTCCCACATTGCCTAGGAGTGGAATGAGTGATCACTTAATATATGCTGGAACCTCTCCACTCATTGTCAATTGGTTTTGAGATGGATATAAAGTTTCCACAATTTGTTGTGGCAAAATCTATTGTGATTTAGGACTCAATATTATATTTAGACATTTACGAGATATCTTACCGTGTGGAAGGTAGAAGCGGCAGAAGGACATTCTGGTTGAAGGAGATTCTGGGCGTGGGCGGTGGCTGGTGGGCAATGGCGGATAGAGAAATTCTGCCCATCGCAAGGGGTTCGTCAATAGAAGTGTTTCTGGAGACGTTGGGAGGAATCATAGTCACATTTTGTTTTGGAGGTGCAAAGGCTGGAGTTGGCTGTTGGTTTGTGTCTGGATGTGGGCGTCCTTTTGGGGAGGCGTGTATTAGAAAGGGTGGGAAGCCAGCGTTATTATGATGGGTTGGGTAAGTAATTTGTATTTTCTGAAGGGTTATTTTTGGTAGGGAAAAGTGTGGGAAGCACTTTTGAGCTTCACCTATTTTAAAGTAGTAGTAGACTAGTTGATTAAGGGGTAGTTAATTAGAGGACCCGTAAAAAAAAAAAACGTTATGATCCCATCCTAATGAATTCGAATTGTTATAATCCCATCTTGAAATTTAAAAAAATACCTAAGAAAGTCCTTACATAATATTCTTTCCTCTTAAAATACCTACATTTTAGTAACAGTTTTGAAAAAATTGATGGTCCCATGACTCATCCCATAAATTTTGGAAAAACTTAAATAGCACGTTTGGTTACTTTTCTCCTTTAAAATGTAAGTCGGTTATGGGATTTTTTCATACCAAACAGCATCCAAAATTCGTCCCAAACACCCCCTTTCCTGTATAGGTAGAAATCGTCCCTAACAGTCCCAATTCCCTACTCCAAACAGTCCCAAATCCCTACTCTTCCGGTGAATCAAAACCCACAACCCACATCCCTAACTTTCCGGTGAAATCGTACCATTCCGAAATCCTCAATCCCTAACTAATCGGTGGATTCCTAATCACTACCCACATCGTCCTATCCCACCACCCCACGACGCGATATTGCTGAATCCACCACCATCCCGCTACTCAGGCGTCGTTCGACAAAGGAGAGGAGTCAAAATCGGGTGGCTACGGGATTGTTGGAGAAGATATGGCTGTCGATTTGCTCAACGGAGTGAAGCCCTAGCCAGCCTACGTCTTTACCTTTCCGACGAATGGCCCGTAAGTCTCCTTACCTACTCAACAATTGTCCAGTGTATTTTAGCGTCAATCGAATTACAAGCATGTTTCAATTCGATGTTTTCCTTAAGATTGATGTAGTGGTTGGGGTTTTTTTTTGGGAAGTATATTTGGGGGTTTTGTGGGTTTTTAATCGTTAATTACTAAACCAAATTTGGACACAATTCCATTATGGTTTTTTTTTTCATCTTCGTTTTTTTAGGGTTAATTATTAAACCAAATTTAAATGTGGTATGTGATTGATGAGGTGAGTAAATATGGTACACTGTTTTACCATTTTTGTGGTTATTGAAGTTTAATTATGGTGTACCATTGAACCATGTGAGAAATTCAGTTCTGGATTAGTAATCTACCATGCCCAACTGGTAGTTTTGAGTATGAAATATTTGTTCCTGGCTGCTTTGTTAGTTACTATTCAATCATATATGATGGCATGTTCTCCACTATTCAATCATATATGTAATAGTTCTTCTATTTGAACCGTCATGTATTCATTTTATATGATGGCATGTTCTGCCCTTTGCATGATTTTTCCCTAAGAGATTGTCATTCCGCCGGATTCTTTCCCCTAGTAAAACTCTCTGATTTTCTCCTTTCAAATTATTTCAGCTTAGATTGTGGAGTAATTGTCTGCTACATTATACGGCATTATTTCCGGAATGAAGAAGTTGGGTCCAAGTTGCCGAAATCGGAATGCTGTCGGATGCGTGCCAACATACTCCACACCTTTCGGAGTGATGAACTGCACTCACCAACCAACAAACTGCATCAAAATATGGGAAGCAATAACATATGACGATGAAATAAGATATCATAAATTCTGGATGTCATAAGCGGTATAATATAATATCATAATATCGATAGGTGCAAAAAATGGCACTGGTGTATGATGATGAAATAAGTGGTATAATATAACATCATAATTTCTGTTCACCACATTTGTCACACCAGTGACATCGAAATAATTGGAAAAATTAGCATATGATGATGAAATAGGACATCATATTTTCTGGGTGCCAAATGTGGTGAAATATAAGATCATATTTTCTGGCCAAAGATGGCACTGGTGTATTAACGTGTGATGATGATTTCTTCAATTTTCACCCACCGAAATGGGCTTTATGAACCGCAATTGTATCCAAAAAAAAAAAACATTGATGATATATAATACCTTTTTCGATACCGACGAAATTACTTGACGAATCACTTGAGGAATTGTTGAATCCCAACTTTCCGAAACACACGGCTGGCGTGACGAATTGAATTATTCGAACAAGAATGATCAAATTGGTCTTGATCTATAAGTAGCCGAACTAGTATTGAGTAGGATTAGAAAATTTGAAATTCAAATGGAGCTTAAAAAAGGGAAATCAATCGGCTAGATTAAAACTTGGAAAATCTTGTTTCAATAAAGGAAATGAAGGAAACAGATATCACTTTGATTTAGAATTACGTGAGTTTAGACATCCTAATATGGTTTAAAAGATTTCAGTCAAGGGACTTTTATGGGATGACAATCATTTCTGGATTTATAGTCCTATCAATTAATATTGAATATTAATACCTAATAAGGGCACAATCGTCCTAGAATCATTTTACAAGATGAAATCATAACAATTCAAAATACTACATGGGGTGGGAAAATAACACTCATTTTTGTATGGGATGGCAAAATAATTTTTCCTAAATTAAATTATTGACAATTATATTTAATCACATCTTATAACGCACCTCAAGACTTTCTACTTAACTTATTCTATATGTTATAACCATAACATTGTCTAAAGTTATAAGCTTAGTCGATTGGATATCATCAATCCTTGCCAGGATGTGGATTCCATTAATAATGAATATTATTTATCATACATGTAATGTCGTGACCCAATACACCAAGACTATTGACTCTAAAGAAGATCTCACTCTTTAATGAATCAAAATCAACAACATTAGATCAACATATCTACTAATTACCTTCGAATGAAGAGCATAAGTATTCATAATATTCATAAGGTTCTAATTGTCTTATAATATCAGTATTAGGACAATTACCTTAAGACGGTCTTGTTCAATACATACGAAGTGTGCTAGCACAATAAGTTGGAACTTGAACCATTCCTTCTAGTCAAGTCAAACTTACTAAAACTTTGTGATATAGTCCTATGATTGTTTGTCAAGTTCCATCTAAGATTGCGAACTAAATCTTATACTTCACAAGAACCGATAATCCAATCTTCCATACGTAAGTTGTACTCTACATATTGGTTATCTACTAATTCAGTGGCATTGCCAAGATTTTAGACCGAGGGGGCCGACTTAAAACACTATTTTCAACTAAAAATTTGCTTAGTGTATCGTGTAGATTGTGTAGTACATTACTGTATGACATTATTTTATGTTTTGATCGACAATTACAACACCTATGAATAATTAATTGCGTCTATGAAAGAAAATAAGAAAATTTTACATGAAAATATAGAATTATTTAAATTTTTAACTATATCAAATCAAAACTATTTAGATTTTTTAGTAATTTATTATTCTAATTACTACATACCTGTCTCCTATGTAGAATAAATGACACATGGACAACATAAAATAATTATTATGAAATATTGCCCATGAAAGATTCTTTTAAAAAAGAAACAAAACTGATAATTAAATAAATAATGCAATCAATATTCATCTATATTAGACAAAAGTCATGCTTTTAGTATAAATTTCTAACACCTCTTTAGCCATGACGCTCTTTTGGATATACCTCTCAAGCAATTTTTTTTTAAGTTAATAAATAATTTTTTTGGCCAATAATAAAAAAAAGAAAACAAAAACAAGTACTCCATTCATCCCTCTTATAGTATTGACATTTCCATTTTAGGCTGTCTTTTAATAAGCTTATGTTTTGAAAAGTTAATGGGTAAAAGTTTGTACAATCACAATTTTGCCCTTTTGAAAATCTAGTAAATAAAGAGTTAATGGATTAAAGCGGAGGACAATTTTAGAAAGTAGAGGTAAAAAATGATGTGAAAAGTGTAAAGTGGAGGTAAAAGTTGATATGAAAGGTGTAATAATGATGATGTTTCTAATAAGTTGGATTTACGAAACAACACACTTAAATATGGATGGGGGAGTATGTTGGCGTCTAGAAATACTCCCATCGATCCTAGGTGAACAAAATGTAAAATCAAAGAGTTTGCTGTTTTTAGCACCAATTGTTAAAGTTAATTTTACATAAAAGTGTTAAAAGTTAAGTTGCTTAAATTTGTTTTTTCTCTCACATACTTCTTTTGCTAAAATTAAATTGCTAAAATCACCTTTGTAAAGTGAACTACTATAAGTAGGAGTACTAATCTATGTCTGTCTCTTTACCATATACTATCTCATTATCTATGAGTGTCTTTAGCGTAGTGACCTGGTCATTATAATTTAGGAAATTGATATTTGCACTCCCTTTTTTGATGCAAGCACTCCAAGCTACAGTGTTTTCCCGAAACTACCCTTTTGCAAATTTCAGATTTACTTTAGGCACTCCAAAAAAGGATGGAAAGGGATTAGGTTAACGGAAAGAAGAAAAAAAAGAAGAACGATGAAAAAAAGAGAAGACGGATGAAAAAAAGAGACGACGGCAACGAAGCATATCACACTTGATTCGAGAAGGAGAAAGTCGACACTAATTCATCCTACCTCTAAGGTTATTCATTCTAGTACCTATCAGAGTCGTTAACTTTTTACTCCTTTTGTTCTTTATTTCCAAGTCATGCTAGTAATTTCTTGTTTTAAAATTGCTTGTGTTGAAGGGAGATTTGGATTATTGGAGAGAGAGAATGAATCTGTTTGGTTGTATTTTAGGCCAAACTACTCGAATTCTTGCTTTGCAAAAGATGGGAAAAAATATTATTAGTAGTTTCAGTCCCGTTTGTTTGTCCAAATTGAAGCGTTGCATTCTAATGTAAAAAAACCATTTTGGTTTTTTCGTTTGTCCTTATTCAAATTTTTTTTTTGAATTTGTTAGTTTTACATCAATTTTTTGTGGTTTCTTGGCTCCTCTCGACGAGAGGAATCTAAAATGTATAAAATTGTTAACCAAATTTGAAGTTTTGTGAATATAGACAAAAAATAATCCAAAAAAAAAAAAACGGTTTTTTGGTTTATTTTTCGTCTTTATTCACAAAACTTTAAGTTTGGCTAATAATTTTATGCCTTTTATATTCCTCTCGTCGAGACGAACCAAGAAATCACAAAAATTCGACCGAAAACTAACAAATGCAAAAAAAAAATTGAACAAGGACAAAACAAAAGACCATTTTGGTTTTTTCACCCAAAGGAGTCCTGTCTGATTGGCTCATTAAACAAATATTTTGAGTGATGTTAATGGTTTTGTCATTAAACAAATACTTCCACTGTTTGGTGCCATTAAACAAATACTTCCACCGCAAAGCTAGGTTTTGGGTTTGTATATAGTGTACCTCAATTTAATTAGGTGTATCTTGAAAGAGAACTAAAACAAATAGCTACATTTTGGCAAGCCTTGATGGAGGGTGAGACTCAAGATGTTGGTGGCTTCAAGCCGGGCTTTACTGATGAAGATTTTGCAGAGATAAATGCCATTATAAATCTTGCTACCACAAGTAACTTCGAAGAAATATCAGAGTTCTACGAATCAAGTGAGGGCATGAATTATGCTAACAATGCTAAGGATTCTGGTAAGTTTCCTTCCTATGCTTGGGATTCTAAATCTAGGTTCCTTTTCATTGTTGATTATTGGTAAAGTATAACATATAATATGCAGTAATCATTTTGTGGGTTGATACATAACAGGTAGTCTAAAGAAAAAAATGCATAATGATGATGAATGTGCATCATTGTTAGCGGAAAATTTTTCAACTCGAGAAGAGCTCCTCGATAGGGTTCGTAACATGGCATTGAAAGAAGGTTATGTCACCACAATTAAAAAATCAAAACCGGGCTGTTATGTGATTATTGGTTGCGATAGAGGTGGGAAATATCGAGGCACTAATGTTCCATTGAATGAAGGGAAAAGGATATCGGGATCTCGCCTTGTGAATTGTTCTTTTCAGATGGTGCGGAAAAAGAAAGTTGGTAAGCCTAGGAAAGTAGAAATAAAAAATGTCAATCACAATCATGAACCGTCAAGTGATATGTCCGGACATCCTTTTTGCTGTCGTTTTTCAAAAGAAGAGCTACTAAGTATTAAACAAATGAGCATGGCCGGTATACCACCTCGACAGATTCTTACTTCATTGCGGCAAAATAATTCCAATTGCAAAGCAATAGCAAGGACGGTTTATAATGCAAAGGCTACCATCAAAAAAGAAGTATTAGCAGGTCGTACAATGATTCAAGCATTATTTGAGGAATTAGGTCGAGGGGACTTCACCTTTGATATAAAACGGGATGGAAATGGCCATTTGACTCATTTGTTCTTTGCACATCCTTCTTCTATTGCATTAACCAAAAGTTATCCATGTCTTTGTGATGGATTGTACTTATAAGACAAACAAATATAAGATGCCATTGCTTGATATAGTGGGAGTTTCGAGTTTCAATGGATCATTTTATTCTTGTTTTGCTTTCATGCAAAAAGAGGAAGAAGGAGACTATGTATGGGCATTGGAAAGATTCAAAACAATTTTGGGTCCTGACCAACAACCTTCTGTGATTGTATCGGATAGGGAATTAGCATTGATGAATGCCATTGAAGTTGTTTTCCCGAGAACCGTAAACATCCTATGTGTGTGGCACATTGAGAAAAATGTTCTCTCAAAATGTAAGTCTCAATTTGAAAGAGGAGAAGATTGGGAGACTTTTTTTTATTGGATTGGACTAATTTGGTTGAATCTCCCGATGAGAGTTGCTTTAATGAAGCTTGGCGGCGTCTTGAAGTTGATTACAAGGAAAAAGAATATGTTCTAGATTACATTAAGAATACTTGGCTCCCTTTCAAAGAGAAATTTGTGAAGGCATGGACTGGAAATCATCTACACTTTGGGAATCGTGTCACTTCTGGGGTTGAAGGTGCACATGCAATGCTCAAGAGATACCTTGCCGTTTCCACGGGAAATTTCCATGAGGTGAGAGAAAAGATTTGTCTTGCAATTGAGAACCAACACAATGAGATTAAGACGAAGATTGCTTCCGAAAAGCTTCGAATTGTGCATAAATTTTGAATTCCCATGTTCAAGGAACTTTTTACTCACGTCTCCATCTACACACTTAGTGAGCTTTTCAAACAATATGAGTTGGCGACATCTTCTTTATTGGGCCCTTGTAGAAGTCAATTTTCAAACACCATGGGTCTACCTTGTGCACACTTCATGCAAAACATGAGAGGTGAACCCTTGCCACTTAGCGATATCCATCCACAATGGAGAATTGATATAAGGTCATTCAATATGGATGGTGGAGTGAATACAAATGGAAGTGACATTGAAAGTCTTCTCAAGAAATTTCATGATAAATACAAGTGTATGCCTCTTGGTCAAAGAGAAGACAGTCATAAGCAAATTGCTTAACTTATCAATGCCGAAATTCCATTGACTCTTGAACCAACCATTCAACCCCATAAAGGCCGACCATCGGGTTCCAAAAAAAGAAAGGGAGATAGCTCTACCACCCGCGATCCTTCAGCTTTTGAGTTTGCGGAAAAGACACGAAAATGTAGTGTTTGCCACCAAGTTGGACATAATAGAAGCACTTGCAAACGATGTAAGATATTTTTGTAGTAAATACTTTTTCTCTCTGTAGATTTATGGTTTCAACTATTATATTTTATTGATATTTTCTCCCAACTATTTTTTGCAGTTAAAAGTTTGGTTGATCGAGGTGTTCTTACTTGATGTAGTTACTAGAAGGAGGTATGTTGGAATGTCCTATCTTTTCGGTATGTGGTACGTATCAGACTACCTTTTTTTTTTTATTTTACTTCAATGAATGAAACTGTTTTCTTGTTGCATCTGTTCTATGGCTCGGTTAATAGTTTATGAGACCTAATGGAATGAGACTGAAAGTGAGAGCTATGAGTGTGGCTTTGAATTCCATGAAGCTTAATTGATGCTTTGAATTGCCTACTGAATTATTGTTTAGTTGTTTTATACTAGATGGTAGATACTAATCCTTGTCTTACTTTTCTAATGCCTCAGGTTCGTAGGCATTTTGCAAGTAACATGGAAATGGGCAGATAATTTTTTGGAGCATTACTAATTCAAGACATTTGGCATGTTTTCTTGGATGAATGGTCTTATGTTATGATGCCTTGCTTATATTAGAATTTGGAAGCAAAGACTTTTTTTTTTTTCTTTTTTGTTATTATGTGAGATCCTACACTTTGGTAAACTTTCATGGATTTGGGGTTCTTATTATGTCTTAGGTATGCACCATTTTTTGTGATGATCACTTTGGTTCTTAAAATTGATGAACTAATGGTAATATTATTGGTGCTTAATTGCTTTTAGTGTTGCTTCAAAGTTCAATCAATATTTTGTGTTTCAATACCATCTTTGCAAAAACTATAGTTTTCAACAATGCCTAGTAGCTATTCTTCATTCTTTATTCTAATAATTAACGATGGCCCCCAACAGTTATCAAAGCAAAGTATTTCTTTATTTGTTTGTACTTCAGGATTCAAGAAGCAGAAATGCTTCGTGACAACTTTTACAAAAGAAGCATCTCTTTTTTATTGAATGTGAAATGAAGGTAACGACTGTTAATTTTTCCGTTAGGAGTGCCTCAAGCAAATGAGGAGATAATTTTGGGGCGGAGTGCCTCTAGTAATATTTATATTTTGAAAAGGATAATTTTGTCACTTCATTGAATTTTGGAGTGCCTGCATAAAAAAAGGGAGCCCCAAAATCAGCTTCCATAATTTATTGTGGAAATCTTTTGAACACAGGACTTTTGTAATATGCTAGCGCGGGGCACGTGCTCTACGCATAGAAGAAGTATAGGTTTGGAATTTCTCAAGTGTTACAAGCTCTTAAAGATTACTACGTCCCGAGTTCTTCTTTGACTTTAAATGGTTTTTCCTAGTGGTGGTAGAATATCTCCTCCTAAAATTAGTTAGAGTTGTTTTTCGATATATTCCTTTAACTATCACCCATTTCTTTACGCAAGTTTCTGGGAAAAATTCGAACACATCTGAATTCCTCTAATGTTTCCATTCTGTGCTGCTACAGAATTTTCTCTGAAAGTAAATCGGGATTCTCGAGAAAATCTGGTGGAAAATCCAAACCCAAAGGCTAAGATTAGTGTTTGTTTGCCAATTGATGAGTGTCAACGTCTCTTCCCTCGCCCCCTCTCTGATTCAAATTCCACCGGGAAACTAATCCGGTAGAATTTTCATGCTTATTCCTAACTGGTGAATGAGCTGACCCTTTACCCTTTGTTTGGGACCATGATCAGGTGTGATGAGCCCGTGTGAGAGTTTCCGTCAAGAAACTAACGGGGAGTTAACAAAAGGACCACATGCACTTAAATCTAGTAGTTTAGGGACTGTTTAAAGGATTTTGAAAGTTTAGGTACGTAGTAGAGAAATGAGTGATGGTTTAAGGGATATATCAAAAAAAAAAAAAGTTAAGATATGCATAAATAGACTTGAACACCTTGAGATATTACATACAACATATAAAACAATTGTAAAAAGTTACAAAAATGTTAGGATCCAGGAAAAGTTTTTCCCGAAATATCTAGGAAAGAATCCTCCATTTCTTTCTCTTGAACATTTTCGGGAAATCTTTTGCTGTACCGTAACAACCGTGTAAGAGTTGTTCCAGTGCCGCTGACTTAAAGATTTTTTATTTGTCTTTAGTCAAAAAAAAATTTATTCGTTATTTTGCATCAAACTTTTGGTTATTATAGATCCGTCTTGACGAGAGCAATCCGAATTGGGTAAAATTATGATTTTCACTTAAATATTTTGAAAATAATCCAAGAGAAGACAGCTAAGGACAAGTTAAGCCGGCTTAATATCTAAGAAAAGACAGCTTAAACCGGCTTAACTTATCTTTAGTTGTCTTTTTTTTTGTGTGTGGATATTTTCCACTATATTTGGATAAAAGTTATAATTTTACCTATTTCCGATTCCTCTCTTCGAGAAGAACATATAATCACTAAAAATTTGACGCAAAATTAACAATTATTATTTTTTGAATAAGGACAAAACTAAAAAATTCTTAAATTAGTGGCACGGAAACAACAAGAGTTACTTATCGGCAGTGGACCAAAAACCTCACTGATTGAAAACAAAGTTGCATCAACCAAGAGTGTCAGATTTAAATGGAAAAGTATACATCGATTTTTTTTTTCTTTGGAGCTGTATCAAAAGATATTCGATGACTTATTTTATTGAGGTCTTAGTCATGTGATTATAAATGATAATGACTGAACAAGGAAAATATTAGAGAATGACTTGTAAGAAAATACCGAAAATATCGTCAAACATACCTGCAATACCCATAAACATCGATAATTATTCCACATTAAAAGTCTATAACGAAAAATTTAGAGATTACGATTACTTTGTTAAGTATTTCAATTTTGCTTTACAAACATGCCTTTTTTGAATATTTTATGAATCGAAGAAGAGCTTTGTGTGGATTTAGATTTATATAGGGCACTGCAGCATGTGATATTTGATGTTAGGTGCATTTCCTCGGGGAAATATTATTGTTTGTGTACAATTGAACAACCCTTATGTATAGAAATGAGTTATATAAGTGCCTAAAATGAGTTCAGAACAATATTATAGGAGTAGAAAATTTGAAATCAGTGAAGTGTATTAATTGTATGCCCAATTTGTAATCAGCATTACAGCATAGATTTCCCGGTGGTGGATCCAGGAAATTTAAATAGGGTATTCAAGAATTAAACTTAATTCCTAGCTCCATTAACTAGTCATATACACAAATTTTCATATACTAGGGTGAATATTGCGAGCAAATAATATGAAAATATGATGTCACAATTGCATGTTCTTGGCGAATTCTTGGTTTTGGTCCAAACAAAATAAAACAACGCAAAGATACACTAGTATCTCCTCGCTCTATGTCAAGGTATGCTTTCATCTCATTTTCCCGGGAGATATGTGGACATTTATCCGACTGAGTTTCTCATGTTAAGTATAAAACACCGTTGACCACTTATGATTGTGTTCTATGTGCTGTACTTAATTATCCACTCGTTTCTCAGATGTCCTAGCCAGTTTTATCTGAATACATTTCCTCGTCCTCACATCTCATCTAGGTTAAAATGGATATGAGTGCTGGAGACTCCAGTTAATCTTCATTCAGAACAGGTTATAATAGTGCTAAATGCGGTAGTAATTTTTTTTCTCTTCCTAGGTGGTGAGACTGCTAAATGCCGTAGTAATTTGTTGCACTTCCTAGGTGGTGAGCTCCTTGTTCCAACTGTGATGGGACCATATCTGATGGATTTTTGATGCCTCTCCAACTGATTTTTAGTTCTAGAGGACCAAAATTATATTTTTCTTTCCCTCGATTCTTAATTCGTTTGCCGTTCCCGTTCTTTCCGTTCCCGTTCTTTTTGTCACATCCCGTTGCTATTCAATTACAACTAGTAAGCGTGCATAACCCGGAAAAAAAAAAAAAAGAAAAGAGAAACTTTCAACAACGTAATATTAGCAATAAAGAAAGAAGAAAAGCGAAAAGGGAGCTACAGAAATGGCGGAACAAGATTTTAATCTGAGAGGGCTTAACTTATATAAGAGAAGTATTTTTATTTAAATAAATGTAATCGATACATGGTGTAGCTTTTGACAATTGCACGCCTACGCGTGTATTTCAGTCTTTCAAAAAAAATTATGTTATAATGTAAAACAATTAATCTTTAACTAGATCAAATCAAAATTATTTAATTTTGCGAAATTTCTATACATAATATTAATCATAGGAGTATTACGTATAATATTCTAAAACATGGGCTTTTTCGTCCAGTATAAAGGTGTAACTTATGACTGCGCTTTTACCCTTACATTTCCAATGATAATAGAGCTAAACAGAGGAGTTAATGCAGAGTTAATGCAAGTGTATCATATGCCCTTGGGACATATGTTAACAAGACCCTTTTTTTTATTCAGAGGTGGATGGGGGTTAAGTGAGAAAGGGTACCAAGTTGTGTGGTTATGATGCAATGATTATGAAGGTTGCTTGTTTGTTTTCTAGATCCAGCGTCTGGTGGCGATCTGGAATTGCGTGTTGGGGACTTGGTTGGATATGGTGCTCAAATTCGTGCAACTCATTTGGTTGTGGAGTTATGCAAATTTTTCAAGGGGAACCTCTGACAAACCCTTGATGGTAAGGCAAACCCTTGATGGTACACTTAACTCTAATGCGTCCAATGGATGCTATCCGGATCTCCGCTGCCATCGGTTAGTTAAAGCTTAATCTGTCTTTAATCTTTTTTCAGTTCATGTACCTTCGTATTCTCCTCCAACAAAACTACTCCCACTGTCCTACTTTTATGTCTATTATTTACTATTGCGGACATCTAAAAAATATCTGCTCTATTTCTTACATTTTGTTCTTTTGTCCGATTTTACAATGGCTATAAAACTGATTGAGATCTCTGATTCAAATAAAGTCTGTTGAAAATGCATTATTTGTTAGTCCAATTAAAGAGCACGACTTCCGCAAGTGGACAAACAAAGTGGGACTGGAGGGGGTTACCTAAACGAAACGGCGTAAAAAGGTAGGGGATACGTGAAGCTGTTTATGATCGATCCTCACACGTTACGTTATGGAATTGGTTTCCTGCAGCCTCCTCGTAAGAAAAGGGTGAGGACAAATTCCAAGCGCAGTCCGAGCAGGAGCATTTCTCGTTCCCCATCGTCATCGGTATTTCTCTTTTCATGCCAGATCCTACTTGTGTTTTTAATTCCTGGTTAAATATGTCAGCAGTAACTTCCGTGCTTTTGGTTGAATTGGTTTATAACATCCTACCTGCATAATCGTTTCTTGCAGGTATGATCTGGTTGAAGCAGAATTGGTACACTCAAGTAGTTTGTCGCAAGAATAAGTTTTAAGTGAGACCATTTTGTTTTTCTTAGACACTAGTACTTGTATAAGAACCTGTTAGCTACTTTATCAACTGGGAGCCCTAGCTACAAGCCGCGTATACTTGGATTTACAGCTGTATCATTATGTACTGGGAGCATTAGCTTATTGTTGCTTAGATTTTCGTTGCTGTCTTATTTGCTATTCTATATGAGGCTTGCGAGAGCAAGCAACTGTTCGAATTATCTTTGTGGGCTTCGCATGGAGCCCGACGTGGAGGATTTGGAGAGGAATGGAGATTAGGAATCTACGATGTAGAAGGGAGCTTATCTTGTAAAATAAAGAAAAATTGGAAAGGAGGCAAGTATGATACTTTTACATCTGACACAACAGACAAATAACTTTTTTACTATTACCGACAAAGCAACAATTATAGGTGTTGCTTTACTTTTGACTGTTTGATAACACGCCAAACCAAAAAAGTGTGAAAGTATGACAGCTGGTGGATAGAAGAGCCTGGGTCCTTTATCAATCTGAATCATTCGAAGTGTTAGAGTCATACTGTTCAGGATAGAGACGCCTTTGAGGGTTGTTTGACCAGAGTTTATCATTGTTCCATTGATCGTAAAATCTATCCAAGAGATACTGAATACTCTGGAGTCATTCTTCTAGATACTCTTCATTATACTTTCAGTTTGAGATATCTTTGTGGAGGAGAGATGCGGGAATCGTTCTGGATTAATATGATTCAGATCACACATTTGTAGATGCATATTCAAAATAAAACCAGAATCAAACTCCAACAGTGAACTATCTCCGTTATGCATGCACCTGTTGTTGCATGACGTTGAGAAAGAAAATACGAGACATCGCCGTAAAGAGTGTGGAATAGCATGGTAACTTAAAAACTCTTGAACAAGTGTGTGCCCTTTTCACTTTTGTTGTAGTCTTCCGAGAGAAAACAAAGCTCTAGACCAAAATTGGGATACCCGATTACCCGTGGAAGCAAGCAGCAGCAGTTGTAGACTGTTGTCGCTCTTTCCTAGTAGTATTTTTTTCATTCAAAAATTACACTTCTCAGTAGACTATTGTTGTGGGATGGAGGGAGTGTTACACATAAGTACATATACGATGGTAATGCAGGGTGACGCCGGGCGTGTTTAAGGGCATATTAGACTAATCCTTAAAGGTCCTCCCGTGACTTTTTCCATGCTTATACGTGAGGCGTCCCAAGGTGAGGTGTCCCAAGTGGAGTTGGCAAGGGAATCGAACGTGAGACTGCAGGAAGGAACATATTCTTAAGTCTAAGACCAAGACTGTAAGACCAATCCGTTAGATTTGATGAGAGATTATTTAGTGTGGCAGTGCCCCAGGCTCCTCTTCCACCACACATTAGAATGGGGTATACATATTTGTCTTGGGCTCCGCATCAATTGTTAGGTGGAAGAGGGGTCTGGGGAACCATGTGGCAGTGCCAGGGGCATTGATTAATTTTTAGGGTTGCGGTAGTACAAAAATGCTAGGTCCTAGGAACACAACTATCGGAAAACCACCCCACATATACGTGGGCCCCCCCCCCCCCCCCCCCCCCCCACATTATTACGCGGGATCCATGTGTATTTAAGGGGTTATGTTTGGATGATTGTGTTCCTAGCAAGGTTCTAAATCTCGTACCGGACAGGGTACCGGTTTTCTTACTGGTACGGTACGGTACCGGTACCGGGCGGATACTGGTACTGTTTCGGATTTAGCGGTACTATTTGTATATACATATATAAAATCGAAATTTTTCCTAGTATCATCCATTTTTTTTTTTTTTGGGTAAATTATATCATCCAATGAATTATAATTAGACAACAAATAAATGTTCCAAATATCATTTAATAAGTTATATGTTTAGTGATAAACTTCCTAATAAACTGTAAATATTAAAAAAAAAAAAAGGATTATATGTGGCATAAAAAAGTGTGCTATATTGCTTCTTTTAAGCCAACACTAACAGTTGTACATTTTCTTTAAATAAGCCTAGCAAAAAAAAAAAACGAACATAAAAAATTCCAAAAGAATTTCAGCTCTGGAGTCTAGGCATTTTTGAAGGAAAATATAAATTCTAGTTAATGCATTGTAGCTGTGTACAACTCTTTAGAATAGGGCCCCACCAACTATTTGGTAGCTGTAGTACAATCTCTATCTCCTTTCTCAACATCGAAAACCATCTTCTGTCATTCACAAAGGCGATCAAACCAGAACCTCGACCCCCAAAATTTCCGATCAACTTCGGCCGGCTCCATCACCGATCACTTCAGGTACATCTCTCTCTCTCTGTGTCCATCTCCTGATCTGCCATTCACAATGGCCGGTCAACGTTAGCCGGAGAGGTGGCCGGTCATCCGAAGCACAAATCGAAGCACAGATCGGCAGCCATCTTTGATCGGATCAAACTCACAGCAGCCGCAGTAGGGTTTACAGAGGGGAAAACGTGAAAAAGGGAGGTTTTATATGGAGTTGTTTTTGAGAAAATTACAAATTTGTCATCTGCAATTTCTCCAGCCGGTACCTGCGTACCGTCCGGTATCGTCCGGAATGACCGGAACCGACCAGTATTGGCCGGAATTGAGGACGGGACGGTATTATAAGGTGAAGTTACCGTTTTTGTTCGAATCCGGTACGTACCGGCCGGTACGGTACGAGATTCACAACCTTGGTTCCTAGCATTACTTGAGGAGTACATGTTAATGACTCCCCTTTCCTACCTTTCGTTTAATCTAAATCTATCTTCTTATGTTGTTCATAGTTCTTTGATCGATTGTCAGACTCGGGGTGACTTTTTTGCTTCAGAAGACCACGAGATGACACCCGACGAAAACATAACAGTCCAACATGTTATGTCCAAACACGCACCACAAGCACAAAACAGTAAAATCAAGCAAGAAACGAGACACACAAATTTACGTGGTTCGGCCAATCGAACCTACTTTCACGGGGAGGGGAATCGGACCTACTTTCACGGGGAGGGGAATTTCACTATAATCCGGAGATAACTCCGTGGTGATTACACACTTACTCTCAATCTCACAATAGTGATTTCCTCACAATTCTCTCGTGTATCTCTCTCTCTCTCTCTCTCTCTCTCTCTCTCTCTCTCTCACACACACACACACACTCACTGCCTCTCTCAATTTTGTCACACACAATAAACAAGACATTAAAATGAGTATTTAAAGAGTTACAACAAGAAACCCTAGTCTCCTTCCCTCCGGGCCTAAGCCCATCCGGCCCACACGGGGTGAAAATGTGAAATCCCAACACAAGAGACCACGGGTTTGAATTATGCTAATGACGCCCACTCGAACTTGGTCGTCTTCCGAAGTCCGACTGTAGGGCGGTAGTTATGATTTTTTGGTCCTTTACTGTGCCCAATGCCGGTTTGAAGTCCCTATGATTATGCCTTGCGGGTTACTATACCCGATCGCCGCCGCCTCCTCTGTTTTATGCTAAAAAAAAAAAAAATACTAATTGATTAGCTTATTCAAATTTGAAACTGCAAAAATATTAGAACACGTATTGCAGACCCATGATTAGCTAATTGAAATTTTAAAATATTACTCAGCAATTGTTACATATGATTTATATTGATATGTTATTTTCATGACATACTGAGTGCCAAGGAAAAAAAATATCACTTTCTCCCTCCAATATTTTAATTAGGGTCTCCTTAATTCAACTGCGTAAACCAACGATCTGCCTTGTCTCACTTTTCTTTTTTCAAAAATTCTTTTTGCTCTTAAAAAAAAAACATACTTTTTATTTTATTTTATGTTGTTCGCAGAAATTATTGTTCCATTGTTATTATTCTAGGCATATTCAAAGACTTTGACTGATTTTAAAATTTATGGTTTCGAGGGAACCCGATTTAATAGACATTTTTATGGAAAATGCTAATTTCAGCCCTTAGGACAGAGGATAATGTATTTGTTATTATATGCATATTATCTTCCACCTAATGAGCAGAGGTTAGAAACGTTTTATTTTTATTTGAATGTATGCTTATTACTATATCATAGGACTTTTGCTTTTCAATATGAAATAAGTTTGTACATTGAAGTTAATCAAGCCTTTTTTGAAGAGCATATTCATTTCGTGAAAGAAATTAATCTAGTTTAATGCAGTAAAAATATATGAATCATTTTGTTCTATTTTTTTAGTTAATACAGTATTCATATGCTTATTTTTTATTGTGAAAGTACGTAATTGACAAATAAGAATGTAAAATAACCTGTCGACCAATATGGGCGAATTTGTCTTAACAAATTCTGTTGAATCTTTGGTTGACACATTGCTTGATAACCCCACCCACCATGGATGGACTAGTATTAATAATGATGATTTCTATGAATGTAAAATAACCTATTTTTTTTTACCCAAAAAAAAAAAACCTATTTTTTATAAAGTCAGACCAAATTATTAAAGATTATAAGAAGCTCTTACGTTAACGATATTTAATAATAATGGGAATATGTTTTTGAGTGGGCAGCCGGCCCCAAGGTAGGTCTGCCAATGGAGAGAAGCCTTCCTACAGGTACTGCCTCTCTTACCCAAAGAATATGTTATCCCATTCACAATCTTACGCACAAAAGAAACTGACACTGATAAAAAACATTAGCACAAATAGCAGCTAGTCGGCACGCTAATCGATCTGATTCGTAATCGACCCAACCACCAGATTCAGAATAGTTAGCATTTTCTTTATTATAGCTCATAGGCATTGGAAATCGAGAATTGGGGGACTCTGCCGTCCCTTGGAGTCGGCAGGGGGTGCTGACCCCATCCGACTGTCCGTTTCATGTATCAACAGCTCAGATCTCACCTCACCTAAGTATATCCGCACTCTCCATTGTTTGATGCGATCTGAGCTGTTGATGAGCAAAACGAAGGGCTTAGATGGGGGTTGGCAAGGCCTGTTGACTCCAAGGGCCCCACGGTTCTGGAAATCGGTATTGTTGTTACATATGTTTGACTCTCAGCTTCTTTTGATTGTTAAAAGTGTGTGTTAGGCTTTGTTTTTCAACCATTGCTAAACATAAACCCCGAAAGTAGTCACTGTTCATCCAAATTTCTTCCCCCAAAATCCTACTAGTGAACTACGGGGTACAGCTATGTTTGGAACACCAGGAAGGAAAGAAAAAGGGAAGGAAAATAAAATGAAAGGAAAATAAGAGGAAAGTGGGAGGAAAATTTCACTATTCACAAAATTTAATTTTTTTTTTATTTTCCCTCCTCTTTCTCTTCAAACCAAACAAGAAGAGGGAAAATTTTCTATTTTCCTTCCCTTTTCCTTTCTTTCCTCATGTTCCAAACAGAGCCAACAATTCATTGAGGTGAACTTGTAACTTGTGAAAATGGGCCAAGATCCGAGGCCTACCCTCTAAATCTTCAACCGTTCCATATGTACAGATGGGGTGCACTGACCAGCGCCGAGGACCCCTCTGTGGGTCCCACACAGTCAATCCGAGCCCTCCATTCACCCAAAATCAAATTCCGAGGGGGCGTATGCGGAAATCACCTCAATCAGATGTACCTAGGTGCTTAATCCAAAGTCACCCCATTTGGTTAAACAATTATCGACTGTGTGGGACACACGGCGCCGGTCGGTACATGGACTGTACTAGGGAGTCGGTACCCCTGGATTTACCCCTAAATCTTTGTAAACTCTTTTGAAGATTAATAGATCCATTTCCTAATAAAAAAGAAAGGTCTGCCCCGTCTATAAAATACGAACTATTCCCAGGCCAATGTTGTTTCTTCTTTTATTAAGCAAATGGCCTCACCCTTGTTTCCTCCCTACTTCTGCTTACACTCGCCTCCTCCTTTCCTCTTCTTCTTCAACCCTGTTTGGCTGTTTCAGCAATGCCAATTCTCTCAGTAATTAAAAAAAACCCTTTAAATAATTTGAATGGCTTCAAGGACAATCTAGACATTTAGTTTATCAATAATAATAATTATTTCTGCTCAAATGGCCCTCTCATACGGTGCAAGTTCTATCTTTCGTTCTGTCATTCAAGTTTTTCATTACAAGTTCAACACTATAATTGTCTCGATAGCCTCATCTTAGTGTTCATCTTAATTGTTTTTTGGGTATAGACAAAAAAAAAAAAAGTATTGAACTATCGGAACACTATTGCGAGAAACCCAAAAAATAAAAAAAAAATAAATAAAAAACATTGAAGAGAAGGAAACAAAGTCAAACTGGATAAAAAATATTTATCATGTGCCTTACACATATGAACCAAACCCTTACTTTATTTCATTCACTTTTTTAATTCCTGCCCGTTGTTGACTTGAGAAACCTCGAATTCACACTATAGTGTACGTCAAGATAATTTACCTTTCTTATCCCATTTTTCCTTTGCTAATAAAAAATTAACTTATTTAGAAACGGGAAAGAGTTTCATTGATTCATTCAGTTTTCATCCTGTTAAATTTAAGGACAAATATATATATATATATATATATATATATATATATATATATATATATATATATATATATATATATATATATATATATTTTTAGTTTTCGATCTAGCCCTTTTAGGGAAAAATACTGATTAAGTCCTTAGTAATATCCGATAAGTTTATTTTTTACGGAAACTCTTAATACTAACATGTTTGAAACAAATTGAACGGCTCCGATCATTTGCGTTGGACTCTAAAATAGTTTATTTATATTTTTTGTGTCAAAAGTTATGTCAGATGTAGTGTGAACGAAGTCGTAAGCACAATATCTCAGCCATTTAATCTTTGTTCCTTGGTCTGTTTAATCTTTGTTCTTCTCTTCAAAAATTAATAAATTTCTTTTTCCGAGTAAAAAATCATGAATGAAAACAATTGAGAGAGGGTTTATTTTAAGTAACAATTTAGCATTAAAAAATTATTATGGGCAGATATATATAGATAGATAGATTAAATTTCCTTGACAGAATAGATTAACGCCTACCCAGGACTCCCTCTATTAACAACCACCCAGGCCACATGACAATACCGCAACCAAAGGTCAAAATTTCTTGAGCAATGGTCTCCAGCCACCTTATTTCCTCTCCACTTCTGCTAACACTAGCCTCCTCCTTCCTTTTTCTCCTTCAACTCTATCCCAGCAAGGCTAATTCACTCATTACTTGCAACTTTCATAAGATTTACCAGCTTGGTGACTCGATTTCTGACACTGGCAATTTAATTCGACAAAAGCCAATCGGTGCCTCCACTGTATACGCTAGGCTTCCTTATGGCGAAACTTTTTTTAAGCACCCAACCGGTCGCTGCTCAAATGGTCGGCTCATGATTGACTTCATTGGTATGTCCATTTTTTTTGTAGTTATGGTACACACTAGAAAGGTAAGTTTGTGTAGACCGAAAAATAAATCCTGTCACACTAGCAATATCTTTCGATGCTAATTAGTTTGCTAGCTTTTCAAACGTTCCTCCCTCACCCCTCTCATCCCTTCCAAGTTTATTACATTATGGGCTTTTTCATAGCTCACACACATGTATCATTAACTCAAGATACTGAAGTGATTGAACTGCATTGTGTTTGTGAATTTTACAGCTCAGGCGTCCGGTCTTCCCTTTCTTAGTCCCTATAAGAAAAAAGATGCAAACTTCAAACAAGGCGTAAACTTTACTGTTGCTGGCGCCACTGCCTTAACAAAGGAGGTTCTAGTGAAAGCAAATATCGCAGACCCGTATACCAACAGCTCTCTCAAAGTGCAACTTGATTGGATGTCAAGATATTTCAATACCGGCATCATAGAGAGAGGTCAGGTGGTGAATGTTCTGTGAAATGATATTATCTCTCAGAGTTTTGAATTGCTTTTATTCAGTTGACTTTAATGAATAACAGATTGCTTAGAGAAGCTAAAGAACTCTCTTTTTATTGTTGGAGAGATTGGAGGGGATGATTATAACTATGCATTCGTCGAAGGAAAAACTATCGAGGATGTAAAAAGCATGATACCTAAAGTCATCGGAGCCATAATCACTGCGGTTAAGGCAAGTTTTCCTAGAAGATGGATTCAATTTTCAAATTCTAAGTTAAACGATTTTCTTCCGACTACCATGAAAACTAATCAGAATCTATGTTTTTGGAATGTAGCGAGTTGTTAGTTATGGAGCTGTTCGAGTATTAGTCCCAGGCATTTTTCCAAAAGGTTGTTCCCCCCTCTATCTAACCGCGTTTAGAACCCGCAACTCAACTGCCTATGATGAACATCATTGCTTGAAGGATCTCAACAGCTTATCAGACTGCCACAATAATCAGTTACAAGAAGCCATCCAAGAATTGAAGAGAGAGTATCCTAATGTAGTCGTTGTGTATGGTGATTACAACCAGGCCTTTGAATGGCTTTTGGATAATGCTCAAAATCTTGGTGAGTCTATTACCCCTCCCAAAAAAAAGATATATATATATACACACACACAAAAGAAACTCACACACACACAAAAGAAACTTCTAATAAAGACCCTTATATGCGGACCTCATGCTTCCCGACCAAATTTTGACGATTTGAACCGTTAATATGTTTAACAAAAACTGATTGGATGAATCCCTTCCGGGTATTTTTTTTGACGAATCCTCACATTGGACCTTAAAAACACATTTTAAACACATCTAACTGTCACATTGGAGGTTTTTTGGTATTTTGAAGATTTTAACAATTGTTTTGCAAGATCTGAACCGTCCAATGTGTTTAAAAAGTGTTTTCAAGGGTCTTTGCGAGAAATCATCAAAAAAAAAAAAATACCAAGAAAGGCTTGATTAGAGCAGGTTTTCACAAAAACTGTCACATTGGACGGTTCGGATCGTAAATTCATTTGTAATGACTAATGATGCGTTTATCTTTTTTACCTCAAGGATTTGACAGCAAGTCTACGCTCAAGGCTTGTTGCGGGATTGGTGGTAATTACAATTACAATCTGACCCGGACGTGTGGAGCTCTGGGGGTTCCGGTCTGTCAGCATCCTGAAAAATTTATAAGTTGGGATGGAGTTCATTTGACAGACGAAGCAAATAAGAGGATGGCTGGATGGCTCATTGATGACATCTTACCCAAGCTCAAGTGTTCTATTTAAACACGCAATTGAAGTTAATAGATGTCTATTTTTTTTTTTTCCTTTGACTTGAATTAGTCAAAACAATTTTTTTTTTCTTTTCTTTTTGCAATAAACTAGTGCACTAAAATATCTAATTGTTTACTTTTGTGGATTCTCTTAGATATTACTCGTCTTGAATTTTGCTTATATTTATTTCCCATAGCGCAGAACCCATCACAAGCATTGA
This sequence comes from Vaccinium darrowii, assembly GCA_020921065.1. Classification (NCBI taxonomy): domain Eukaryota; kingdom Viridiplantae; phylum Streptophyta; class Magnoliopsida; order Ericales; family Ericaceae; genus Vaccinium; species Vaccinium darrowii. The sequence goes on from CM037155.1 coordinate 11,086,771, forward strand.
ATTAGAAACTACAAAAGCGCTGACATATACTCCCTCCGTTCCTAAATAAGAGCCCCACTTTTCTCTCTTGTCATTTTTCAAATAAAAAAATGAAGTACTTTCGTGTATCATTTTTCGAATTTTTTCGCACCGAATTAAAGTACTCGTCAAGTACTTTAATTCGGTGCGAAAAAATTCGAAAAATGATTTACGGAAGTAGTTCATTCTTTTATTTGAAAAATGGCACGACTTTTCGTAGTGGAACATTATTTTGGAACGGAGGGAGTACTCTAATTGTTACCAGTCTTTTGTCTGAATTTCATCTACAACATTAATACGATAATCACTCGACCCTTTCTCTAATGCGTGTAAGTTGCCTCAGACACTATAGTGTCAAAAAAATAAAAATAAAAATAAAAATAAAAATAAAATGTAAATACACAGGCTGTCAGAGAAGCTATATCTCATGCACCACTTATTCTCCTTTAGCATTTTGGTTTCTCTAAGGACTAGCAAGCAAATATCAGAAGGAAAAATAACTTTTGCACATAATAACATAGATAAAATTCCACGGACAACCATTTATCTGTTAACGGAATTTAACATATAACAAAATGTCATTAATAATAATTTCTACGGCACGTCAAAAAAGAATGGTTCGAACACAACTTTTAAAGAGTGTGGTTCTGAGTTCGAATTAATGAAGTAGCGTCAACTCATACTGTGCAAGAAAATAAAAACCAAACACAAGTTTCGATACGAGAACTATCCTATTTATTTGTTACTAAAGTTTTACAGCTTGAGGCGCCCTCGTTGACATTTTGTCCCCCACCCCATGTGAAATTAGTAATGCCTAAAAAGATGGCATTGGTCTATTTTTATGGTTATTTGCAGGACGGTGCCATTGCTTTAGTGTGAAGAAAACATAGTTTATGTTCTATGAATTTGAAATTCATACAATTTTACATTAATATTATATCCAACATGAAAGTAATAACTATGCTAGTATACTTTTTCAAGTGAGAGATACTGAAAATCATACACCAAATAAGTGAATGAAACTTAAATTTTCTTTATCTTAGGTTAAGTAATACTGTAAATGATTCTTTTTTGATGATTAAAGAAATTCATAGACCGAATAAGAATTTATTAAACATTGAGAAGTGTTTTACAACCATTAAAGGGATCATGAGAATTAAAGCACCATGACGGGGAAAAATTGACATTGCAACAAGGTTGGCATCCAGCTCCCGACAATCAGATGCAGCTTGAAACCCTGAACCTACAGCTCAGAACTAGAATTATACAGTGTGAATGATTTTCTTAGCTAATGTAAAAAACATAGATTAAAATGTCTTCCAATTGTTCAGTGGAATATCTGAAGGGGATTAGAATTATTTGTTGTCAGTTTTGCCAGGACAAGTGAGCTACGAAAAGTACTGATTAATTTATTTTAAGTTTTTGTTATACGGATCTCAGTATCTATCTCAGTGTACTTCGTATAACACACAAAGAAGATCATGTACACAAAAAATTAGATTGATGGAGAATCCATAAATAGGGGAATAAGTTGCATTTTATGGTATAATTAAGATGATAGGCAAGGACATATGTTTTAACCTTGATCTTACAATTTACACAACAATACGTAATATTCTCATACAAAATTGATACCCATCAAACTGATTTTCTACAAGTAGGTTCTTTTTTTGTGTGTACTAGGTGATTAACGATTCAGGTAATGATTGTAGTTCGGAATAAGTCCACAAAATGAGCATTGGTAGATGTATGGAGGGATGGGCTATATGGGCCAACCCAAGGTATTTGGAACCTTAGGCCCAATTGTCAAGTATTGGCCGCTATATATATTTACCGTACAACAACAATAATGAAATATGTAAATAATTATTTTAGTCCATATTGCTCACAAAACATGCCTTTGCCAATGGCTTAGGTCTTTCCTAGTGTTATTTTTGGCACAGGTTCAAGACATAGTAGCTTCAAATTCTAACAATTGAATCATTTTATTCACAAATAAAACAGTTAAAGTGCAAGTGCTGGGACAAATTCAAACTAGGACACAAAAGGTAAATTGCATTCAACATATCGCTGAACCAACATGAGTATTGAGTATCTCCGTTTATGATGCGAAAAACTAATATTTGTAATGAGTTCTCTTCTAGCCCAAAATTTGGAGGCCGGGCCCGGCTCCTTGGGCTTGCATTAGAATGAGGCCTGGTGGTGTGTGGAACCCACTAAAGAACGTGGGAAACTTCATTTTAATTTCTTTTTTGGTACTTTGGAAAGGAGTTGGACATGCACTTCCGCCATTGGGTGTGAAATTGAGGGCTTGTAAGAAGGAGAAAGACAAAGGAAGTGTGGTGAAAGATAAAAATGAGTAAGATAGCGATTTTAGAAAGATGAGTTTTCTGGCTTTTCAATAGAAAAATAGAGGCTAAGAGAGCCAAGCTCTCACTGATTTCATTTTCCATCCGTATACAGGTGACAAAGATCAGCCTGCTCAGGACAATTAATTCTTGACTTTTGTAATAGCGGTCTTTGTTTGTTGTTACAGTTCCTGTTATGTTTATTTGACTGTTTGCTGTTGGTTTGTATTTTGATGCTCTGATTTTGGATCCCTTGTTAGCTGGCTTTATCTAATGGAAACTCTCTTTTGGAAAAAAAGAAAAAAGAAAAAGAAAAATAGAAGGTAAGGTATTCATTATTGAATTAACTAACATGGAGAAGAAAAGAACCGTGAATTTTTCTTCGAAAAGTCTGTAGAGTAAATAGAAGGTGTCTTTCTTGATTTTGTCACACCCCTCTCCAAGTAGAAACCAAATCTAGCGGGGAAAATGTCTTCCATAGTATTTTTTGCGCCTGAAACTCGAAAGAGAAAAGATAGAGACACTAATACTTTGCACGAATAATTGCACCAACTCTCTCCCATGAAATATGTGAGACCCACATAGGAATGGTAGCTAGGTCCCACATATGCTATGTGAGAGAGTTGTGCAATTATTGGTACAAGTGTTAGTGCCTGTAGCAACCTCGACTCGAAATAGATCCAATGTTCCAAACTAACAAGCGTACATATTTATGCGCTATGCACTAGTGAGTAACATATATATAGGAACCCGACTAGGGGTACCGAAGGAGGAGAGTACCGAAAATATACAATGGCAAGTAGGACCCACTTTTGAGTCCCACGTGAATAATCCGAACCGTTCAATAATTTAAAAATAATTTTTTGGAGGTCCCTGCAAAAAGCTAGCTCAATTGGATAGCTGTGGCTTGTTAGTTCAAACTTCAAGTTTTTAGAGGTCCCCGGAAAAAAACAAAATAAGTGCAAATTTTCAGATAAAAAACCTAAAGTGCTTACGTGCATAATTTTTTGAATTGCTTTCAATTAAGAAATTAAGCACATAAATAATATTTTTTATTCAAAAGTTACACATCGTTTCCTAGTCGACTATCTTTCCAGGACGGTGTGAGTTTATGTTAATGACGTGGAGTAGAGGCGGCTCTAAGAAGAGCCGAGGGTGGTCACTTGAACACACTGAAAAAAATAATTTTTTTGGAAATACATGTAAAAATTTATTTATTTATTAATTTTTGTCATTTTGAACACCCTAACCAAAATATTTGAACCAATGTTTTGAAACTCGGACCGGAGGACGAACCGGAGAAGGGACTGGGGAGACGGGTCACCGGTTCAACCGCTATCGAACCGTGATGTCATAATTACATCATTAATATACATAAAAATATATATAGCAAAAAAAAAAAAAAATGAGTGTATAAAAAAATACATGTGAAAAAACTTGAAAGAAAGGTGTGAAGAGGAGGAATGGAGTTTAAAATTTGTTCAATGCATTTTTCTCCAATCCCACATTGGTGGGAGATGGAGTCACAACAAGCATTTTGCTTCTTAAAATGCTGTCCCACATCGGTGGGAGAAGATTCGCAGCAAGCTTTTTGTTTAGTAATAGGCTGCCTGGGCGATGAGGAGTACTGGGCTTCCCAGAGGCCTTAATCACGTGGCCTTCCGCCAGCTGTACGGACCACAAGTGTACAGAATTACGGTTCAAAAATTTTTCGGACCGGGCTGATTGAACCCCCGGTTCTTCCGGTTGAGCGGTTTGACTGCTATTTCGGGACGGTTTTCACTTTGGAGGTCTGTTCTGATCTTGAAGCGGTTCTTGAATATGACCGAACTAGAAGGGAGACCGGTTGACGAGTTAACCGGTTGAACCGGCCGGTCCAGTCCGGTTTTTAAAACATTGATTTGAACACTTGTTTGAACAAATTACTCAAAAATTTTGAACACCCAGTCCTAATGACGGAATTCACCATGCACTATTTGATACTCCATTAGAGAATGGTATAAATTGGATATTTGAGAATTTGAGTGTTGCTTTGTCTCAACACATTTAGTTCAAAGAGAAAAAAACACTTTTAACTATCTGTCTTTAATCTATTTATACTTATTCCAAGTGATTACTCATTACATTATAAAATATAGATCAATAATTTAATATATGCGCGCTATCTTTTTTTGTGAAAGACTTTAATATATGTGCACATAGGGTATATAGACACAACAAATTTGGACTATTACATAGGCCATTCATAGGTTTGATTCTTTTTTTAATTTTTGTTTGGCAGTTGGAACCATGGACAAGTTTGTGATAAGAAAATCAAGAATGGTGCAAGGGTCATTTTCTATTGAAACTTTTTTGATGATAGCAACCCCTAAAACTCGTCGAAGCGAAACCGTATTGACTTGGAATTGTTGTTTTTTCGGTAGCATTGTTGTATTAATAGAATTTTTATTTTTATTTATTTATGTACAGTTATGATTTCTAGAGGACATTGGTTTTGCCCGATTTATGTGTGCGGCGAGGCATGAATAGACCCTGGGATTAGTGCGCGCAGGATAGTCCGGACCATCCAGTTATATAAACAAATGATTTCTAGAAGACCATAGTAGAATTTTTGAATACCCTCAAGAGAATTTGTGGAGCCGCACTGATACAAAAGACTCGTGGATAAAAAAAAAAATTAGTATAAAGGACACGCCGGTCCTTCCGTGGTAACATCTTGAGCAATCAACCTTAACTTCCAAAGGAAAAAAGGTCAGGACCACAATACAGGACCCCAAAAGCCAAGTCTATGGTCTCTATCTTCAAGTTAAAACTTCTCTTCTCCTCCATTCACGGCATGTTTAGTATCCACAAGTACTTGAAAGGTATAGATGTATGTAAAACAAATTTCCTACTATAAATTCAAATCTTGCACTAATACAAGTTGAAAAATTCTATTCTTTCCAACTGCCGTGTAGTATGAGTTTGTGGCAACAATGTTTTGAATTAGCGGAAAAAAAAAAAAAAAAGTTAGACGCACGAACATCATTTTTGCCATCCTTTTTAAATTTCTTGTATGAAAGTGTTAAATGTGTTATTCTCTCACAGCTATCATGTCTGACCACACAGTTTTTGCAATAATAATATCTAATGCAGGACTCATAAATTGAATGATTTGGATTAACCGTTGTAAGCCTTCAAAAGATCCACGAAGGCCCAAAATTGGATGGGACTGGATGGATCAGGACTAGAGAGTGGCCTTTTTTTGTCGAATGGTACCATTTTCTCATACCCTTCCTTATGCGTGTGAAATACGGTTTAGAAAGATCAATCTCTAGTCTATTCTCTCTCTGTCAGTAAATGCAAGTGGAAGAGGGTGGGATGGAAACAGCCAAATAGGTCATGACCCAACTCAAGTCTTCGTCTTTTTACAACAAAATTGTTCAATTTAGATTCCTTCTCCTTTACACATGAGTGCATGCAGGATAGTCTGGACCACCCAGTTATATAAAAAATAATTTCTAGAGGACCGTAGTAGACTTTCTGAACACCCTCAAGAGAATTCCTGAAACCGCCACTGACGTGGATGGAATATAATTGACGGGTCTCTCATTTTAACGTACGTGGTAATTTCCCGTTAATGGCATAAGCCCAACGCAACTGTCTCACGAAAGACTAGAACGAAAGTCCGTGATGCTACATTCTTACTTTTCTTTTCAATCAATGCTTTTTTATTTTTTGATTTTTTTTACAGGGAATGGCTTTTTAATGTTTCGTACCCTTTTAACAATATGATTTGTAACATTTTTTATGATTCATAACATTTTAGTGTGACGTGGAACTCTTATAATAAAAAATCGTAACTTTTATTAATCGATTCGTAAATTTTATAGAGACGTGTAGGATACACATATAAATAAAGGGATGTATTGTGGCGTTTCCCGTTTTCATGTTGTTCATAGTTGTTTGATCTATTTTTAGGGTGATCCATTGTTAGGATGACACCCGGCAAAAATAAAATAGTATAAACCACTCCCTCCTATAATTTAGTATATTGAGGAGTGGGACAGATGCTGAAGAAAGTTGCGAACACGTGTTACATAACATCCATGAATAGGTAATTGAAATGTGAAAATGCGAGTCAACACATATGATTTAAATTAATTTGATTTAATAATTTTAATGTGAAATACTGAGTTTTATAGGAAAAAATACTCTCCCTCCTATAATTTAGTTAGTCAAAGTCTCCTTTCTTTTTTTATTTTATTTTTTTTGACAGTCAAGTCCGGGTGAAGAGTGTCCCATTTATTTAATGAGAAAACATTATTTCCACCGCCGACGAAAACAAATGTTTCCTCTAAATCAATCACAGCGGTCCATGTAATTGTGTGCTACAAACATTTGTTTCCACCGCCGGCGGAAATAACTCACTCTCTTATTCAATAGGGTAAATTAGCAAATACGTCTCACTTTTCTTTTTCCAATTTGGTTTTTTTATGTTGTACAAAAATTATTGGTCCATTCATGGAGCGATTATTGTAGGCATATTTATGCAAGTGGGGTGGTAACTAAGTTGGTATCATATAACCAATGCATAAGATCAGGGTCAAATCTCACTAACAGCAATTAACACTTCTTGCATGTCCAAAAAGGACTTTGAATGATTCCAAAATTTATGTTTTTGAGAAACGGAAAAGGAAATTCTCTCCCCAAAATTCATATGGATGTGTTGCAGGTCGAAATGTATATGAAAATTTTAGAAATACAGAAAGTACAATAAAATCGTTGGAGCCTTCGTTGGAGTTGTCATGCGATAAATATTAATATTCTGTGAATCCATCTAATTCTCTAAAATGTTCTTTTTTTTGACAACTTTGCAGATATCCTTTCACATATTTTGAAAGTTGAGCGAAATTAATCATTTGGTGCGGCATGTGACCCTAATCCTCGATGGTTGAAGAACATTCATCTTCCGCGGATCACTTTAAGGAAAAATTTCCCGGGACTACCTACTCACGATGACAATAGCCGACTTTGATTTATTTGTTTTATCAACACATATTGACGCATTGCACTACTTGATTGTGGTTCTCCATTGTTGTTGGATAATGTTGTATTCACCATTGATATTCATTATGGGTTAAATTTATCATTGGACTAATTTTTTACTAGTATTTTGTACACGTTGTATGCCAAACTTATGTTAACACTGTAAATGATTTAAATCCTTGTATATATAGAACTTTACTCTACTATACGTGTTTCGCCATTCACTGGGCTTTCAGTTGACAGATTTACTCTAATTTTTTTTCCAATTTAGTCGGGACGTTAGGAAAAGACTTTGGCGACATCTTGGTGATTTCTTGTGCATGGCCTCCTTAGGATATCATATCGCATTCTTAGTTTAGAGTTTCATTTATTGCTTAGGATTTGAAACGTCTGATCTGAAGTTTATATTTGGATTCCTCTTATTGTTGTTGAAAGTTGAAACATTAATAGGTCTTGTTTGGTTCATGGGAAAATGGGATGGATATGCTCCACGTTTTTGACGTAGACCTATTCTGCTTGACTTTGTTTCAAATACACCTAATTAAAAAGGATTATTAGTACATTGATTATTCCAGGGCATTGTATTTAAGTTTATTTATGCCACGTGTTCCGCGGTTTGAGCCTTGTGGTTCATGATCGGTCAGAATATATGTGTTCCGTGGGATAGTGAGAGTTCAAGTCCCCCACAAAAATATACATACTATTAATTACCTTAAAACACGACAAGCGTTTCAATCCTATGTAAAAAACTATATTTCTAGAAGTCAAACATTGGTTAATAATCTCAAAAAACATTCTATTTTGTCATGAAAATTGTTGTGCATAAACTTGGACCATATAATATCTAAGTTCCTATAGTATAAAAATTGTTCTGCATAAACTTGTTCAGGCATTGTATTATTGTTTTCTTTATACCTGCAAGGTGAGATGGCCTGTTTCTTTCTTTGGAATTGTAACAACTTTACAAGAAATATTAGTCTCAAGACTTATTTCCTATATGATGTAAACTCTTTTATGGAATTAATGCATGCTCCCCACACCCATGTTTTTACAAGTGTTTGTAAAATGCTTGTGGTTGTAGAGCTTTCTTCATAAACAGCACTTACCTAACTTTGTAGTTTGTACTAAGAATATATTTTACGCACTTGAATTGGGCAGGACAAAAGTCTTGACAATACCATGGATTATGGAACACCCAATAATTCCTCCCCCATTTTTAGCCTCTTCTAATTCGTGTAGTTGTGATATTTGTCTCTTCTAATTAGAGTTAATTCCTTGTGTAGATCAACCCCAAGGGGCTTGGCCAAGTGGTTATGAGAAACTGCTCACTTTTTCCATTCCCACAGAGGTCAAACATTCCAAACCTTGAGGCAACTTAAGGTTTGTCAGGTCGTTACATGCAGGAACCTAGAATAAATCGAGGTGCGCATAAGTTGACCCGAACATCAGGTCATAATTTTTTTTTTTTACCTTTTGTGGATCTCTTTCTACTTTCACATAGTAATCATATATAGGAAACAAAAATAAAATAAAAAAAATACTGTGTATAGGATCCAAACTTGTAACTCACGTCCTCAAATTATCACTCACCTATGAAGCACGGGTACTCCAAAAATGTCGCCGTTCGAGTACCGGGTACGGCTGGGTATTGCAAAATACGTACCGAGTACGGCAAAAATGTACCGGATACTTTTGCACTGTTCGGGTACGGCATTGGTACTCTTGGGTACTCCGATTGGGTACTTGGCTGGGTACGTTTGGACCATTTTGTAAATTTTCAAAACTTTAAGGGGCCGAATGAAAATTATTGAAACTTCAGGGGTTCATGTGTACTTTTGACACCCAATTTAAGACAATAGACGTGTTTTATGTTTCATCAGTTAGGGTACTTAGAAGCAGCAGCCTCAGCTTCTCTACTGTCGAGCAACAGCCATGGAAGCTTTGCTCTCTGGTTAGTCTCTCTCTCTCTGCGTGTACTCTCTCTCTCGTTATGTACTCTGTCTCTCTCTCGTGCTGCAGTTGGACAGAGATCTGTAGTGACTAGAGAGTCAGCTGTACTCTCTCTTTCTGTGTACTCTCTCTCTCTCTCTCTCTCTCTCGGTCAGTCTACATATCAACTGAAAGGACTTTATCCTTCAAGTCTGTCACGAACAAATCTACACATTCATGAACGAACAGATCATCCCAAGCTGTGCCTGCATATTAATCGATTTTCTGTGGTAAATGGGTTTATTATTCATTTTGTGCAATGGAACATAGTAAAATAGGGATGAAAAAAAAATTTACACTTACGTACCCGACCCGTACCCTAATTTTTTAGGTTTTTGCCGTATCGCGTACCCATACCCGTACCGCGTACCCGTACCCGTGCTTCCTAGTCACTCACTTTCTCCAGTACACATTATAATCATTATTGACACACTATGAATATGCTACTTCTTCAGTAGTCGCATATTAAACCCCGAAACTACAATATAACTTGCGCACATACTAAATATTATTGAATACATCCCAAATAAAATGGGTAAACAGTTTATTTTTCCAACAGTGGGGGAGGGAATCGAGTGACATGGAAAGGCTTGACCAGAAATCTCTCCATGGTACGTTGCTGCTTCAAGCAGATGGAGGAGATGTGTCTTTGCCTCCCATCTTCGAGCAGCACTTCCCTATAAGAATAGCTAAACAAAGAAGCAGGAAAACCGCCCCAACAGTTGCCCCTGGAAAATAGCAACATATTTAATCAAAACTGCCATAATTTGGGATCGACGCTTATGTCAAGTAATATATACCAACGGATATTAAATATAGATTACCAATAATAGCCTTCAAATGCACCGCAGAGACTGCAGTATTTGGATCCATATCATGCACCACCTATTTGTTTCCGAATAACCGTACGTGTGTTTGTTGGGAACTTGGGATGGCTTTTCTTTTTCCAATGGACTTGTGGAGTATTTAAACACAGCCACCCTTCTGCCATCTTCTAATTTACATGACTGAGTCAACTTTTCTTTTCCCTTTTGACTTTTTGCCAGAGAAAGGTGAGGCTTCTTGGAGCATCCCAACCCATCGGCATCTCTCACTCTTTCTCCATTTTGAAGATTCAGAGAAATGCATGTATTTTATTAAAAAGCAATTTTGGAGAATCAGCAACTCCAAATATAGAGGATGGGAGTTGTGTCTCCATTTTGCAGACCTCAAATGGAGATGGGTTGGCATGAATTCTCCAAAACAGACTTTTGGTTCTCCAAAATGAAGTCATGGAGATGGGTAGGAGATGGTCTTAATGAGTGAGCCACTTGATGCAGACTTTGCATTTTGCTCGTCTGTGATCGTCTCGGATGTGAAACATGCCAAATTCAAAATCATATCAACTGGTATCCGATCAACGTGATATTCGATGAGATCGATGTTCTTGACGAGCTCTAAAAGTAAACAGTTCCAATCATTGTTGTTGGCCCGGTAAGGGCCACAACATAGCCCAAACTAGACCAAACGGTAGGAAAGGAAATTGGACAGGAGCTGCTCCGTGCAAGAAACGGTCGAAACGTGCGAGGACCAGACTTTTTAAACTTAACACGGACGCCAAAAAGAACATATGAGCGACTACCTAAATGCAAGCCACAGGGGTGTACATCAACTACTCCATTACTAAATGATACATGGACTGTGATGGACAATGAGGGTTGGGGGTTTGAGTTTGTGAACAAAATTAGTAGCCCGGTCCTAGTCCAACTAATTTAACAGGAATAGTTTTTTTCTTTAGTAATTATGTTCAATATTGTGTCGATAACTAATTTTGTTTGAAATTTTCAAACAACTATAACGGTTGGACAGAGTTTCTATTTTTTTAGGGGAATCGGCTCCTTTCTGTGCACTTGTACCGGACCGTTTTATTGCAACCTATGGGGTCGAACTAATTTGATGATTGAAATAATTGATATTGAAAACCAGATATATAGCCAAATGATTTAAAACAAAATAAAAAGCCTATGTTTAAAAACATATTTGTTATCAACAAAGCACGTGGCTACGACTATTGGTTCAACTTGATTTTTTGTTAAATACACCCTCCGTCCCAAAATAGATATCCAGTTTAGGGATTCTAAAAAGTTTAAGAGGCACAATCATTACTACTTATAAACTATATATAACTTTCCAACAATTCCCTTCAATTAGTACTCATTTTGTCCTTTTGTTTTAATAACTTAATTAGGTAGAGAAAGAAGGGAAAAATTGGAAAACCAATAGTTTTGTCTTCGTTACCTTTTAAAACTACAAACAATTTGGGACAATAAAAAGCGTACAAATGGTCATCCATTTTGGGACAAAGGGAGTAATTAATACACAAGGTCTACCAAATTGGCGATTTTGATCATCAAAATAAGGTTCATGACAGACCCCACTTACCCCAACAATACCGTTTAAAATTGACTCAATTCCTTTTAGGTATGATATTATTGTTTTATTATCATTATTATTAGTTTTTGTAAAAAGAACATATGAGAGGAAGAGATAGATATTTTTTTTATTAGGTTCCGTTAGTATTTATTCACATCATCATTTATTCCATCATCATTTATTCACATATTGTAGGAATCTCATTCAAATTGTCAAAATTAATGAGATAAGAACGTAATTAATGCATTTTTTGAGACGATTGAAACTAATAGTTAAAGGAAAACAAGCACTAAAATAATGGATGTTGATTTTGGGGCTCCCTTTTTTTATGCAGATACTCCAATATTTAATGAAGTTACAAAATTACCCTTTTTAAGATATAAAAAAATTATTGGAGGTACTCCACCCCCAAATTCTCCTCATTTACCAAGGCACTCCAAATGGAAAAATGAACCAAAACCAAACATAAGCATTTGGTTCTGAACATTAACATTAACATTACGTTCCAAACATTAAACATTCACACCGTAAATATTAGGTTTCGAATATTAAACATGCATCTATGTCAGATTACTTCACGCCACTTTGCACAAAAAAAAAAAAAAAAAATTGCTAGAATTTTTCAAAATAAACAGCACACAATTTAAAATCTTCATAACGGCTGCGACACAAGATCTTTATATTTTCATATTCATTATCTACCATTTTTCCCTCAAAATTTTCATAATGGCCGCAAATCTACATTTTAAAACTCATAGTGAGACAAACAAAGCGCATCACCGAAGTTAGAAAACTCTTGAGAGGAAAAGTTACAGAACTCTCAAGAGACTTTGCATGGATGAAAGGATGGTTCTACAATCATAGGCCGAAGACCACTCGTCCAGGTTGTCCTGGTGCAGAACATGGCGACAATAACATAAAGACTCTACTAAGAAAACATTACATATGGAAGTAGGCAATTTAGTGACGTGCAGTCAAAGGAGTTGAGCAACTATCTGGTTTTTTTTTATAAAAAAAATTATTTGCTTTTTTGGAGTGCCTGGAGCAAAGGAGAAGCGTAAAAGAGTTTTGGAGTGCCTGAAGTAAATCATGGAACTTGTAAAAGTGTAATTTTGGAAAACTGCTGTAGCTTGGAGCCCCTGCATCAAAATTGGGAGTGCAAATATCAATTTCCAAAATAATAAAGGTCCTTTTCCGAAAATCTTAATTTATGATGCAGGAATGTAATTATTCTTTCTTTCATCTATCATTTCAAGTTGTGGAGTTTTTAAACACAGCCAACCGTAAATTAGTATAAAGGACACGCCGGTCCTTCCGTGGTAACATCTTGAGCAATCAACCTTAACTTCCAAAGAAAAAAAGGTCAGGACCACAATACAAGACCCCAAAAGCCAAGTCTTTGGTCTCTGTCTTCAAGTTAAAACTTCTCTTCTCCTCTATTCACGGCATGTTTAGTATCCACAAGTACTTGAAAGGTATAGATGTATGTAAAACAAATTTCCTACTATAAATTCAATTCTTGCACTAATACAAGTTGAAAAATTCTATTCTTTCCAACTACCGTGAAGTACGAGTTTGTGGCAACAAGGTTTTGATTTAGTGAAAAAAAAAAAAGAAAAGTTAGACGCACGGACATCATTTTTGCCATCCCTTTTAAATTTTTTGTATGAAAGTGTTAAATGTGTTATTCTCTGACAGCTATCATGTCTGACCACACAGTTTTTGCAATAATAATATCTAATGCAGGACTCATAAATTGAATGATTTGGATTAATCGTTGTAAGCCTACAAAAGATCCACGAAGGCCCAAAATTGGATGGGACTGGATGGATCATGACAAGAGAGTAGCCTTTTCCTGTCGAATGGTATCATTTTCTCATACCCTTCCTTATGCGTGTGAAATACGGTTTAGAAAGATCAATCTCTAGTCTATTCTCTCTCTGTCAGTAAATGCAAGTGGAAGAGGGTGGGATGGAAACAGCCAAACAGGTCATGGCCCAACTCAAGTATTCGTCTTTTCACAACAAAATTGTTCAATTTAGATTCCTTTTCCTTTACACATGAGTGCGCGCAGGATAGTCTGGACCACTCAGTTATATAAAAAATAATTTCTAGAGGACCGTAGTAGAATTTCTGAACACCCTCAAGAGAATTCCTGAAACCGCTACTGACGTGGAGGGAATATAATTGACGCCTTGACGGGTCTCACGGTCCGGATCGGTTAATCCACGGTTTTCAAATCAAAATCCGTGTCCGGACTGCGAGTCACGGTTTATTATTTTTTGAATCCGTGTCCGGACCATTAATCCACGGTTAAAATTCAAAACGTACAGATCGGTTTGGTCCGGACCGGATTCACGGTTCACCAGTTTTTTTGTGCAGCCCTATCCATTAGAGAATAGTATAAATTGGATATTTGAGAATTTGGGTGTTGTTTTGTCTCAACACATTTAGCTCAAAGAGATAAGAACACTTTTAACTATCTGTCTTTAATCTATTTATACTTATTCCAAGGGATTACTCATTACATTATAAAATATAGATCAATAATTTAATATATGCGCGCTATCTTTTTTTGTGAAAGACTTTAATATATATGCACATAGGGTATATAGACACAATAAATTTGGACTATTACATAGGCCATTCATAGGTTTGATTCTTTTTTTAATTTTTGTTTGACAGTTGAAACCATGGACAAGTTTGTGATAAGAAAATCAAGAATAGTGCAAGGGTCATTATCTATTGAAACTTTTTTGATCATAGCAACCCCTAAAACTCGTCGAAGCGAAACCGTATTGACTTGGAATTGTTGTTTTTTCGGTAGCATTGTTGTATTAGTAGAATTTTTATTTTTATTTATTTATGTACAGTTATGATTTCTAGAGGACAATGGTTTTGCCCGATTTATGTGTGCGGCGAGGCGTAAATAGACCCTGGGATTAGTGCGCGCAGGCTAGTTCGGACCATCTAGTTATATAAACAAATGATTTCTAGAAGACCATAGTAGAATTTTTGAACACCCTCAAGAGAATTTGTGGAGCCGCACTGGTGCAAAAGACTCGTGGATAAAAAAAAAATTAGTATAAAGGACACGCCGGTCCTTCCGTGGTAACATCTTGAGCAATCAACCTTAACTTCCAAAGAAAAAAAGGCCAGGACCACAATACAAGACCCCAAAAGCCAAGTCTATGGTCTCTGTCTTCAAGTTAAAACTTTTCTTCTCCTCCATTCACGGCATGTTTAGTATCCACAAGTACTTGAAAGGTATAGATGTATGTAAAACAAATTTCCTACTATAAATTCAAATCTTGCACTAATACAAGTTGAAAAATTCTATTCTTTCCAACGGCCGTGTAGTATGAGTTTGTGGCAACAAGGTTTTGATTTAGCGAAAAAAAAAAAAGAAAAGTTAGACGCACGAACATCATTTTTGCCATCCCTTTTAAATTTTTTGTATGAAAGTGTTAAATGTGTTGTTCTCTGACAGCTATCATGTCTGACCACACAGTTTTTGCAATAATAATATCTAATGCAGGACTCATAAATTGAATGATTTGGATTAACCGTTGTAAGCCTACAAAAAATCCACGAAGGCCCAAAATTGGATGGGACTGGATGGATCATGACTAGAGAGTAGCCTTTTCTTGTCGAATGGTACCATTTTCTCATACCCTTCCTTATGCGTGTGAAATACGGTTTAGAAAGATCAATCTCTAGTCTATTCTCTCTCTGTCAGTAAATGCAAGTGGAAGAGGGTGGGATGGAAACAGCCAAACAGGTCATGGCCCAACTCAAGTCTTCGTCTTTTCACAACAAAATTGTTCAATTTAGATTCCTTTTCCTTTACACATGAGTGCGCGCAGGATAGTCTGGACCACTCAGTTATATAAAAAATAATTTCTAGAGGACCGTAGTAGAATTTCTGAACACCCTCAAGAGAATTCCTGAAACCGCCACTGACGTGGAGGGAATATAATTGACGCCTTGACGCGTCTCACGGTCCGGATCAGTTAATCCACGGTTTTCAAATCAAAATCCGTGTACGGACTGCGAGTCACGGTTTATTATTTTTTGAATCCGTGTCCGGACCATTAGTCCACGGTTAAAATCCAAAACGTACAGATCGGTTTGGTCCGGACCGGATTCACGGTTCACCAGTTTTTTTGTGCAGCCCTATCCATTAGAGAATAGTATAAATTGGATATTTGAGAATTTGGGTGTTGTTTTGTCTCAACACATTTAGCTCAAAGAGATAAGAACACTTTTAACTATCTGTCTTTAATCTATTTATACTGATTCCAAGTGATTACTCATTACATTATAAAATATAGATCAATAATTTAATATATGCGCGCTATCTTTTTTTGTGAAAGACTTTAATATATATGCACATAGGGTATATAGACACAATAAATTTGGACTATTACATAGGCCATTCATAGGTTTGATTCTTTTTTAATTTTTGTTTGACAGTTGGAACCATGGACAAGTTTGTGATAAGAAAATCAAGAATAGTGCAAGGGTCATTTCCTATTGAAACTTTTTTGATCATAGCAACCCCTAAAACTCGTCGAAGCGAAACCGTATTGACTTGGAATTGTTGTTTTTTTCAGTAGCATTGTTGTATTAGTAGAATATTTATTTTTATTTATTTATGTACAGTTATGATTTCTAGAGGACAATGGTTTTGCCCGATTTATGTGTGCGGCGAGGCGTAAATAGACCCTGGGATTAGTGCGCGCAGGCTAGTTCGGACCATCTAGTTATATAAACAAATGATTTCTAGAAGACCATAGTAGAATTTTTGAACACCCTCAAGAGAATTTGTGGAGCCGCACTGGCGCAAAAGACTCGTGGATAAAAAAAAAAATTAGTATAAAGGACACGCCGGTCCTTCCGTGGTAACATCTTGAGCAATCAACCTTAACTTCCAAAGAAAAAAAGGCCAGGACCACAATACAAGACCCCAAAAGCCAAGTCTATGGTCTCTGTCTTCAAGTTAAAACTTTTCTTCTCCTCCATTCACGGCATGTTTAGTATCCACAAGTACTTGAAAGGTATAGATGTATGTAAAACAAATTTCCTACTATAAATTCAAATCTTGCACTAATACAAGTTGAAAAATTCTATTCTTTCCAACGGCCGTGTAGTATGAGTTTGTGGCAACAAGGTTTTGATTTAGCGAAAAAAAAAAAGAAAAGTTAGACGCACGAACATCATTTTTGCCATCCCTTTTAAATTTTTTGTATGAAAGTGTTAAATGTGTTGTTCTCTGACAGCTATCATGTCTGACCACACAGTTTTTGCAATAATAATATCTAATGCAGGACTCATAAATTGAATGATTTGGATTAACCATTGTAAGCCTACAAAAAATCCACGAAGGCCCAAAATTGGATGGGACTGGATGGATCATGACTAGAGAGTAGCCTTTTCCTGTCGAATGGTACCATTTTCTCATACCCTTCCTTATGCGTGTGAAATACGGTTTAGAAAGATCAATCTCTAGTCTATTCTCTCTCTGTCAGTAAATGCAAGTGGAAGAGGGTGGGATGGAAACAGCCAAACAGGTCATGGCCCAACTCAAGTCTTCGTCTTTTCACAACAAAATTGTTCAATTTAGATTCCTTTTCCTTTACACATGAGTGCGCGCAGGATAGTCTGGACCACTCAGTTATATAAAAAATAATTTCTAGAGGACCGTAGTAGAATTTCTGAACACCCTCAAGAGAATTCCTGAAACCGCCACTGACGTGGAGGGAATATAATTGACGCCTTGACGGGTCTCACGGTCCGGATCAGTTAATCCACGGTTTTCAAATCAAAATCCGTGTACGGACTGCGAGTCACGGTTTATTATTTTTTGAATCCGTGTCCGGACCATTAATCCACGGTTAAAATCCAAAACGTACAGATTGGTTTGGTCCGGACCGGATTCACGGTTCACCAGTTTTTTTGTGCAGCCCTATCCATTAGAGAATAGTATAAATTGGATATTTGAGAATTTGGGTGTTGTTTTGTCTCAACACATTTAGCTCAAAGAGATAAGAACACTTTTAACTATCTGTCTTTAATCTATTTATACTGATTCCAAGTGATTACTCATTACATTATAAAATATAGATCAATAATTTAATATATGCGCGCTATCTTTTTTTGTGAAAGACTTTAATATATATGCACATAGGGTATATAGACACAATAAATTTGGACTATTACATAGGCCATTCATAGGTTTGATTCTTTTTTTAATTTTTGTTTGACAGTTGGAACCATGGACAAGTTTGTGATAAGAAAATCAAGAATAGTGCAAGGGTCATTTCCTATTGAAACTTTTTTGATCATAGCAACCCCTAAAACTCGTCGAAGCGAAACCGTATTGACTTGGAATTGTTGTTTTTTTCAGTAGCATTGTTGTATTAGTAGAATATTTATTTTTATTTATTTATGTACAGTTATGATTTCTAGAGGACAATGGTTTTGCCCGATTTATGTGTGCGGCGAGGCGTAAATAGACCCTGGGATTAGTGCGCGCAGGCTAGTTCGGACCATCTAGTTATATAAACAAATGATTTCTAGAAGACCATAGTAGAATTTTTGAACACCCTCAAGAGAATTTG
Source organism: Vaccinium darrowii (assembly GCA_020921065.1). NCBI lineage: Eukaryota > Viridiplantae > Streptophyta > Magnoliopsida > Ericales > Ericaceae > Vaccinium > Vaccinium darrowii. The sequence continues at coordinate 11,105,189 of CM037155.1, forward strand.
TGGAGCCGCACTGGTGCAAAAGACTCGTGGATAAAAAAAAAAAATTAGTATAAAGGACACGCCGGTCCTTCCGTGGTAACATCTTGAGCAATCAACCTTAACTTCCAAAGAAAAAAAGGCCAGGATCACAATACAAGACCCCAAAAGCCAAGTCTATGGTCTCTGTCTTCAAGTTAAAACTTTTCTTCTCCTCCACTCACGGCATGTTTAGTATCCACAAGTACTTGAAAGGTATAGATGTATGTAAAACAAATTTCCTACTATAAATTCAAATCTTGCACTAATACAAGTTGAAAAATTCTATTCTTTCCAACGGCCGTGTAGTATGAGTTTGTGGCAACAAGGTTTTGATTTAGCGAAAAAAAAAGAAAGAAAAGTTAGACGCACGAACATCATTTTTGCCATCCCTTTTAAATTTTTTGTATGAAAGTGTTAAATGTGTTGTTCTCTGACAGCTATCATGTCTGACCACACAGTTTTTGCAATAATAATATCTAATGCAGGACTCATAAATTGAATGATTTGGATTAACCGTTGTAAGCCTACAAAAAATCCACGAAGGCCCAAAATTGGATGGGACTGGATGGATCATGACTAGAGAGTAGCCTTTTCCTGTCGAATGGTACCATTTTCTCATACCCTTCCTTATGCGTGTGAAATACGGTTTAGAAAGATCAATCTCTAGTCTATTCTCTCTCTGTCAGTAAATGCAAGTGGAAGAGGGTGGGATGGAAACAGCCAAACAGGTCATGGCCCAACTCAAGTCTTCGTCTTTTCACAACAAAATTGTTCAATTTAGATTCCTTTTCCTTTACACATGAGTGCGCGCAGGATAGTCTGGACCACTCAGTTATATAAAAAATAATTTCTAGAGGACCGTAGTAGAATTTCTGAACACCCTCAAGAGAATTCCTGAAACCGCCACTGACGTGGAGGGAATATAATTGACGCCTTGACGCGTCTCACGGTCCGGATCAGTTAATCCACGGTTTTCAAATCAAAATCCGTGTACGGACTGCGAGTCACGGTTTATTATTTTTTGAATCCGTGTCCGGACCATTAGTCCACGGTTAAAATCCAAAACGTACAGATCGGTTTGGTCCGGACCGGATTCACGGTTCACCAGTTTTTTTGTGCAGCCCTATCCATTAGAGAATAGTATAAATTGGATATTTGAGAATTTGGGTGTTGTTTTGTCTCAACACATTTAGCTCAAAGAGATAAGAACACTTTTAACTATCTGTCTTTAATCTATTTATACTGATTCCAAGTGATTACTCATTACATTATAAAATATAGATCAATAATTTAATATATGCGCGCTATCTTTTTTTGTGAAAGACTTTAATATATATGCACATAGGGTATATAGACACAATAAATTTGGACTATTACATAGGCCATTCATAGGTTTGATTCTTTTTTAATTTTTGTTTGACAGTTGGAACCATGGACAAGTTTGTGATAAGAAAATCAAGAATAGTGCAAGGGTCATTTCCTATTGAAACTTTTTTGATCATAGCAACCCCTAAAACTCGTCGAAGCGAAACCGTATTGACTTGGAATTGTTGTTTTTTTCAGTAGCATTGTTGTATTAGTAGAATATTTATTTTTATTTATTTATGTACAGTTATGATTTCTAGAGGACAATGGTTTTGCCCGATTTATGTGTGCGGCGAGGCGTAAATAGACCCTGGGATTAGTGCGCGCAGGCTAGTTCGGACCATCTAGTTATATAAACAAATGATTTCTAGAAGACCATAGTAGAATTTTTGAACACCCTCAAGAGAATTTGTGGAGCCGCACTGGCGCAAAAGACTCGTGGATAAAAAAAAAAATTAGTATAAAGGACACGCCGGTCCTTCCGTGGTAACATCTTGAGCAATCAACCTTAACTTCCAAAGAAAAAAAGGCCAGGACCACAATACAAGACCCCAAAAGCCAAGTCTATGGTCTCTGTCTTCAAGTTAAAACTTTTCTTCTCCTCCATTCACGGCATGTTTAGTATCCACAAGTACTTGAAAGGTATAGATGTATGTAAAACAAATTTCCTACTATAAATTCAAATCTTGCACTAATACAAGTTGAAAAATTCTATTCTTTCCAACGGCCGTGTAGTATGAGTTTGTGGCAACAAGGTTTTGATTTAGCGAAAAAAAAAAAGAAAAGTTAGACGCACGAACATCATTTTTGCCATCCCTTTTAAATTTTTTGTATGAAAGTGTTAAATGTGTTGTTCTCTGACAGCTATCATGTCTGACCACACAGTTTTTGCAATAATAATATCTAATGCAGGACTCATAAATTGAATGATTTGGATTAACCATTGTAAGCCTACAAAAAATCCACGAAGGCCCAAAATTGGATGGGACTGGATGGATCATGACTAGAGAGTAGCCTTTTCCTGTCGAATGGTACCATTTTCTCATACCCTTCCTTATGCGTGTGAAATACGGTTTAGAAAGATCAATCTCTAGTCTATTCTCTCTCTGTCAGTAAATGCAAGTGGAAGAGGGTGGGATGGAAACAGCCAAACAGGTCATGGCCCAACTCAAGTCTTCGTCTTTTCACAACAAAATTGTTCAATTTAGATTCCTTTTCCTTTACACATGAGTGCGCGCAGGATAGTCTGGACCACTCAGTTATATAAAAAATAATTTCTAGAGGACCGTAGTAGAATTTCTGAACACCCTCAAGAGAATTCCTGAAACCGCCACTGACGTGGAGGGAATATAATTGACGCCTTGACGGGTCTCACGGTCCGGATCAGTTAATCCACGGTTTTCAAATCAAAATCCGTGTACGGACTGCGAGTCACGGTTTATTATTTTTTGAATCCGTGTCCGGACCATTAATCCACGGTTAAAATCCAAAACGTACAGATTGGTTTGGTCCGGACCGGATTCACGGTTCACCAGTTTTTTTGTGCAGCCCTATCCATTAGAGAATAGTATAAATTGGATATTTGAGAATTTGGGTGTTGTTTTGTCTCAACACATTTAGCTCAAAGAGATAAGAACACTTTTAACTATCTGTCTTTAATCTATTTATACTGATTCCAAGTGATTACTCATTACATTATAAAATATAGATCAATAATTTAATATATGCGCGCTATCTTTTTTTGTGAAAGACTTTAATATATATGCACATAGGGTATATAGACACAATAAATTTGGACTATTACATAGGCCATTCATAGGTTTGATTCTTTTTTTAATTTTTGTTTGACAGTTGGAACCATGGACAAGTTTGTGATAAGAAAATCAAGAATAGTGCAAGGGTCATTTCCTATTGAAACTTTTTTGATCATAGCAACCCCTAAAACTCGTCGAAGCGAAACCGTATTGACTTGGAATTGTTGTTTTTTTCAGTAGCATTGTTGTATTAGTAGAATATTTATTTTTATTTATTTATGTACAGTTATGATTTCTAGAGGACAATGGTTTTGCCCGATTTATGTGTGCGGCGAGGCGTAAATAGACCCTGGGATTAGTGCGCGCAGGCTAGTTCGGACCATCTAGTTATATAAACAAATGATTTCTAGAAGACCATAGTAGAATTTTTGAACACCCTCAAGAGAATTTGTGGAGCCGCACTGGTGCAAAAGACTCGTGGATAAAAAAAAAAAATTAGTATAAAGGACACGCCGGTCCTTCCGTGGTAACATCTTGAGCAATCAACCTTAACTTCCAAAGAAAAAAAGGCCAGGATCACAATACAAGACCCCAAAAGCCAAGTCTATGGTCTCTGTCTTCAAGTTAAAACTTTTCTTCTCCTCCACTCACGGCATGTTTAGTATCCACAAGTACTTGAAAGGTATAGATGTATGTAAAACAAATTTCCTACTATAAATTCAAATCTTGCACTAATACAAGTTGAAAAATTCTATTCTTTCCAACGGCCGTGTAGTATGAGTTTGTGGCAACAAGGTTTTGATTTAGCGAAAAAAAAAGAAAGAAAAGTTAGACGCACGAACATCATTTTTGCCATCCCTTTTAAATTTTTTGTATGAAAGTGTTAAATGTGTTGTTCTCTGACAGCTATCATGTCTGACCACACAGTTTTTGCAATAATAATATCTAATGCAGGACTCATAAATTGAATGATTTGGATTAACCGTTGTAAGCCTACAAAAAATCCACGAAGGCCCAAAATTGGATGGGACTGGATGGATCATGACTAGAGAGTAGCCTTTTCCTGTCGAATGGTACCATTTTCTCATACCCTTCCTTATGCGTGTGAAATACGGTTTAGAAAGATCAATCTCTAGTCTATTCTCTCTCTGTCAGTAAATGCAAGTGGAAGAGGGTGGGATGGAAACAGCCAAACAGGTCATGGCCCAACTCAAGTCTTCGTCTTTTCACAACAAAATTGTTCAATTTAGATTCCTTTTCCTTTACACATGAGTGCGCGCAGGATAGTCTGGACCACTCAGTTATATAAAAAATAATTTCTAGAGGACCGTAGTAGAATTTCTGAACACCCTCAAGAGAATTCCTGAAACCGCCACTGACGTGGAGGGAATATAATTGACGCCTTGACGGGTCTCACGGTTCGGATCGGTTAATCCACGGTTTTCAAATCAAAATCCGTGTCCGGACTGCGAGTCACGGTTTATTATTTTTTGAATCCGTGTCCGGACCATTAATCCACGGTTAAAATCCAAAACGTACAGATCGGTTTGGTCCGGACCGGATTCACGGTTCACCAGTTTTTTTGTGCAGCCCTATCGATTAGAGAATAGTATAAATTGGATATTTGAGAATTTGGGTGTTGCTTTGTCTCAACACATTTAGCTCAAAGAGATAAGAACACTTTTAACTATCTGTCTTTAATCTATTTATACTTATTCCAAGTGATTACTCATTACATTATAAAATATAGATCAATAATTTAATATATGCGCGCTATCTTTTTTTGTGAAAGACTTTAATATATATGCACATAGGGTATATAGACACAATAAATTTGGACTATTGCATAGGCCATTCATAGGTTTGATTCTTTTTTTAATTTTTGTTTGACAGTTGGAACCATGGACAAGTTTGTGATAAGAAAATCAAGAATAGTGCAAGGGTCATTTCCTATTGAAACTTTTTTGATCATAGCAACCCCTAAAACTCGTCGAAGCGAAACCGTATTGACTTGGAATTGTTGTTTTTTCAGTAGCATTGTTGTATTAGTAGAATATTTATTTTTATTTATTTATGTACAGTTATGATTTCTAGAGGACAATGGTTTTGCCCGATTTATGTGTGCGGCGAGGCGTAAATAGACCCTGGGATTAGTGCGCGCAGGCTAGTTCGGACCATCTAGTTATATAAACAAATGATTTCTAGAAGACCATAGTAGAATTCTTGAACACCCTCAAGAGAATTTGTGGAGCCGCACTGGTGCAAAAGACTCGTGGATAAAAAAAAAAAAATTAGTATAAAGGACACGCCGGTCCTTCCGTGGTAACATCTTGAGCAATCAACCTTAACTTCCAAAGAAAAAAAGGCCAGGACCACAATACAAGACCCCAAAAGCCAAGTCTATGGTCTCTGTCTTCAAGTTAAAACTTTTCTTCTCCTCCATTCACGGCATGTTTAGTATCCACAAGTACTTGAAAGGTATAGATGTATGTAAAACAAATTTCCTACTATAAATTCAAATCTTGCACTAATACAAGTTGAAAAATTCTATTCTTTCCAACGGCCGTGTAGTATGAGTTTGTGGCAACAAGGTTTTGATTTAGTCAAAAAAAAAAAAAGTTAGACGCACGAACATCATTTTTGCCATCCTTTTTAAATTTCTTATATGAAAGTGTTAAATGTGTTATTCTCTCACAGCTATCATGTCTGACCACACAGTTTTTGCAATAATAATATCTAATGCAGGACTCATAAATTGAATGATTTGGATTAACCGTTGTAAGTCTACAAAAGATCCACGAAGACCCAAAATTGGATGGGACTGGATGGATCATGACTAGAGAGTAGCCTTTTTCTGTCGAATGGTACCATTTTCTCATACCCTTCCTTATGCGTGTGAAATACGGTTTAGAAAGATCAATCTCTAGTCTATTCTCTCTCTGTCAGTAAATGCAAGTGGAAGAGGGTGGGATGGAAACAGCCAAACAGGTCATGGCCCAACTCAAGTCTTCGTCTTTTCACAACAAAATTGTTCAATTTAGATTCCTTTTCCTTTACACATGAGTGCGCGCAGGATAGTCTGGACCACCTAGTTATATAAAAAATAATTTCTAGACGACCGTAGTAGAATTTCTAAACACCCTCAAGAGAATTCCTGAAACCGCCACTGACATGGAGGGAATATAATTGACGCCTTGACGAGTCTCTCATTTTAACGTACGTGGTAATTTCCCGTTAATGGCATAAGCCCAACGCAACTGTCTCACGAAAGACTAGGACGAAAGTCCACGATGCTACATTCTTACTTTTCTTTTCAATCAATGCTTTTTTATTTTTTGATTTTTTTTTACCAGGAATGGCTTTTTAATGTTTCGTACCCTTTTAACAATATGATTTGTAACATTTTCTATGATTCATAGCATTTTAGTGTGACTTGGAACTCTTATAATAAAAAATCGTAACTTTTATTAATCGATTCGTAACTTTTATAGAGGTGTGTATTATACACATATAAATAAAGGAGTGTATTGTAGCGTTACCCTTTTCATGTTGTTCATAGTTGTTTGATCTATTTTTGGGGTGATCCATTGTTAGGATGAGACCCGGCAAAAATAAAATAGTATAAACCAAAAACGAATTTTCCAGAATCTAGAGATTTCAAAATGAAGAAGAAGAAGAAATTTATTGGCTATTTTAAATCGCAAAATATAGTGAACACGTGTTAGATAACATCCATGAATAGGTAATTGAAATGTGAAAATGCGAGTCAACACATATGATTTAAATTAATTTGATTTAATAATTTTAATGTGAAATACTGAGTTTTATAGGAAAAAATACTCTCCCTCCTATAATTTAGTTAGTCAAAGTCTCCTTTCTTTTTTTATTTTATTTTTTTTGACAGTCAGGTCCGGGTGAAGAGTGTCCCATTTATTCAATGAGAAAACATTATTTCCACCGCCGGCGGAAACAAATGTTTCCTCCAAATCAATCACAGCGGTCCATGTGGTTGTGTGCTACAAACATTTGTTTCCACCGCCGGCGGAAATAACTCACTCTCTTATTCAATAGGGTAAATTAGCAAATACGTCTCACTTTTCTTTTTCCAATTTGGTTTTTTTATGTTGTACAAAAATTATTGGTCCATTCATGGAGTGATTATTGTAGGCATATTTATGCAAGTGGGGTGGTAACTGAGTTGGTATCATATAACCAATGCATAAGATCAGGGTCAAATCTCAGTAACAGCAATTAACACTTCTTGCATGTCCAAAAAGGACTTTGAATGATTCCAAAATTTATGTTTTTGAGAAACGGAAAAGGAAATTCTCTCCCCAAAATTCATAAGGATGTGTTGCAGGTCGAAATGTATTTGAAAATTTTAGAAATACAGAAAGCACAATAAAATCGTCGGAGCCTTCGTTGGAGTTGTCATGCGATAAATATTAATATTCTGTGAATCCATCTAATTCTCTAAAATGTTCTTTTTTGTGACAACTTCGCAGATATCCTTTCACATATTTTGAAAGTTGAGCGAAATTAATCATTTGGTGCGGCATGTGACCCTAATCCTCGATGGTTGAAGAACATTCATCTTCCGCGGATCACTTTAAGGAAAAATTTCCCGGGACTACCTACTCACGATGACAATAGCCGACTTTGATTTATTTGTTTTATCAACACATATTGACGCATTGCACTACTTGATTGTGGTTCTCCATTGTTGTTGGATAATGTTGTATTCACCATTGATATTCATTATGGGTTAAATTTATCATTGGACTAATTTTTTACTAGTATTTTGTACACGTTGTATGCCAAACTTATGTTAACACTGTAAATGATTTTAATCCTTGCATATATAGAACTTTACTCTACTATACGTGTTTCACCATTCACTGGGCTTTCAGTTGACAGATTTACTCTAATTTTTTTTCCAGTTTAGTCGGGACGTTAGGAAAAGACTCTGGCGACATCTTGGTGATTTCTTGTGCATGGCCTCCTTAGGATATCGCATTCTTAGTTTAGAGTTTCATTTATTGCTTAGGATTTGAAACGTCTGATCTGAAGTTTATATTTGGATTCCTCTTATTGTTGTTGAAAGTCGAAACATTAATAGGTCTTGTTTGATTCATTGGAAAATGGGATGGATATGCTCCACGTTTTTGACGTAGACCTATTCTGCTTGACTTTGTTTCAAATACACCTAATTAAAAAGGATTATTAGTACATTGATTATTCCAGGGCATTGTATTTAAGTTTATTTAGGCCACGTGTTCCACGGTTTGAGCCTTGTGGTTCATGATCGGTCAGAATATATGTGTTCCGTGGGATAGTGACATGTCCCCCACAAAAATATACATACTATTAATTACCTTAAAACACGACAAGCGTTTCAATCCTATGCAAAAAACTATATTTCTAGAAGTCAAACATTGGTTAATAATCTCAAAAAACATTCTATTTTGTCATGAAAATTGTTGTGCATAAACTGGGACCATATAATATCTAACTTCCTAGAGTATAAAAATTGTTGTGCATAAACTTGTTCAGGCATAGTATTATTGTTTTCTTTATACCTGCAAGGTGAGATGGCCTGTTTCTTTCTTTGGAATTGTAACAACTTTACAAGAAATATTAGTCTCAAGACTTATTTCCTATATGATGTAAGCTCTTTTATGGAATTAATGCATGCTCCCCACACCCATGTTTTTACAAGTGTTTGTAAAATGCTTGTGGTTGTAGAGCTTTCTTCATAAACAGCACTTACCTAACTTTGCAGTTTGTACTAAGAATATATTTTACGCACTTGAATTGGGCAGGACAAAAGTCTTGACAATACCATGGATTATGGAACACCCAATAATTCCTTCCCCGTTTTTAGCCTCTTCTAAGTCGTGTAGTTGTGATATTTGTCTCTTCTAATTAGAGTTAATTCCTTGTGTAGATCAACCCCAAGGGGCTTGGCCAATTTGTTATGAGAAACTGCTCACTTTTTCCATCCCCACAGAGGTCAAACATTCCAAACCTTGAGGCAACTTAAGGTTTGTCAGGTCGTTACATGCAGGAACCTAGAATAAATCGAGGTGCGCAGAAGTTGACCCGAACATCCGGTTATAATTTTTTTTTTTGTACCTTTTGTGGATCTCTTTCTACTTTCACATAGTAATCATATATAGGAAACAAAAATAAAAATAAAAAAATACTGTGTATAGGATCCAAACTTGTAACTCACGTCCTCAAATTATCACTCACCTATGAAGCACGGGTACTCCAAAAATGTCGCCGTGCGAGTACTGGGTACTGGTACGGGTACGGCAAAATACGTACCGAGTACGGCAAAAACGTACCGGTTTCTTTTGCACTGTTCGGGTACGGCATTGGTACTCCTGGGTACTCCGATTGGGTACTTGGCTGGGTACGTTTGGACCATTTTGTAAAATTTTCAAAACTTTAAGGGGCGAATGAAAATTATTGAAACTTCAGGGGTTCATGTGTACTTTTGACACCCAATTTAAGACAATAGATGTGTTTTATGTTTCATCAGTTATTAGGGTACTTAGAAGCAGCAGCCTCAGCTTCTCTACAGTCGAGCAACAGCCATGGAAGCTTTGCTCTCTGGTTAGTCTCTCTCTCTCTGCGTGTACTCTCTCTCTCGTTATGTACTCTCTCTCTCTCTCGTGCTGCAGTTGGACAGAGATCTGTAGTGACTAGAGAGTCAGCTGTACTCTCTCTTGCTGTGTACTCTCTCTCTCTCTCTCGGTCAGTCTACATATCAACTGAAAGGACTTTATCCTTCAAGTCTGTCATGAACAAATCTACACATTCATGAACGAACAGATCATCCCAAGCTGTGCCTGCATATTAATCGATTTTCTGTGGTAAATGGGTTTATTATTCATTTTGTGCAATGGAACATAGTAAAATAGAGGTGAAAAAAAATTTACACTTACGTACCCAACCGTACCCGACCCGTACCCAGGCCCGGCCTTGAGAAATTCGTGGCCCCAGACGAGAATGTAAAACAGGGTCCTATGTTTTTCTTAAAAGAAAAATTTAGAGGACCAATATTAACTTCAAATGATAAAAATACTTCGTTCTATATTTAGTCTGTTTTGTAATTTGTCGTTATGTCAATAAACAATAGTTTTTGGTCGTAATTATTCATTTTTATTGCAACAATAAAAAAATATTGAAATCGACAAATCGATGCAAATATTTTACGAATACACACGAAGTGTTTTATTTATTTTCCCTTGATGACAATACTGACAAATTTTTCTTAAAAAAGTAAACAAACAATATGGATGTGGTGGAATAATATGTTCACGCAATTGATTTCTTCTAAGATGATAGTTTTGAACTTAGTATAATATTTATATCATTAATCGCACAATTGAAACACCTTTTTGAGGTAATTTGAACTAAAAATTTAATGAAACATCCTTTAAACAAGTGTAAATCTTTTATAGCAAAGGTGTCTACCAACGTTTAATGTAAAAGAAAACCTAAAAAAATTTATAATAGAAATCTCATGGAGAGGGGAAAAAAATTAAGAAAGAGAATGAACCTTCACATTGCACCTTGACTTCTTCTTCTTTACATTGCCGTCGCACAATTGAAACACCTTTTTGAGGTAATTTGAACTAAAAATTTAATGAAACATCCTTTAAACAAGTGTAAATCTTTTATAGCAAAGGTGTCTACCAACGTTTAATGTAAAAGAAAACCTAAAAAAATTTATAATAGAAATCTCATGGAGAGGGGAAAAAAATTAAGAAAGAGAATGAACCTTCACATTGCACCTTGACTTCTTCTTCTTTACATTGCCGTAGTACACAGCGGGAAAAAAACAAAAACAAAAGAAAGAGTGCCAGGGGGATTCGAACCCTACCGCACACTCTAGAGACTGGAGGCTTTTCCACTGTGCTGAAAGCTTTTATGGTAATACATGCACTACATTAATTATTTATTACTTACCAAGTTATATGTACCTAGTTGGGGCCCAAAAAATAGCCCATTTTTGGGGGGCCCCAGGCCCGGGCCTGCCCAGCCTACCCACAGGGCCGGGCCTGCCCGTACCCTAATTTTTTAGGTTTTTGCCGTATCGCGTACCCGTACCGCGTACCGGTACCCGTGCTTCCTAGTCACTCACTTTCTCCAGTACACATTATAATCATTATTGACACACTATGAATATGCTACTTCTTCAGTAGTCGCATATTAACCCCCGAAACTACCATATAACTTGCGCACATACTAAATATTATTGAATACATCCCAAATAAAATGGGTAAACAGTTTATTTTTCCAACAGTGGGGGAGGGAATCGAGTGACATGGAAAGGCTTGACCAGAAATCTCTCCATGGTTGCTGCTTTTAGTTGCTGATGATTCTTGAGTACTACTATTTGCGAAACAGAGGAGTTGGGCTTTTATCTATTCACTTATAATTAACACTGCCATGTTTTGTGTAGCTGACTTTCAATCATTCCGCCCACTAATTAGTTGGCTTTAGGCATCAGATGGACGAGAAGTGTCTTCGCCTCCCTTCTTCAAGCGGCAGTACGTCACTATAAAAATAACTAAACCAAGAAGCAGGAAAACCGCCCCATCAGATAATTTGTACTTCCAAATATGGAGGCACTAAGGAAGGAAGGAAGGATGGAATCGTAAGAACATGTTAACAATAAAACACTCAATTGAAGGGACATAAATAAGTCTCGATCATAGATTGGGTATCTGGGATATATACTACTAAAAGTTATAGGAGAACTCATGCATGGATCGTGGGGAGTGTAGTCACGTGAACACACTATATTTCATTCTACAAAAAGAAGGGTAACTATGATTTTGAACTTACACGGTCGTATTTATTGTGGAAGAAAAATAGGATTTGTTCATTGAGTCAAATTAGAATTTTTTTTTTTTTTTTTTGTGAAAGATTTCTATTGTGTGAGCTTTGCAAGATGAAGAGTTCGGATCAAAGCTATAAGTTGAGGATGAGGCCCACAAGGATGAAAATTTAGAGGATTTTGGAGAGATTTGGTAAGCACATGAGCTCAACCATATCACGAATATGTGTTCAAAGGGACTGCCATAATAAGTGACTTCTCGACTTATAAGTTGTAATAACCACAATTTACACCATTGGCCTCAGTCCCATATTGCTGGTTCTATGCGAGGAATCTAACTTTTTCAAGCTCATACAATAAATGCATGTTTTCTTAAAAAGTTTGATTAGATTTCCAATTTATGAGGGTTAATTTGTGGAGATTTACAGACTTTTTAGTTTTGAGACGTCCCAAAATAGAATACAGGACAAGCAATACTATGGGATAGAGGGAGTATAAAATCTACCAATCTATCTATCTGTCTATCTATCAATCATTAATCAATCAATAAATACATACTCATAGCAATGTAGTTGCCCTCCTAAAACTCTTCAAACCCCCAATTCTAAACTCTCTTTAAAAGCAATAGTGATACATATCATTTTTGCTTTAAAAGTAGGTTCTCCTCCTTTCTCTATCTCTCATGTGACTCCTCCCTTTCACTCACCCACTCTCCTATTTTTGTGACTCGACATCACGTTCCCACACCACCATATTTCAAAAGTATCCCGCGTGGCCACGTTTTTTTATTTCTATTTTATTTAGAACAATGATAGAGACACATACTTTGTGACACACCCAACCACACCCCCACTCACATGGGGTGTGGGCCCCACATGTGGGTCCTGTGTGGGTCCCACACCCCATGTGAGTGGGGGTGTGGTTGAGTGTGGCACAAAGTATGTGACTCTAGCATTTTTGTTTTATTTTTAGCAGAGCAAAAGTATCCCATGTTACTATCCCACTTCGATTTCAACTGCCACATTAATTTCTCTCATTTACGGTTTTCAACTCTAACCCATGATCTCTTGTCATGGTTAAAATATGTTAATCCACTCCCTTAATTTTTATTAACTAACGTTGTGTCCGTTTGAAACACAACTGCCCGGATAAATACAAATTAAGGTGATTTTTCCCCCTACATCGAACGGGTACAACGCTAGTCTATATCCTATAACAGTGTATTGACCCTTCCAAAACTCTCAAAACCTCTAATCCTAATTTTCTAGAATTTTCAATTATTTTTTCCTCCCAAAATACATTTTCCCACTTCCCCGGCCTGTCCCCACACCCACATAAGCCACCTCCCATGTTCGACGTTAGTTCGGATGACTAGAGGAGTAATTGCGTGTTTTGGTGAGTTGCCCGGTATCCGCTCCCATGTTACAACGCTAGTTAAGTAGGAATCTACAGCAAAAGATGTGTAAGTCAAGAAGTCCTCAAGCTTATATTAATTAGTACATGCATGCATATGGAGTACTAAATAGCAACATATTTAATCAAAACTGCCACAATTTGGGATCTTGGAATGTCAAGTAATATATACCAACGGATATAAATATAGATTACCAATAATCAACTTGTACAGCAACCTAAAGCCTGGAGAGGTTGGAGGCAGTGAGAGAGGGGGTGGGGGTGGGGATAGGTTAAAGCTTGGAGTATTTGGATCCATATCATGCACCACCTATTTGTTTCCGAATAACCGTGTGTTTGATTGTGATACCCCAGGTTTGGGGTTAGATGGTATTTAGTCCCACATTGGTTGTTTAGATGAGTTATCTTGGATATATAACAAACCATGTGGGCTACTACTAGTACCTTGGGCTTAAGCATTTTGGGCCATGTGGTGTGGCTAGTAGATCAAATCAAGGTACTGGGCTAGTGGTCTACATGGGGCGTTTCAAATGGTATCAGAGCCCCGCCCTGGTCCAAGTGGTGGGTAGGATGTGCTCTGCCACCACGGACACCAGGGGAGGTTGCTGGGACGATGCAACGAGGACGTTGCATCCCTAGGGGGGAAGATTGTGATACCCCAGGTTTGGGGTTAGATGGTATTTAGTCCCACATTGGTTGTTTAGATGAGTTATCTTGGATATATAACAAACCATGTGGGCTACTACTAGTACCTTGGGCTTAAGCATTTTGGGCCATGTGGTGTGGCTAGTGGATCAAATCAAGGTACTGGGCTAGTGGTCTACATGGGGTGTTTGGGAACTTGGGATGGCTTTTCTTTTTCCAATGGACTTGTGGAGTATTTAAACACAGCCACCCGTTTTGCCATCTTCTAATTTGCATGACTGAGTCAACTTTTCTTTTCCCTTTTGTCTTTTTGCCAGAGAAAGGTGAGGCTTCATAGAGCATCTAAACCCATCGGCATCTCTCACTGTTTCTCCATTTTGAAGACTCAGAAAAATGTATTTTATTGAAACAGCAATTTTGGAGAATCAACTAATCCAACCAACCAAAATTCTCCATTTTTTATCTCCACAAAAAATAAGAGAGTTGAAATGGTCTTGAATTGACATGTGATGTTATTTCATCTCCAGCAATCTAATGTTAGCCTCATTTTAAAGATATTGTTAATATCGGTTCAAAAATACAATTTATATATAATTTGGGTAGACAAATAAAAAGTTACATGTAATTGAAGAGGAAGGGGAGAAATGGAGATGAGTCTCCATTTGGTAGGAGATTCTCCAAATATAGAGGATGGGAGTTGTCTCCATTTTGTAGACCTCAAATGGAGATGGGTTGGCATGAATTCTCCAAAACAGACTTTTGGTTCTCCAAAATGAAGTCATGGAGATGGGTAGGAGATGGTCTTAATGAGTGAGCCACTGGATGCAGACTTTGCATTTTGCTCGTCTGTGATCGTCTTGGATGTAAAACATGCCAAATTCAAAATCATATTAAATGGTATCCGATCAACATGATTTTCGATGAGGTCGATGTTCTTGACGAGCTCTAAAAGTAAACAATTCCAATCATTCTTGTTGGCCAGGTAAGGGACACAAAATAGCCCAAACTGGACCAAACTGTAGGAAAGGAAATTGGACAGGAGCTGCTCCGTGCAAGAAACGGTCGAAACGTGCGAGGACCAGATTTTTTAAACTTAACATGACGCCAAAAGAGACCACATGAGCGACTACCTAAATGCAAGCCACAGAGGTGTACATCAACTACTCCATTACTAATTTGGTATCCGATCAACGTGATTTTCGATGAGGTCGATTTTCTTGACGAGCTCTAAAAATAGACAGTTCCAATCATTCTTGTTGGCCCGGTAAGGGCCACAAAATAGCCCAAACAGGACCAGACTGTAGAATAGGAAATTGGACAGGAGCTGCTCCGTGCAAGAAACGGTCGAAACCTGCGAGGACCAGATTTTTTAAACTTAACAATGACGCCAAAAGAGACCATATGAGCGACTACCTAAATGCAAGCCACAGAGGTGTACATCAACTACTCCATTACATGGGCTGTCATGGACAATGAGGGTTGGGGGGTTTGAGTTTGTGAACAAAATTAGTAGCCCGGCGCCGCGGTCCTAGTCCAACTAATTTAATTGGAATAGTTTTTTTCTTTAGTAATTATGTTCAATATTGTGTCGGGAACTAATTTTAATTTGTTTGAAATGTTCAAACAACTATAAGGGTTGGACAGAGTTTCTATTTTTTAGGGGAATCAGCTCCTTTCCGTCCACTTGTACCGGACCGTTTTATTGCAACCTATGGGACCGAACTATTTTGATGATTGAAATAATTGATATTGAAAACTAGCTATATAGCCAAATGATTTAAAACAAAATAAAAAGCCTATGTTTAAAAACATATTTGTTATCAACAAAGCACGTGGCTACGACTATTGGATCAACTTGATTTTTTCTTAAATAGACCCTCTGTCCCAAAATAGATATCCAATTTAGGGATTTTAAAAAGTTTAGGAGGCACAATCATTACTACTCCCTCCGTCCCTTTTTAAGTGCGTACCTTGGGAATACGTGCAATTTCAAATCCTTAAAAAACATATTTCCCTATATAATTTTTTAATTTTCTTTATACCAAATTAAAGTGCTCATTGAGTACTTTAATTTGGTGCCAAAAAAATTAAAAAATATTATACGCAAGTACATTTTTTAATGTCCACAAAAATACACGTTTCCCAAAGTACTCACTTAAAAAGGGACGGAGGGAGTACTTTTAAACTATTTATAACTTTCCAACAATTCCCTTCAATCGGTACTCATTTTGTCCTTTTGTTTTAATAACTTAACTAGCATCAAACCCATGCTATGCATGGGGCGAATCCAAGTGCACATGCTTAATCAAAATTCAAACCAAACAAACTTCGGCATATTTTAAATTGACGCAACTCGTAAAGAATTCATGACATCTACTCACAATCCAGTGGAAGTAAACTAAACAAATATCTCTAAAACTTAACCCAATATCTAAAACTGTCATAATGATTCCCAATGCCTTTCTAAAGTTGTCATCGCGATGATTCCAATGCTCCATTGTCATTCCTCGATAGTCCTACATGTATAAGATTAAAAAACTATTAAAATCAAGACATATTAGACAACAGCAGCTTATATTTATTATCATCTGGCAATGAAGGCAACTGTGTTTATTACCTTGGAATAGGTACAAATATTCTTTGGACCAATCAACTGTTAACATGTATGTCACCACAGGAGTACATTGCTCATCACGTAGAGGTTTTAGAGCTGGTATAATGAATGCATATGCACGATCATGATACTGAGAAATGTACTCTCGTAACATGTTGATCCCATTATTCTGTTAAAACAATACAAAGTAAGGTGTTGGTGTAGTTATACACTGAATTTATATTTAATTGTTTGGTTTTTTTACCTGTGACATAATTTTTTTCAGATCGGACGGTACGCATCGCAAGATAAATTCTGCCTTTATGTCCTTTACCAAAATCTCTATTGATCCAGTGGAGTCTTTCACTGTTGACATTATACCTAAAGATTTATGCAATCAATTCAAACCATCGGAATATGTTACCTTATGCATGGGGATGTTTTTTTAAAAAATGTTTAATACCTAGTTATTTTATGGGCATCCTCTAGTCCGCATCGATTACAAATATAATGACCGTATTGATCATCCACTCTTTGGAAACAAGTCTTGCACAAATTAACCCACAGGTGTTCAATATCTATTTTCTCGATGCGTCCAGTAATGCAAAAATGTTGAACCTACGCAAATATTTCATTAATTGAGGCATAGGTATAAAATGGAACAAAACTATTAACCACAAAATCAAACACGAAAAAATCTTACGTTCGGCATTGACACAAACTCCTTTATGTGGATCTTCTTTGCATTTGATATTAATACTACCTGGTAAATTGAAAATCCATTCATCCGATTCCACACTACCAACTTCTTTATGTGTTTGTCATTGGCAAGCTTAGATTAGCAAGTCGGATTGTTAGTTCTATTGATAATAATTGCAAGAAAAACGGGTTTGATGCTAGTTCATCTTAATTCTACGTTGTAGATTGTGGGTTAACATATTGTAATGATATAGGTTGAATGATTAATATATATTTAACTTGATTACCAAGAAAAATATATCTATATATGTTAAACTTACCATTCACGGAGGCCTGCTGTACGAAATTGGTGGTTAACATATAATTTGCTAATCATTGATGATGTGCTGAGTTGTGGACCTAGAAGATAAAATAACAATTAATTTCTGAATTATTATTTTTAAAAACATTTAAAAATAGTAGATATCATAATCACTTACCGTGAAAGTATTCAACCTTCAACCCTGTAGCAAATAAAACATTGTTACTATGCAGACTATTAAGAACATGCATCCCATCTCGTGTTGCGAATTCATCCCATAACGTAAGTCGAACAGATATCATACTGTTTACCAATTTTGTCATAGAGAATAAAGGTTAAATGCAAATCTTACAAATTTATTTAACAAACATATAAATTACCTTAGATCGAGCAACACAATGTCTATAACCATAGATCGTTTATTTGGAGTAATTCGACTTTCAGAGACGTTGACAACCAATCCAACCACATCTACATAATATATAGCAATCGTGTTAAGATAAATAAAAAAAAAGTAAAATATGTAGGAAATTCAAATTAATTCAGTGTATGATGGTCACTCATGCTTATAGTGTACTATGCAAGTAAAATATTTGAAGAACAACATACCTATCATTTGCTCATCTTGACCAAGGAATTTATGAATCTCTGATAATCTTACAATGAATATTGTACTTAAATAATAAATATAATTGTCAATCTTTTCGGAAAATAATCATTATTTTTCTTCAAAATTTCGGAAATATGTATTATAATATTGCAAATCTATTATAATTGTTACTTTCCTTCATTACTCTTCATTACATCCGTTAATTTTAAATTAGAAAAATTTCGGTTATTGTAATTGGAATAGTTTATATATGAAATTTTTATTCTTTCCTTAGGTGTGTCAAAATGAAAATTTCCATGGATAAAAATCTGATATTTTATGTGAACAAAATCATTCCTTTTCCTTTTCTTTTTACCCAAAAAAACACACCATTCCTTTTCTCATTTAGAAATTTGGTGGTTGAATATTGTACTTAAATAATAAATATAATTGTCAATCTTTTCGGAAAACAATCGTTGCTTTCCTTAAAAATTTCAGAAATATGTATTATAATATTGCATATCTATTATAATTGTTACTTTCCTTCATTACTTTCGTTAAAATTTCAATTATTGTAATTGGAAAAGTTTATATAAGAAATTTTTATTCTTTCCTTAGGTGTGTCAAAATGAAAATTTCCATGGATAGTGACTTCTTAATCTCTTTTTTTTTTTTTTTTAGCTATGCATACACGTGCTATTTATGGAACGTTCATATAAGAAATTCTTAGTCTTTCCTTATGCTTGTGAAAATGAAAATGATAGATTGCTCCTCAAGATAATTTTTCTGTTAGTATTTATTGCTAAATAGTGATTAGTCAATAATTATCTATATAATAATGATTGATTCATAAAAAAAAATCTGTTGTTTTATGTGAACAAAATCATTCCTTTTACTTTTCTTTTTACCAAAAAAATAAACACACCATTCCTTTTTTCGTTAAAAAATATTGTACTTAAATAATAAATATAATTGTCAATCTTTTCAGAAAATAATCGTTACTTTCCTTAAAAATTTCAGAAATATGTATTATAATTGTATATCTATTATAATTGTATATCTTTTCGGAAAATCGTTACTTTCCTTAAAAATTTTGGAAATATTGCATATCTATTATAATTTTTACTTTCCTTCATTACTTTCGCTAATTTCAAATTTGAAAAATTTTGGTTGTTGTAATTGGAAAAGAATTATTATGGTAGCACAAATTAACTTTGAAAAGAATAACTACTTTCCTTTATTGAAATTGATCACCACAAAACCTTAACAAAGCTTAATTCGGTAAAGAATTAAATACTACCATTTAGGACTTTGCTAATTGCTAAAAAAGTGCAAAGAATTGGAGGACACGTGGCAAGCTCAGGAAGCTCTATTCACCAAAAGTCATCCTGCAATACTAATATAGACTAGCATCAAACTCGTGCTATGCACGGAGTCGCAATAAACGAAAAAATTTAACTATTGATGAATACTTTCAACATTAAAATGTTCTTGTTTGTTTGTTAGTTTAGTTTTCCACAAAAATGGGGGTGGACATTTTCATTTTTATAAGTTTTTGATGTATTTGGAATTTAAAACTAATGGATTATTGTTTTTATTTGCAAATGTTGAGTGATTTTCTAAATTATTTTGAAATTTTTAATTAGCTAATTAATTGTTTCATTTGTAGAATTTATTGATTGATGAGTATTCGAAATTTAAAATTATTTGACAGATTATTTTCTTTACCAATCTTGAGTGCTGATTCCTTAAATCATGGAACTTGCTTGAAATTTAAAATTTACCTACTTATGTTAATTGAATTATTGTCACATGTGTCACTCAAAATCCTATATGACAAACCAACTATTTTATGTCACTTGTCACGATGAGAGTCTTCCTCACAAATAGTCATTCTGCAATACTATATAAGATATAATAATGATTGATTCATTAAAAAAAAAAATGTTGTTTTATGTGAACAAAATCATTCCTTTTACTTTTCTTTTTACCCAAAAAAAAAAAAAAAAACACACCATTCCTTTTGTCGTTGAAAAATATTGTACTTAAATAATAAATATAATTGTCAATCTTTTCAGAAAATAATCGTTACTTTCCTTAAAAATTTTGGAAATATTGCATATCTATTATAATTGTTACTTTCCTTCATTACTTTCGTTAATTTCAAATTGGAAAAATTTCGGTTATTGTAATTGGAATAGAATTATTACGGTAGCACAGATTAACTTGGAATAGAATAACTACTTTCCTTTATTGAAATTGATCACCACAAAACCTTAACAAAGCTTAACTCGGTAAAGAATTAAAAAGTACCATTTAGGACTTTGCTAATTGCTAAAAAAGTGCAAAGAATTGGGGGACACGTAGCAAGCTCAGGAAGCTCTATTCACCAAAAGTCATCCTGCAATACTAATATAGATTAGGTAGAGAAAGAAGGGCAAAATTGGAAAACCAATAGCTTTGTCTCCGTTACATTTTAAAACTACAAACAATTTGGGACAATAAAAAGCATCCAAATGGTCATCCATTTTGGGACAAAGGGAGTAATTAATACACAAGATCTACCAAATTGGCGATTTTGATCATCAAAATAAGGTTCATGACAGATCCCACTTACCCCAAAAATACCGTTTAAAATTGACTCAATTCCATGTAGGTATGATATTATTGTTTTATTATTATTATTATTAGTTTTTGTAAAAAGAACATATGAGGGGAAGAGATAGATATTTTTTTTATTAGGTTCCGTTAGTATTTATTCACATCATCATTTATTCCATCATCATTTATTCACATATTGTAGGAATCTCATTCAAATTGTCAAAATTAATGAGATAAGAACGTAATTAATGCATTTTTTGAGACGATTGAAACTAATAGTTAAAGGAAAACAAGCACTAAAATAATGGATGCTGATTTTGGGGCTCCCTTTTTTTATGTAGACACTCCAATATTTAATGAAGTTACAAAATTACCCTTTTTAAGATATAAAAAAATTATTGGAGGCACTCCACCCCCAAATTCTCCTCATTTACCAAGGCACTCCAAATGAAAAAATGAACCAAAACCAAACATAAGCATTAGGTTCTGAACAATAACATTAACATTACATTCCAAACATTAAACATTGACACTGTAAATATTAGGTTTCGAACATTAAACATGCATCTATGTCAGATTACTTCACGCCACTTTGCACAAAAAAAAAAAAAAACTAAACATTGCTAGAATTTTTCAAAATAAACAGCACACAATTTAAAATCTTCATAACGGCTGCGACACCAGATCTTTATATTTTCATATTCATTATCTACCATTTTTCCCTCAAAATCTTCATAATGGCCGCAAATCTAAATTTTAAAACTCATAGTGAGACAAACAAAGCGTATCACCAAAGTTAGAAAACTCTTGAGAGGAAAAGTTACAGAACTCTCAAGAGACTTTGCATGGATAAAAGGACGGTTCTACAATCATAGGCCGAAGACCACTCATCCAGGTTGTCCTGGTGGAGAGCATGGAGACAATAACATAAAGACTCTACTAAGGAAACATTACATATGGAAGTAGGCAATTTAGTGACGTGCAGTCAAATGAGTTAAGCAACTATTTGCTTTTTTCTGATAAAAAAAAATTATTTGCTTTTTTGGAGTGCCTGGAGTAAAGAAGAAGCGTAAAAGAGTTTTGGAGTGCCTGAAGTAAATCATGGAACTTGTAAAAGGGTAATTTTGGAAAACTACTGTAGCTTGGAGCCCCTGCATCAAAATTGGGAGTGCAAATATCAATTTCCAAAATAATAAAGGTCCTTTTCCGAAAATCTTAATTTATGATGCAGGAATGTAATGATTCTTTCTTTCATCTATCATTTCAAGTTGTGGAGTTTTTAAACACAGCCACCCATTTTGCCATCTTCTAATTTACATGATTGAGTCAACTTTTCTTTTTCCTTGTCTTTTTGCCAGAGAAAGGTGAGGCTTCTTAGAGCATCTCCAATGCATTGTTTTTCCTTAAAAATGAAGAACTGAAGTGATATATCAAGGGGAGATTTTGTAATTTATGTCCTCTTTTGCTCAAAAAGTTGTCCTTTTTGGAGGGACCCATCCTCCTTTTTGGAGAATTAGTTCTACAAATCTATTTTGATTATTCAAACTTGAAGAACCAAAAGTAGATTTGAAGAATGAATGTGACAAAAATGAGGATGGGTGCCTCCAAAATGTACGACTTTTTGAAGAAAAGAGGGTATAAATTACAAAATCTCCCCTTGATATGTCACTTCTGTTCTTCATTTTGAAGATTTGAAGATTGGTAGGAGATGCTCTTAGAGCATCCCATCTCATCAGCATCTCTCACTCTTTCTCCATTTTGAAGACTCAGAGAATCAACAACTCCAACCAAAATTCTCCATTTTTCATTTCCACAAAAAATAAGAGAGTTGAAATGGTCTTGAATTGACATGTGATGTTATTTCATCTCCACCTATCTAATATTAGGCTCATTTTAAAGATATTGTTAATATTTGTTCAAAAATACCAATTATATATAATTTGGGTAGACAAATAAAAAGTTACATGTAATTGAAGACGAAGGGGAGAAATGGAGATGAGTCTCCATTTGCAGTGGCGTAGCCAGAAAATTGCTCCAGTGAGGGCACAATTTATAAATGCCAGTACTTTTGTTGTGGAAAAAAAAAATCTCTTTTTAAAGAATCTAACATATCTTGATTTTCATTTGAAATGATTCTCACTTGACTTGCATTTTATGGATAGATGTTCCTCTTAGGCTATTTTGTTGTACCGCTTGGCTTCCAAAGGGTGTCTAGGGTTCGAGTTGGTGGAGGTCTGGGATTCGTAAACATGTTATAGTTCCGAAGCAAAAATTTCACTTAAATAAGGCTTGTTTGTGAGGAAATAGTTATACAGTGGTTTTGGGGCATCACCACGTGATGCCCTAACACCCTTCTCTATAACTTTTTTTTTTATCGGCCTTCATCACATATTTAGATAAAACTCATACATTTATATATAAAAAAAGTGATGTATATTTTTCTAAAAAATGAAAAAATAAAAAAATGCAAAAAAAAAAAAAAAATCCTTTCAAAGATCCAGTGTGGACACAGGCCCACATTGGCATGCATGTGGCTCTGCCACTGTCCATTTGGTGGGAGATTATCCAAATATAGAGGATGGGAGTTGTGTCTCCATTTTGCATACCTCAAATGGAGATGGGTCGGCTTGAATTCTCCAAAAGAGAGTTTTGGTTCTCCAAAATGAAGTCATAGAGAGGGGTAGGAGATGGTCTTAATGCCACTTGATGCAGACTTTGCATTTTGCTCGTCTGTGATCGTCTCGGATGTAAAACAAGCCAAATTCAAAATTATATCAAATATTTATATCCAATCAATGTGATTTTCGATGAGGTCGATGTTCTTGATGAGCTCTAAAAGTAGATAGTTCCAATCATTCTTGTTGGCCCGGTAAGGGACACAAAATAGCCCAAACTGGTCCAAACTATAGGAAAGGAAATTGGACAGGAACTGCTCTGTGCAAGAAATGGTCGAAATGTGCAAGGCCCAGACTTTTTAAACTTAACAATGACGCCAAAACAGACCATATGAGCGACTACCTAAATGCAAGCCACAGGGGTGTACATCAACTACTCCATTACTAATTCAAAATCATATCAAATGCTATCCAATCAACGTGATTTTCGATGAGGTTGATGTTCTTGACGAGCTTTAAAGGTAAACAGTTCCAATCATTCTTGTTGGCCTGGTAAGGGCCACAAAATAGCCCAAACTGGACCAGACTGTAGGAAAGGAAATTGGACAGGAGCTGCTCCGTGCAAGAAACGGTCGAAACGTGCGAGGACCAGACTTTTTAAACTTAACACGGACGCCAAAACAGACCATATGAGCGACTACCTAAATGCAAGCCACAGGGGTGTACATCAACTACTCCATTACTAATTGATACATGGACTGTGATGGACAATGAGGGTTGGGGGTTTGAGTTTGTGAACAAAATTAGTAGCCCGGCGCCGCGGCCCTAGTCCAACTAATTTAACAGGAATAGTTTTTTTCTTTAGTAATTATGTTCAATATTGTGTCGAGAACTAATTTTGTTTCAAATTTTCAAACAACTATAAGGGTTGGACAGAGTTTCTATTTTTTTTGGGGAATCGGCTCCTTTCCGTCCACTTGTACTAGATTGTTTTATTGCAACCTGTGGGACCGAACTATTTTGATGATTGAAATAATTGAAATTGAAAACTAGATATATAGCCAAATGATTTAAAACAAAATCAAAAGCCTATGTTTAAAAACATATTTGTTATCAACAAAGCACGTGGCCACGACTATTGGATCAACTTGATTTTTCCTTAAATACACCCTCTGATGTCCCAAAATAGATATCCAATTTAGGGATTCTAAAAAGTTTAAGAGACACAATCATTACTACTTTTAAACTATATAGTATAACTTTCCAACAATTCCCTTCAATCAGTACTCATTTTGTCCTTTTGTTTTAATAACTTAATTAGGTAGAGAAAGAAGGGCAAAATTGGAAAACCAATAGTTTTGTCTCTGTTGCTTTTTAAAACTGCAAACAATTTGGGACAATAAAAAGCGTCCAAATGGTCATCCATTTTGAGACAAAGGGAGTAATTAATACACAAGGTCTACCAAATTGGAGATTTAGATCATCAAAGTAAGGTTCATGACAGGCCCCACTTATCCCAACAATACCGTTTAAAATCGACTCAATTCCTTTTAGGTATGATATTATTGTTTTATTATTATTATTAGTTTTTGTAAAGAACATATGAGAGGAAGAGATAGGTAATTTTTTTTTATTAGGTTCCGTTAGTATTTGTGTCCATTATGTTTTCTTTTTTAACTTTTTTATTTTATTTTATTACCCATTATTTTGATTTTGGAAATGCTTTGTTTGGAAAGTTTGGAAAGTATTTTGTAGATCTTTATGAAAAAGAAAAGAAGAAAAATCTAGGAAACACCATGTAAGAGAGAGAGTTGATGAGAATGCTCCATTTTATATTTGAAAACAACATTCTCATAATAATAATAACAATAATAATAACAATAATAATAATAATAATAATAATAATAATAATAATCTATCTTCTTTGGTTTCTAGAGTGAGAGAGTTCAAAAGCAAATCTTCGAAGCTGTGTTTGGTTCACATTTCCAAAAATTTTTCCAAAAAGATTTCTTCCCCCTCTCTCATCTCTCCAATCATTAATCACTTTTCTCTCTCTACTCATATCCTTCCATCCAATCATTATTTTCATTTTTCTCTCTATCTCTCTCCAATCATTACACATCTTTCTAATTATTACTTTTTCCAAAAACTCATCCAAACACTATCTCAAAAAATTTCTCAAAAAATTTCTTCTCAAAACTCTAAACCAAACACAGTGACAGTTATTCAAACGTTATTGAATTTTTTTTTGAACAGAAAATGTTATTGAGTTGATTAGTTCCTTTTCTTCTATTTTAACTCTTCTTTTCCTCTTTATCCCATCATCATTTATTCACATATTGCAGGAATCTCATTCAAATTGTCAAAATTAATGAGATAAGAACGTAATTAATGCATTTTTTGAGACGATTGAAACTAATAATTAAAGGAAAACAAGCACTAAAATAATAAAGGTCCTTCTCCCAAAATCTTAATTTATGATGAAGGAATGTAATGATTCTCTCTTTCATCTATCATTTTAAGTTGTGGAGTATTTAAACACAGCCACCAGTTTTGCCATCTTCTAATTTACATGATTGAGTCGCCTTTTCACACAATTGGAAAAATAGAAAAAGGGTTGGAGCTTAATATACAATTGGATGACTCACCACTTACAAGGCTTAGCCTTTTAAGTGGATATGGGTCATTTAATGTGTATTGGGCCCAAAGAATGTGGTAGACTCCGTGGATACTCCACAGAAGTTTGGGCCTTGTGCACGTCGGTGCAGCAGAAGCGATGGCGGGATCGATGCATCTTTCTAAACTCCCAACAGGCATCTCTCACTCTTTCTCCATTTTGAAGACTCGGAGAAATGTATTTTATTGAAAAAGCAATTTTGGACAATCAACAACTCCAACAAAAATTCTCCATTTTTCATCGCCACAAAAAATAAGAGAGTTGAAATGGTCTTGAATTGACATGTGATGTTATTTCATCTCCACCTATCTAATATTAGGCTCATTTTAAAGATATTGTTAATATCAGTTCAAAAATACCAATTATATATAATTTGGCTAGACAAATAAAAAGTTACATGTAATTGAAGAGGAAGGGGAGAAATGGAGACGAGGTCGATGTTCAAGAAACCCCAAACCAGTTGCATGGGCTACTAGCACTCGAACTGGAGCCATTGTTTGGATCAAAGTACCCATGAGGTTAACCTAGAACTATTGGCAAGGGCTTGTTTCCATTTGAGGAAAGCATTAGCCTCTTCAATAGAAGCAAAGGCACTATCCGGTGAGGGAAAAAATGTACTCCCTTCGTGCCATGTTTTAAATTGTCCATAATCCATATCGTTCAATTTATAATGAGTTTCATGATTTTGAAAATTTCGTATAATAGAGCTAATTGAGATCTATCAAACAAGATCCATAGTGAATACTTTTAGAGATTCGTATTAAAAACAATGTACGATTTTTTAAGAGGTGTGAAATAGTGAAAATGGACAAACGTAGAACGGAGGGAGTAACAAAAAGGACCAAAAAACAAGGCAAAGTAGCTTCTGTATAAGGACCATGTCTTGTGTCTTTATCTTTTGTTGTGCATTTGGTGATGATCAAATCTGTAAGTTATAGGCTGTTTTGAGAAAAACTCGGTGGCCATACCCAACGCACGTCTTGGCCGTCTAAAAGTGTTTTGGATGGTCCAGATTTTAGAGAGAGAGAGAAATCTTGGTCATCCAAAACAGTTTTTGATGGCCGAGATGCGCGCTCGGATACTATGTGAGGGGTATCCTATTTGCACCCAGGTTTTTCTTGGACTTTGGAGTTGAGAAGTCGTCTGGGGTCCCTTTTCTTATTGCTAACAGTGGAAGTACATGGGAAATGAGGATCACCTGTAGAAAGACTTGGCTTGAGGTCAAGTTCTTTGCCTTGATTACTGAAAGATTGCTCTTTTTTGTCATCTCAGTCTTGACTTGAGGTCACGTTCTTCCCTTCCACGATTGATCATGGAATCACACAACTCTTACGGGGCATTATGGGCCGACCAATGCTAATTTCAATTGGCTGGACCCTCAAACGCTAATTTCAATTGGCTGGACCCCCACCCCACCGCCTATACATACATATACGTACAGATGCAGTACATGATAGAGATTTTTTTTCTCTTTCTCTCTCTCTGTTTTGTTGAATTTCATTTTGATATTTTTTTTTATTCTGTTCTGTTGATTCATTTGTTCATGTAGTAAATAAAAACTCAAACTTTGAATAATACTTGTACCATTTGATTATTCATGTACGAGAACTTCTCTTTGCTAATTAGTTCTTGAATTGTAGAGAGAGAATATGGAGATTTGAGTTCCTTGAATTGTTCCCGACCGACCTTCTGAAGAAGGGGCTCTGGATAATTCGTTTTTTCATTTCATGGGTTGGGTATGAATTGACCTATATTCAAAGTTTGAGGGGGTGTTCCACTAATTGGTTTTTTAGTTTTTTGGTTTTTTTTGATCTTTAGTTTTTCAAAAAAACCAACTAGTTCCACTAACAAGTTTTTGGTTTTTTGGTTTTTTTAGTTGTGTTATGAAATTACAAATCTACCCCTCTACACCAAACAACTATTGCTCTTTTTTTTTTGAAAGGAGGGCAGATTCGTAATTTTACATGATTAAAGTACATGCACTTGATTGTGCAATGATTTGGTTTTTTTTAGGTTAGTGGAATGAAGTGGTTTTTTTGTTGATTTTTTGTGGGGGTTTTTTTATTGGAATTGAGTAGTTTTTGATTTAAAACAAAACTAGTTTTTTGTTAGTGGAGGAACATGGTCTCAACCTACCCATGTTCAACCCACTTACTATTGACCTATATTCAACCCACCAACTATTGACTTATATTCAACCCATAACCCATTTCAACCAGCGCAAACCCAACCCAACCCACCCGTTTGCCACCTCTAGTTGTGTGGTTCAATAGAGGCTACATAAAAAGGCTACAATACACACTCTTATTTGGGTGTGTATTATGCGCACCCTTAAAAATGTGGCAAATCGATTACCACTCATGACTAAAAAGTTGTGATTTATTTGTATAAAAGTTATGAGACGCACCAAAATATTATGAATCATATTGCTGAAAAGTTACGAGTTTCTAAAATAAAAGTTATGAGATACTAAAAAATGTTACGATGGTGATGTGGTGACACAATATGAACTATATAATAAGTGCATATGATTGTAGCCATTCCCCATAACATATACTGGTATCTAGAGGTGAGGAGGGTGCGTGTCTAAAAGTTTGAGCTTCCTAAACTTGAACATTGGTCAACTGGTACTGGAAACCCTCTACTGTCCGAAAACCGGTTTAAACCAGACTAGCGGAAACAACCCCTTTTTTGCATGTTCGATGCTGGTCCATTTGACCCGAACGTAGCCAAAACCGACCGGTTATGTTATTTAATGTATTTATATATATGCATTTGATCATTGCATTCCATTTCCCACTAGTTTAGAGAAAGCTCACCCTAAATCAAGTGAACTATCATAATTTTTGGCATTTTAAACTTTTTAGATTTGCGTCCATTTTTTGTATTAATCGTTCATCGTGGATTACTGTCTTTCTTTGGTCCTTTTTAAACTTTTTTTTTTTTTTTACTTTCGGTTCAATTTTTTTATTTTGTCGATTCATGTCGTCGAGGCAAATGTTTAATCTAAAAAATTATGGGTGGCGTTAATGCCACGACACTTACAGGTGAGTTGTCCAGTTTACCCTTGGATCACACTAGAGGTGTCAAACAGGCCGGTCGTGCCGTGCCGTGCCGCTTTTCTTCCGTGCCAACCGTGCCCGTGCCGCGCCGTGCCGTGCCCGTTTCCTTAATCGTGTCATGCCGTGCCGTGCCAAATCGTGTTGTGCCCATTTTCAGTCGTGCCGTGCCGTGCCATTTTTCTTCATTCGTGTCGTGCCGTGCCGTGTCGATTTGTAACCGTGCCGTGCCATGCCGGCCCACTTACTTAATCGTGTCGTGTCGTGCCGACCCGCTTAATCGTCTGACTCGTGTCGTGCCGTGCCGTGCCGATTTGTAACTGTGCCGTGCCGTGCCGGCCCACTTACTTAATCGTGTCGTGTCGTGCCGTGCCGACCCGCTTAATTCCTTATTTTGTTTGTTATGTAAATAAGGGAAAAAAACAAAAAAAAAAATTAATTAACTTACTCTTTTTAATTAATTGCCCGAATTGTCATTAAAATGAGTTGTAAAAAATTTGAATTAATTGCATTTTTTCACTTTTTGTCTTTTTGACCAAGACCAAGAACATCAGATTTATTGGTATTTGGTAGAATAAAATAAAATAAACAGAGAGGAAAGAAAGTGAGTAGGGGAATTGGATGGCTGGCATGAAATAAAATATAGCTGAACGTGTGTGATGTTTTCTCCAAGGTCCCACTTTCATACTCCTCTTATTGAGTGTTTTCTAAAATGAGAAATTTAGGCCTCGTTCCGCTAAAAAAAATAGTTTTGTTTTAACTCAAAAACTATTTCATTCCACTAACAAAAACTCACTTAGTTTTTTTTTTGCAAAACTAGAAACCAAAAAAACCAAAAAACTAATTAGTGGAACAAGTTAGTTTTTTTCAAAACTAAAACATCAAAAAAAAAAAAATAGTACTCTAGGATCATTTCCATAAAAATAAAAATAAAAATAAGCCGTGTGGGAACACCCTAGGGGCTTGACAGTTGCATTGATTCTTCAGTGCAAGTTGGGTATTGATTACTAGCAAAACCCAAATGTGATATAGCTAATAGCTGTGTGCAAGTTGGGTATTGGTACAGTTCCCAACACCCTTTCCTCGGCTTTTGGGTAACAGGCGCATGACCAGCGCGTGATATTGTGGGACCCACTTGGGTCATCTTTTCCAGAACACCATTCATCTTCAACATGAGCCCAAAATTTTCAGATGTTCCAGATTTACTTACACTTACACATAATCAACCCAGAATTTACATCAAAAAACTGAGATAACTAGAATAAAATGGGTTTAATTGATATCCAAATCCCTCAAACCCACAGTATTGGGTGTTGAAACTCTAGATCCAGCTCCATAACAGTCGCATTTTTCCATAAACTCACCTCTTGAAACTCCATTTCTGGCAAAGAACACGCGATTTAGCTGCATAACAGGAGAGGACAACCTCCAAAACGGCTGGAACTTCACCCAACTGATTTGTAAACTTCAAAAACCCAATATCAAGGCAAATGCAAGCGAAATAACTACTTAATCAATACTCATGAATCCTAAAACAAGCAAAATATACATACTTTGGAGTTTTTTCTTATGATCCGAACAGGAAGGGCAGAACCAGTAGCCTTTGGAGTTTTTTCTTAAGAATCTTGTTTTTTGAGCTCGATTTGGAAGAGAAAGGGGGCTTTGAAGCCATGGTTCTGCGCTGGGAGAAAAAGGTTGTTTAGATATAGGGAATCAGAGAAAGTGAGGAGTGAGAGGGTTTTGGCAAAACGAAATTTCGGTTTGATTTTGCCACGGAAATTTGGGTTTTTACGGGAAGGTGGGAATTTTGGCGCCAGTAGCTCATGTTTTGGAGGGAGTGGCGCCAGTAGCTCACGTTCTAGAAGACTAGAAGGTGGGAAATTTGGGTGTGATCTAATACAACTTGTTTTTTTATCTAATACACTTGTTTTGCCGTAAAATTGTATTACTCGAGGGTTGTCGGAGTATTTTTCTTCTAATCGGAACCGTCTACATTTTATGTGGGAGTGAATATATCCTCCATGCAAAAAATAAAGTAAATTTATTATCATTACATACTTGATCGAATGAGACAAAATTTTGATTTATAATTAATCAACGTCCCGATGAAAAGGGTTTCAATACCCGATAGACTTCAAAATTGGCGAGAGTGATTAAAACATCAATACAAACAATGTGAACGGTCTGGATCGTCATAATTATGTTGAGATCGCGTGGCTAGCGTACATTATCCTATAACATAACATCTTAGTTCATAACCAAGTTAGTTCGATGTATATGATCAAAAGGTAGGTGCAAACTCGATTTCTCAAACGTTCAATCTAAACCGTTAGGATTTCATATATTATCAATTCTATCATTTTCCCCGAAAACGGTGGCAATCAAATGTCAGCAACCATCTGATCGGATCAAATTCGGTGCATTTAAGAGCAATAATGTCCTATAATGCATGACTCGACAGCCATCAGAGCAGTTTTTTTCGTATCGGAACCGTCTAGATTGCAAGTGGGAGTGATTATATCCTCCATGAAAAAAACAAAGTGATTTAACTATCGTTACGTCTTTGATCGAAGGACACAAATTGTCGGTTGATAATAAATCAACGTCCCTGATGAAAGGGCTTTCAATACCCGATGGACTTCAAATTTGGCAAGGGTGATTAAAATAGCAAAACAAACAAAGTGAACGGTGTGGATCGTCATAAATGTGTTGCGATCGTGTGGCTAATGCATAATGTAATCAAAATTTTATGCAAAACAATATAACATATTAATAATTTAACATATTATGTAATTATAAAAACTCAATTTTGACCTATCAATTCAAAAATCAAATATTTCATGCAAAAAATGAAGTGATTTAACTATTGTTACGTACTTGATTGAAGGAGACAACGTGTCGGTTGATAATGAATCAACGTCCCCGATCAAAGGGCTTTTAATACCCGAAGGACTTCAAATTTGGCGAGGGTAAATAAAATAGCAAGACAAACAAAGTGAACGGTGTAGATCATCGTAATTGTGTTGCGATCGTGTAGCTAATGCATAATATAATCAAAAAATTTAGGATGCATAATTATAAAAATTCAATTTTGATCTATCAATTCAAAAATAAAAAATTTCATTTTAATTATACAAAATTATATTTTTGTTATCAAAATTTATATTTTTGGCAACTTGATTTATTTAATAAAAATGTATTTTCTATTTACTATGTATTTATTTATTTTTGTGAATTCCATTTATTTAATTTAAATTCATACAAAAAATTCCTTTTCCCCCCTTTTTTTTCCCTCAGTTGGCAAGTCCATCATTTTTTTCATTATTATGGCATTTGGAAACTTGATTTATTTAATAAAAATGTATTTTTAATTTTCAGAAAATCAAAATTTTCACTTTTATTATTCAAAATTTTTTTTTTATTTTTCCTCATTTTTTGAAATAAAATATAATTTATTTTCCTTATTTTATTTTTATTTTCCCTAATTCTTTTCGTTATTATACCATGCCGTGCCCTTTACACTTCCGTGTCGTGCCCGTGCCCGTGCCCGTGCTAGACTAAAACCGTGCCGTGCCTGATTAAGTCTGATTAAGTCCGTGTCGTGCCCGTGCCGTGCCAGACTAAAACCGTGCCGTGCCAGACTAAAACCGTGTCGTGCCCGTGCCGTGCCTGATTTAGTCCGATTAAGTCCGTGTCGTGCCCGTGCCGTGCCTGATTAAGTCTGTGTCGTGCCGTGCCGTGCCACACCAGTCCAACTACCGTGCCGTGCCCGTGCCGTGCCCCCCCTTTTCCGTGCCCCGTGCCTGTGCCCGTGCCGCCCCAGACCGTGCCGTGCCGTGCCGTGCCCAACTTTTACCTTGCCCAAACCGTGCCTGCTTGACCGTTCGGGTGTTTAAAAATTAACTTAGAATTTCGTCCCAAGCGTAGGACTATCGACCGGTGTAGCACAATAAATCCGGAAGTACCGGAGTCGAACCACAGAGACGGTCTACGGTGTTGATCTCGAATAATGCTAGCTCTATGTTTGAAACTGGCTCTCAGGTAGCCACCCCTTGTTCAGTTGACTGATTTAATTAACCAAATTAAACTAGTTAAGTTATTAGACTCTTAATTAAAACAGGAGAGCACAGCCGTGGGCACTACAGTGTCCGCAACTAGCCTAATCCACATTCACTCGGGCCACAATTATTTAGTTAATAGGTTTAACAGTATGAAAAGAATTCCCAACGAATGCGCACCACTTGTCACCAACCACTGTGCACGTTTGTTGTTGGCAATGCCCGGGTTTGTTTGTTAGAAAAGATTTCGTATTGAAAAACTGCACATTAATTTGAATGATTCGGCACCGAGGTGGAACGCAAATTAGCCTAGCCACGGGACACCTTCGTCCCGCGGCCACACCCTATACGACTACTCACACATAATAAATTGAATGAATAGAAAAATTCTGGAAATAAACATGCTATTAAACTTAGAAATCAATTAACACAACGATTCGAGTCACAGAACGCGGACAAACTCTCGCGAACTGCGATTAAAGTAAAGAACAAGAAACGTTACCGAATCAAAGTACGAAACAGCGGAAAAAACTCCAAAACTTCGATGAAAAACAACTCCGGAAGATGAAAACTCCAAAAGGAAAGCGGCTGCGAAAAGTTGAGAAAAATCTAGCAAAGTTCGAACCCTAATTCGGAGTAAAAACGAGGTATAAATACCCTCCCGAAGTGAACACACGTGGCAAAGTCAAACGCTGGCTTTTAAGACCCTCGGTATCGATACAGGAGAAGTCCTGTATCGATACCCGTGGGTTCTGTTTCCTGATGGGTGCTTGGGTATCGATACAGGACTTCTACTGTATCGATACCGAGCCTCTTAAGTTGACTTTTCAGCTTTTGGTTGTCCTTGCTTGGGTCCCACCGGATCTCGACATGCCCCACATCCTTAGGTCCAATCGCATGTTTTCTTCCACCCTGTTACCTACAAAACAAGCAAAGACAAGAAAAACCAAAGACACACCGCATCAAGTGGAAAATGGGATAAAACCGCGCCTCTAACGCGCTAATTTGCCCTACTTAGGCGCTTATATCTATGACATTGCGCGCCTATCACATCCCCCAACTTGAGCGTTGCTAGTCCCTAGGAACGAACGAAATATAACTAATGAAAAGAGAACTAGAAAACACCAACGGGGGTACGGTGGTTATGGCACCTGTAAAACAACCAATCATACATAGCAACACATATTCGCCTCTTAATATGCCCGTAACTCAACTGCATGCATGCTTTGACAGAAAACTGAACATGGTTAGCTTAGCTCCACATGCGCGAATAAACACTCCCACAAAGATAAACGCGTCACACAACTCACTAGATCACTCAACATCCCATATAAGCGCTTGGCGAGATGCGTGGGACCGAACAACTGGTTTCCACGAGCCAATCAAAGTCAACGCCTATCAAGAAATAACGCACAATACGTCCAAATATGATTTCACAAAGTAAGCAACATCATTATAAGTCATGCATAAGTGAGAGATAGAACACGTGCACACGATCGACTAAGGACTTTTTGGATTATATTGACCTTGGTAAAACAAGAAAAGGAACCGCAAAACCAGGTGACGGCCTATCGAAGCTCTAGGTTAACTACCCTACTGGCCGCACCTGTCATGTCTAAAACCTGTCAATGCGCCCATTGGCGCCACCCAAACCAAGTCCACAAAATAACAAAAAGAAAACAAACAATATCCATGCAAGTTATATTACAGACCCCAAATAAAAACAGAAATAAGTCTCCCATGAAATAACAAACCACCCAACATAAAATAACACCTCCTCATCCATACTAGCTACCCTCAGCCAGCCCCATGCAACACAAGTGCCTCTACTCAATCCGACTCCTCCTCTCTCTCCTCAGGAGCATCCGCCTCATCCGCGAAATCATCACTGACCTCCTGCTCAGGCAACTCCAGCGGAATATATGGATCCGAAGTCGACCCCTCAAGTCGGCCCACCATCCACTCCTGCCTGTGGTTCAACTGCTGCTGCATCCTTGCGGTTTGTCTCACCTCTCTCTTAAGCTTCTGATGACTCCGGATGGTAGCAACACCTTGGCAAAAGATCTTCTGAAGCCAAGTAGTGTTGGATGCGTTGGGAGCAGGCTCAGTAGTCAAATAAGCTCCCCTTCTAGCACCACGAGTCTGGGCTATGCTCTTGGTCAGGATAGTACTGTCAATCGGCCCAGGACTCAATGGGTCATTGTTGAACCATTTAGCCCCTGTCAAACCGGAATCTCTAGCAATGGATGTAATCAGACACGGAAACGGCATTCGGGTCTGTGTTGGGGCATCACGAAAGTCGATAATCTTGGAATAAATGAACAGCGCCCAATCACAAACAGTGTCCGACTCTATAAAAGCGGTTATCAAATTCCCAGTATTCTCAGATGGCTTATTCTCAGTTGCCCTTGGGTCAAGGTTATAGCATACTACTTGGTTCGCAAATCGAATCGACGGTTTAAACTTGCCCGGCCGGTGAGGAATACTAGCATCTTTACGCTTCTCATACAGAATTCCCGCCACTCTACGCGGGACAAAATCCTCAGCGGGGCAAGGGTAGTTGGTATCGGTCGGCCTCACGTAGCGCAAAGCCGCAGCAATCCTATCAGGTGTGACAATTATGGGTACCCTAGCCACTCGGGAGGTAATCTCAGTCCCGGAACTAAATGTAGTCCCGGATGCTGGTACATGCATATTCTTATAAAACTCCCTCACCAGTTCTAAGTTATATCCGGGGTTTTGTTCGAACCAGAACGTCATACCTTGTTCCTCAATGGCTCGTATAGTGTCGTCACTCGGGAGAAACCCGTCCCGGATAATGTGACGCTCGTTCTTCACACCCCGTTGTTCAATAGAAGCCTCCCATTTCTCCCGCTCATCCCGGGCAATTTGATCCTTGGTCCTCCTTCCCCCGGTTGCTTGCTCTGGAGGAGCACTCGAAGAGGATGCCACTCCCTTGCCCTTAGCACTGGTGGAAGTCTTCCTAGGTGCCATATTTAGAGGTTGGGTTTTTGGAAAGTTAGGGTTTTAGATCTGGAGAGATAAGGATTTTGGACGGGATTGGAGAGATATATGTGGTAGAGATGGAGAAAAGGAGCGTTTTGGTGAAGTTTGGTGGGATTTGGATGAGTTTTGGTGGAGTTATGGAGATTTGAAAGTGGTGGTTATGGTGGATTTCGTGGGTTAGGGTTAGAGAGAGAGGGAGAAGGTTGAAGAAGAAGATGGGGTGTGAGGGAGAATGACCAGCTGAGCCCTTAAAATTTGGCGTATGAGGGTCTCGGTATCGATACTAGCATTGTGCTGTATCGATACCCATGGGTTCTGTTCCGGATTGGGGCAACCGGTATCGATACAGCACTTTTGATGTATCGATACCGACTAGCTTAACTCTTTTTTTTTTTTTTTTTGCTGGAAATGAGGTTAACGATTATGGGTTTTGGTTTCCAAAACATGACACCTAATCCGACTTCTTCCAATACTGATCTCCCAACCACATTCCATAAAATTTCCCACAGCAATGCGGCACTCATGATGCACGGGCCTTGACTTCCCCCCCAACTTAAATCCAACCAAACACCGGTTTCCTAGGCTAGACAAGGGAACTGACTCGGACTGGTTTAAGATGGGTCAAGAGGACTCGTATGTGGTTTAATCATGCAAGAATGCCTTGTTTCATCCCCTATGCACGTAATTTACTCTCGCAAATGCATGAAAAATAACTAGCCTCTTATTTGCAAAACAAAAGCCTACTATTTTATGCGATTGCAGAAATGAATACAAAGAACATGGGAATGCTATTCAGAATACGCTATTATCAATGTGGGGACACCTATTCACATGCTTGACAATGCATCATGTTCAATCAAATAGCCAAATATATGCATGCATTCAAGTTAAACAGGCATACTATTCAGCTAAATCTCATACGCTCAAAGCGTAACTACCGGATGCATAACAACCGTATCCCCAAAAACTACCTAGTAACGCAATAAAAGTACAAAGTACACCCTCCCCCCAACTAGAATCATGCTATGTCCCCAGAGCATGGAGACAGAAAAAGTTGGAAGAACTAGGGAAAGAAACTGGACCTCCGGGTGGCAGCCAACCACCATGACCTCGGCCGATGTACGAGGAATTTCAGGTACGCGCACCGTGCAACCTGCAAAACACGTCAGTCCAGCCCGGCACGTGGTATCCGGGCGTACACAGAGAAATCCAAAAACAAATGACAGAAAACGAAAATACACCACCACTTTCGTCACGTGAAAGACACGGGTACTACTTTTCTCCCTAATTGCTCACTTAAACTTGTGTAGAGAAGGTCATCATAACAATCCCGGGTAAGTCATGACTCAACAGGTTAAATCACCCAAGGTTTCTCCTTAAGGCAACCAGAGCCAATCGTCTTTTATGACTATCCGAGACACGGCAATAAGATTGTTAGAAACCCAGATACACAAATGTAAGGCTAGTAATTAGGTGGCTATACCGGACCATAAAATTATTTTGTGTTTTCTTTTTTTTTTTTTGTCAGAAACAAACAAGAATGAACACAAATTACGAAAAATGAAGGAAAACTAATGAAAATCAGAATTTGCCCTTACTAACCAGAGCTGGGTACACGATCCTTATTTAAACAGCGGCGTGCAAAGCTATAAAAACCCAAGTCAATGATGGGTACCCCTAATACTAGGGGCCGGGTCCACACTCAATTAAGAGCATGGTACGCGTGAGCTACCCGTCAAACCTGGCTGAAAAAGCCTAAGTGACAGGGTCGTCCGAATAAACAGGATCGATCAACTCCTCATCAGGTTCTCCCACTTCTAAAAATTCCAAAAACGGTTTCAGACGCTGTCCATTAACTGTGAACACATTTTCATCCTTAAAATCACGGACATCAACTGAACCATTCGGATGCACTTGCACCACAACATAGGGACCTTCCCAACGAGACCTCAACTTACCGGGGAAAAGATGGAGACGCGAATTATAGAGCAATACTTTCTGACCAACTCTAAAGGTTTTGCGCTGAATATTCCTATCATGATACGCCTTAACCTTAGCCTTATAAATGCTAGCATTCTCATACGCGTCATTCCTAAGCTCCTCGAGCTCACATAACCGTAATTTCCAATGCGCACCCACCATATCTAGACTCGAATTAATTTCCTGGAGGGCCCAATAGGCCTTCTTCTCTAACTCCACTGGTAGGTGGCAGGCCTTACCGAAAACAAGCCGGTAGGGTGAAGCACCCAACACGGTCTTATAAGCAGTGCGATAGGCCCACAACGCATTATTCAACCTGGTGGACCAATCTTTCCTAGTCACACCTACAGTTTTCTCCAATATTCGCTTAATCTCTCTATTAGCTAATTCGGCCTGCCCATTGGTTTGGGGGTGGTACGAAGTGGACACCTTGTGAGTGACTCTATACTCCCCCATTAGCTTTTCAAATGACCGACTTGTGAAGTGCGTGCCCTGATCAGAGATAATGGCGCGTGGCACGCCAAATCTCGACAAAATGTTGGACTTAAGAAACTCTAGCACGACTCGTGACTCCATCGACTTAGTGGGTATCGCCTCCACCCACTTGGACACATAGTCTACCGCTACCAAAATATACTCATACCCAAGCGACATAGGTAAAGGACCCATAAAGTCAATGCCCCAACAATCGAAAACCTCTAGCACAAGAATGGGCCTGAGGGGCATCTCCTGACGTGAAGACAATTTGCCAAGCCTTTGGCAACGGTCACATGACCTACAGAACGCATGAACAAGCTTAAACATATCCGGCCACCAAAAACCACACTGTAAAATCTTGGCGGTGGTCTTCTTCGCAGAGAAGTGACCACCGCATGCCTCGCTATGACAGAACTCTATAATCCCCTTCTGATCAGACTCGGGGACACATCTACGCACAATCTGGTCCGCACAGTACTTAAACAAATACGGATCATCGAATATATACTGTTGGACACTCCTAAAAAATCGCTGCTTCTCTTGGGTAGACCAATGGGGAGGAATCTGCCCAGTCACCAAATAATTGGCAATATCAGCATACCACGGGCACTCATTAGCGGCGAATAACTGCTCATCCGGAAAAGAATCTCTAATGGGAAGATTCGAGGTGGGGTCCTCGAATTCCAGACGAGACAGATGGTCAGCCAGTACATTCTCTACCCCCTTTTTATCCTTGATAATCAGGTGAAATTCTTGCAGCAACAGAATCCACCGAATGAGGCGAGCTTTCGCGTTCTGCTTAGTCATTAAGTACTTGAGGGCCGCATGATCGGTAAAAACCGTGATCTGCGAACCCACTAGGTAGGACCGAAACTTATCTAGCGCAAACACCACCGCTAACAACTCCTTCTCGGTGGTGGTGTAGTTCATCTGCGCCTCATTTAGAGTCTTACTGGCATAATATATCACACACGGGTCCTTCCCTCTCCTCTGCCCTAAAACAGCTCTGACTGCATAGTCAGAAGCATCACACATCAACTCGAAGGGAAGACTCCAATCCGGGGACTGCACAATCGGCGGAGTTGTGAGACTCTGCTTTAACATCTGAAATGCCCCCTCACAAGCATCGGACCACACGAACGGTGTGTCCTTTTCCAACAACTGACACAACGGGCGGGAGATAGCACTAAAGTCTTTAATGAACCGCCGATAAAAACCAGCGTGTCCCAAAAATGAACGCACATCCTTAACAGACTTAGGTGTTGGGAGATTTCGGATTAAATCTATTTTGGCCTTGTCCACCTCAATACCCTTAGAGGACACAATGTGTCCCAACACGATCCCTTGGGTAACCATGAAGTGGCACTTCTCCCAGTTAAGGACCAAGTGCTTCTCCTCACACCTCTGCAAAACCTTTCCCAAATTTTCGAGGCATCCATCAAATGAATCTCCGAAAACCGAAAAATCATCCATGAACACCTCTACTATCCTTTCCACCATATCGCTAAAAATTCCCATCATGCACCTGGAAAAGGTACCAGGTGCATTGCACAACCCAAAGGGCATGCGACGGTAAGCATAGGTGCCATATGGACAGGTGAAAGTGGTCTTTTCCTGATCCTCTAATGCGACCTCAATCTGGTTATACCCCGAATAACCATCCAAAAAGCAATAAAAAGCCCGACCCGCTACCCTCTCTAAAATCTGATCAATGAACGGAAGAGGAAAATGGTCTTTCCGGGTGCTCGCATTGAGCTTCCGGTAGTCTATGCAAACTCTCCATCCTGTGGGAACTCGGGTCGGCACTAAAACTCCCTCGTCGTTGGTTACGACAGTCACTCCGGCCTTCTTAGGCACTACTTGCACTGGGCTCACCCACTCACTATGGGCAACTGGGTATATGATCCCCGCATCTAACAACTTAAGCACCTCAGCCCGAACCACGTCTTTCATGTTGGGGTTAAGACGCCGCTGAGGTTGCCTAGAAGGCTTAACACTCTCCTCAAGAATAATGCAGTGTGTACACACCGTTGGGCTTATACCATGCAAATCCGCTATGGTCCAGCCAATCGCGCCCATATGCTCTCTCAATAAACTAAGCAGTTTCCTCTCTTGATCTTCCTCGAGGGATGAGGAGATCACAACCGGATAGGTATCATTGCCTTTCAAAAAGGCATACTTAAGCGTGTCCGGTAGAGGCTTTAACTCTGGTTTAGGCGGCCGGACAGTTGACGGAAGAACCTTGGGCGGAGGGTCGCCCAATGGCTCAAACATAAGGTCATGAGTGACCCCACAAATCTCCTCACATGACTCTTCGACATCTAGCAATTCTAACAAGCTCACCACCTCTGCTGAGTCCAAAAATGATGTTTCCTCGGAGGTAAGAGCAACCTCCAAGGGGTCCTTATACAAGACTGTATCGATATGCTCCTGGACTAACGTGTCAATCAGACACAGCTCCTCAAACTCCTCACAGTCATCCTCTAATGTACTGACACTGAACACATCCACCTCCATTCTCTCTTCCCCGACAGATAACTGGACCTTGCCAGTTTTGCAGTTCATAACAGCATTGGAGGTGGCTAGAAAAGGACACCCCAAGATGATGGGAGTCTTCTCTAAAGCCTCACGACCGGGACTAATGTCTAGAACAATGAAATCAGCGGGGAATTGAAACTCCCCTACCCGGATCAATACATCCTCTACCACTCCCTTGGGCACTCTAATACTCCGGTCAGCCAACTGTAGCGTGACTGGAGTCTCACTAAGGTCACCTAAGCCCAATCTCAAGTATGCTGAATAAGGGAGTAAATTAACACTCGCTCCCAAATCTAACAATGCCTTGTCAAAGTTCTGACCTGCTATGGCTATGGGAATAGTGGGACACTCTGGATCCTTGCACTTGGTAGGAATCTCAGTCTGCAGAATGGAGCTCACTTGCTCCGTCAGAACCACGTTGTTCTGACTCTTGCGCTTAGGTGTGCAAAGGTCCTTCAATACCTTAGCACACTGGGGAAAGGATTCAATTGCCTCCATCAGGGTGATGGGGAATTGAACTCTCTTAAACAACTCCATCATCTTAGTGTTCAT
Source organism: Vaccinium darrowii (assembly GCA_020921065.1). Lineage (NCBI taxonomy): Eukaryota > Viridiplantae > Streptophyta > Magnoliopsida > Ericales > Ericaceae > Vaccinium > Vaccinium darrowii. The sequence continues at coordinate 11,146,983 of CM037155.1, forward strand.
GGTTTGCTTGGGTCTCACCGCCAGTCTTTGGGGAAATGGAGCTACAGGCACAGCTGGTGGTGGTGGAGTCGTGAGGGCTGCAGTTACAGGCACCTCCACTTCAGGTGACTCCTCTCTCTCATCTACTTCCTCTCGAGGCACCCTGGCAGTATCAAAAACGACCTCAGGCTCAGTAACTGGCTCCGGGGTTGGAGCCTGTCGTAGTGTTGGCTGAATTGTCTTATCAATGGTTTTCCCACTCCTCAGAATGGTAACTGCTTTAGCCTCTTCCTGATTTGGCCCTTGAACATTGGGACCTGAAGGATTTCCCAAATAATGGGCACCCGCCTGACTACCCTGGGCCGGAAACCTACCCTTTTCCTGTTGCATTTGATTGATTACCGCAGTGAGTTGTGTCATTTGGGCCGTAAGGGCCCCAATTTGCTGTCTGGTATCAGTCTGGAATGTCAGCTGAGACTGCATTAAGGAATTCATGGAATCCTCAAAACGGGGTGGTGCAGTCTGCGCATACCCTGGGGGTGGCCCACGAGTGGATGGGCCTCCCCCTCTGCTTTGCTGTGATTGGTAGTTGTACGGAATGACCTGGCCCTGCGGAGGCCTGGGTGCTTGGGACTGATGAAACTGTTGCGGCGGAGGTGGCGCAGGGAGTTGCGCTTGACCTCCACCTGTGGGTCTATGGTCTGACCACCCAAAGTTGGGGTGATCTCTCCACCCCTGGTTATATGTATTGGAATATGGGTCCCAATTCCTCACAGCATTTACCTCTTTCTGAGTACTCTGACTCGCTCCCTTAGCAGCTAAAAATCCGGGGCATGCAGTTGCAATGTGCCCCTTACACTCACACCACACGCAGACTTCCTCTATACTGACTTCATGTACTGGACGAGTCTGCCTAACTTCTAATTCCTCTACCTTTTGCGCGATCTTTTCAACTTGGGCCTGGAGTCGCTGGTCACGCAAGGTAACGGGGATAACATTGGACCCAGAAGGTCCGGACCGATCAAAATCAGAGGGTTCTAACGCCCTCTGCTTATCTGCTAGGTCGTCCAGAAAATCCCAACCCTCATCCGCAGTTTTGGACAAGAAGTCGTCCCCTTTACACGAATACTCTATGTGCTGGATTGTCTCAGCGTTGAGACCCAGATGAAAGAATTCGACCAACTGTATTTTCTCGAAACCCGGGTGTGGCATTCTTAAGAGCAAATCTTTGAAACGCTCCCATGCCTTCCCAAAGGTCTCTCCCCTCTCTTGCCTAAAACCTTGGATTTGACGTCTTAAATTATTAGTTTTAGCCTCAGAAAAGTATTTCCGGTAAAACGCGTCACGCACATGCGCCCATGTGGTGAAGGACTGAGGCTTTTGCATTCTAAACCATCTAAGTGCGCCATCTTTTAAAGTTGCCTCAAACAGCTTGAGGCAGGCATTGTCATATTGGGTAGTAGACGCCAAGTTGCGCACTAACCCCTCAAATGTCCGCACATGTTCGTACGGATCATCAGACTCTCTCCCATAGAAGTTAGGGAGGCTATTCAGGACACCAGGCTTTACAGTGAAGGCATTGCGTGCCTCCTGTGTTTCTCGAGGGAACACAATCGGCCCGGGAGGAGTGGTCCTCTCGGGATTCAAGTGCTGCCTCAACGACGGTTGTTGAATTACCTGCTGGTCTGCCATTTCGAACGATTCTGGTTCGGAAACTGACTCTGACTCTGACTGATAAATCGGATTGCTGAAATTGACTGACTTGATAGGTAAATCTATGTAGAGTCCACTAATGGGAATGGACTCCGACCGACTCTCTACCGACTCTGACGCAGAATTTGAAGACTCGGACTGACTCGACCTGTTCTCTATCCTAACCAAGCGGTTAGTACGATCACGGTAAAAGAGAGGATCAGGCTTACGTACAGCTTGCTTATCTCTACCTATGATGACTTAACTAAAAATTTAACAAACACTAAACTAACACCGTTTAAACACACGTCACCGTCCCCGGCAACGGCGCCAAAAATGCTTGACCGTTCGGGTGATTAAAAATTAACTTAGAATTTCGTCCCAAGCGTAGGACTATCGACCGGTGCAGCACAATAAATCCGGAAGTACCGGAGTCGAACCACAGAGACGGTCTACGGTGTTGATCTCGAATAATGCTAGCTCTATGTTTGAAACTGGCTCTCAGGTAGCCACACCTTGTTCAGTTGACTGATTTAATTAACCAAATTAAACTAGTTAAGTTATTAGACTCTTAATTAAAACAGGAGAGCACAGCCGTGGGCACTACAGTGTCCGCAACTAGCCTAATCCACATTCACTCGGGCCACAATTATTTAGTTAATAGGTTTAACAGTATGAAAAGAATTCCCAACGAATGCGCACCACTTGTCACCAACCACTGCGCGCGTTTGTTGTTGGCAATGCCCGGGTTTGTTTGTTAGAAAAGATTTCGTATTGAAAAACTGCACATTAATTTGAATGATTCGGCACCGAGGTGGAACGCAAATTAGCCTAGCCACGGGACACCTTCGTCCCGCGGCCACACCCTATACGACTACTCACACATAATAAATTGAATGAATAGAAAAATTCTGGAAATAAACATGCTATTAAACTTAGAAATCAATTAACACAACGATTCAAGTCACAGAACGCGGACAAACTCTCGCGAACTGAGATTAAAGTAAAGAACAAGAAACGTTACCGAATCAAAGTACGAAACGGCGGAAAAAACTCCAAAACTTCAATGAAAAACAACTCCGGAAGATGAAAACTCCAAAAGGAAAGCGGCTGCGAAAAGTTGAGAAAAATCTAGCAAAGTTCGAACCCTAATTCGGAGTAAAAACGAGGTATAAATACCCTCCCGAAGTCAACACATGTGGCAAAGTCAAACGCTGGCTTTTAAGACCCTCGGTATCGATACAGGAGAAGTCCTGTATCGATACCCGTGGGTTCTGTTTCCTGATGGGTGCTTGGGTATCGATACAGGACTTCTACTGTATCGATACCGAGCCTCTTAAGTTGACTTTTCAGCTTTTGGTTGTCCTTGCTTGGGTCCCACCGGATCTCGACATGCCCCACATCCTTAGGTCCAATCGCACGTTTTCTTCCACCCTGTTACCTACAAAACAAGCAAAGATAAGAAAAACCAAGGACACACCGCATCAAGTGGAAAATGGGATAAAACCGCGCCTCTAACGCGCTAATTTGCCCTACTTTGGCGCTTATATCTATGACATTGCGCGCCTATCAGTGCCCGTGCCGGAGTTTTTCGTGCCGTGCCCGTGCCTTGGCGGGCCGGCAAGGCCCACTTGACACCTCTAGATCACACTAAGGCTCGTTCATCTGATTTTTGATTATCTGTTACTTGTTGCTTGTTCTTACATGGAAGCCACCAACCTTAACAATGAGTCAATATATCCACTTGCTTGTTCCTTGTTGCTTGTCTTTCTCCTTGGGCGGATGTAAAACAAGCCAAATTCAAGATCATATCAAATGGTATCCAATCAACGTGATTTTCAATGAGGTCGATGTTCTTGACGAGCTCTAAAAGTAGACAGCTCCAATCATTCTTGTTGGCACGATAAGGGCCACAAAATAGCCCAAACTGGACCAGACTGTTGGAAAGGAAATTTGACAGGAGCTGCTCCGTGCAAGAAACGGTCGAAACGTGCGAGGACCAGACTTTTTAAACTTAACACGGACGCCAAAAGAGATCATATGAGCGACTACCTAAATGCAAGCCACAGAGGTGTAGATTAAGATGTTTCCCAATGGCACTGGTTCATCAGAAAGGGATTCGAATTATTTGTTGCGGTTTGGGCCTAGTTTCATTTATTATTTGTCCAAAAAGTATTACTCTCTGTCTCAAAATTTTTGTTTGGTCCACAAAACGAGGACTTAAAAATAATAAGTTTTTTAAAAGAAAATTTTCAAACGTGATTCAACTCCCCCTTGCTTGCTCTGACCGGAAGCCCAGATGAAACGGCTTAAGTTATCTCTACTTAGTCGGATTCATCAACTCCCTCACAATGATGAATTTTCCAAGAACTGACTGTACCACGGGCCAATGAGGAACTAACAATAACCTTGAGAGTATACAGATCGTTACCAGATACTATAGTACCAACCACCATTTTACCACCTAAATTCAAACAGAGTAATCCCGGAATGCCATATCTTAGGGTTTCTAATAGGTGCGTAAATGTGCTTATTTACGCTCCCTAGTTTACATAGGTGGTTCTACTAAAGGATATGGGTGGTCATTTGAACACCCTCAATTTTTTATTTTTTATTTAGAATATACATGTGATATTTTGGGTTTTATTTTGTTTTATCCCTTTCTTGAACACCCAAACTAAAAATATTTGAACACTCTACGTAAAATTTGAACACCTAATCCAAAAACGTTTGAAAAACTAGCCCAAAAACCAATCCGATTAATTAAAAGCTATAGACAGCTCCATGACTTCCCATAGATGATCAATAGATGATCAATTGAACAACCTAAACTATTTTGTATTTTCCAATATAGGTAATAATCGAATTATCTTAGGTTTGTTTGAGCACTTAATCCTTTACTGTGACCTTCCATTAATCCATGAAATTCATAATCAAAGACCAAATATATTAGCTGAAAAACAAAAAAACACACTCCTGATGATAAAAATTTTAAAAATAGATAGAGAAAAAGTGTCTATTGGTGTCGATTTCGTGCTCTGACTTTTCTCTGAATAACAATCAACTCTATATCTACAAAAAAAAGAGCATGTGTCAAAAAAAAAATCAGTGTAAACCTATACGCCACAATTTCCTACAGTAAAAGCTATTGTTTATGTGCCCATTTGATTTTGTTTGGCCTTAATATAGAATTTGCGTAGAAAATGCTAAAAAATCCTAGTTCGCCTAGGTTCAATAAAAAAATAACACCAATCAATATATGAACCAATCACAAATAGAAAGCAATTAAACAGATGAACATCAGAAATACGTGGAAAACCCCAACACGGGTAAAAACCACAAAAAGGAATCAAATCACTATAAACCTTGTGTAGTATACAAATATATATATCTAAACGAAGTAAATCCTCACAACGTTCTAAGTACCACTTGACGAGTCACATGTACACCGCACCAAGTAATCTTGATCGCCGACACCTTGAATTCTCAAGACTTCTGATAACTCTTCCAGAAATCCACTAGGAGCAACTCAACCGTAGAGATTCATTCTTATGAACCCTTTGGAGATACAAAGAAACGAAATCCCACGAAAGTTTTCTCTCTCTGAGAACTTTGGGGGCTGCTCTCATTAACCTAGAATAAACATAAGACACATTTTTATATTTGCTTGCAGTTTCGATCGATTGCTTTTGAAACCAGATTGATCGATTTTCAGATTGATCTGCCACCTCGAACAGAATTGCCCAATGCCCTATTGTAATCCCGATTGATCAATTTATTGGTCCAAGCACTCTACCTTGAAATACCGTTCCTCTTTGTGAAGCCGCTTGATCCCAGTTCACTACTACAAAAACAGATAAAGGTCTCGGTTATTTGGTGTGGTCTTTTACTTTTAATCTCGCATCCAAAACCGTGGTCTATCCAGGTGTAACCAAAAGTTTTGTTTTTTCGATCACAGTTTTTAGCCGTGATAAAAGGCCCACAAAAACTGAGATTAATTCTATAAAAGCGTGAGCAATAAGATATTTAAGATCTCAGTTCTTAAAAAACTGTGATCTTTTTGTGTAGGATACAATCTCAGTTTTAAGTAAAATCGTGACCTCTTAAAAAACTGTGATCTTTTTGTGTAGGATACAATCTCAGTTTTTAGTAAAACCGTGACTTTTAATGGTATTTTAGGTCTCGGTTTATTGGGAAAAAAAAATTGTGGTCTATCATTCCTTGAAAGAACACGTTTTTTTTTTTTTTTTTTATAGAAAACGTGACTTTCTTTATTTCTTTTTTTTAATATTTTTTCAGAATTCATTATAGCTTTTCTTCAGAATTCATTGTATGAAACTTGATTAATTAATTAACAGACTAATGAAATAATACAACGGCTGATCATAAGACTAATGAAAACATTAATTATAGTATTAATTAAAAAGCCAAATTTTGTATGTGTTCAACATTGAAAGTTGTTGAAAGAAGCCAATATTCTAAGGAGAAGCAAATTAAATTACAAAGGAGACTGTAGCAAATTAAATTAGACAACGAAAATAGTAATAATGACATGAATCACTCCTCCAAACCCTCCTTGTCCAACCGCAATAGCAACAGCTAGCATCCTGCAAACACAAAAAGCCCATCTGCAACAAAATAAATTAATATAGGATTGAGTCGAATATTGATAGAGCAAGTACCAAAACTGCGCAAAACAGGTGGACAAGAATTAGCTAGTTCATCCAGAGTCATGTTAACAATAAAAGAACAGTATGCCCTATGATCTACCACATAGATCCTGCTTGCAGAGGGAAAACAAGTGTACAAAAAAGAAAACATGAATTAAATTACAACTATATATATCAGGAACAAAAACCAAACAAAAACCCATCAAAACTAGGTCTTGAAACCCCCAAAGATGCAACAAAATGAGACTTCTGATTCCATTTGGCCCAAGGTATGTATAAATAGTTGCTAGATTGGAGTCTAGATATATGGATACAAACATACCACATCCCACTCGCAAAACAGAATGAATTTTTCAACCCAGGCTATCAGGAAGCAATTAAACAATTACAGATTCAGAACTTGGGTGATTTATAGATTCTAATTTGCAAAATTTGTTGCATAGTGATGTATTGTGTCCGCTAGAATGTAAACATGACCTCTTTATTTCTTCATCACACATGAAGCTTACATTCAAACCACCCAAGCTACTACAAAGCAATTTCTTTATTCAACAATTTTGGGGTCTTTAGCAGGAGGGGCATATGGGTCCAGCAACTCATACAGTCGAGGGTACGGGACAAACACTACAACAAGCAACAAGCATCAAGCATCAAACATAGCAGCACATACACTGGTCTGGTTGGCCAATAGACAGTAGCAGAAAGCATCACTAATTACTATGTATTTCAGAATAGACCAGACCAGATCAAAGAGTAATCTCATAAAAGGGAAGATTTTTTCTGATCGAACTAGCTACTTAAATAAGTAATTGGTATAATGTGAACCCCTTTGTTTGTTCCAACAGCTAGACGATATAATACAAGGCAACATTAATTATAATTACATCAAACTGAACAATTGATTTAGTAAATAAAATCATCCATGCCATCATGAACGGTCAATTTGGGCACACAATGGAATAGAAACAAAAACAAACTTAAGAAAGTCTCATATTAAGAGGAAAAAAAAAGGATCAGTCAATGGACACACAAGTACCATCATTAAATCGTCATACACTAATATAAAAAATTTCCAAAGTCCCAAAGCCAACTTTAATGGTGACAGAAAAAAAGCTGGAGTAACTCTACACCACCTATCCTTTCTTACCATCATTCAAGGTTTGCTTATTCTCATGCAACATTTCCTCACCCACTTAACCTTATTCCTAAAACACTAACTCCTAAAGCACTAAATCAAATCCAACAAAGGAAAAAGGCTACCCATGAGATTCCTGTAAAAAATGGGGGTCTACAAGATCCAAACACAAGGGGTTATATTGATGTGAAGCTAGTAGAAAATGAAGCTATGGTCGAAGGATGCCTTTCTGAGTTGAAATCTCAGATTGGCACTGCCAATGCCATCGGACGTGCCCTCAAAAGACAAATGCTCCAACTCTGCGTTGGAACTCGTTGCCTGTTGGTTCGATTGGGAGGCTCGGTCCCAAAGTGCCTTGTGGATTTTCTAGCTGATAAAAAAACTTATTTCGTTGGCTTGGTATGAGTTCTACTCGTTTCTTTCTTGGCCTCGTATTTCTTTCTTCTTATTTAACACAAAAATTTCAGGCATTTGTCCAAAAAACTCATTTTCATTTTGTTCACACTAGTGAAAAATCAGAGTATGCACAAATAATTTAGTTTCCCTTTCATCGTTTCTTTCCCCAACTACCCGAAATGTAAACATGAATTCAGTCGGTAAATTTCAAAACTTCGGCATATAAAGAGGTTCAGCCAACCACAAAACCTACAAGAGGCCCACAAACCCAAACAAAATTGTAGATGTGAGAGTAGAAGGGGCAGCACGTTCTACTCAAAATCAAATTGCAAAATTTAAGTATTAGATTTGCATAAAATGGAGTATATTCTTTGGGGATGAGTTAACTTAAATTTTGAGTATAAGGTAAAAAAAAAGTAAGGAAAAGAGATGCTCTTACATCTCAGATTCACAGCCTACCCATTCGAACCCCATCTAACATACATCCATCAATCCAACAAATACAAGACACTTTTCTTTTTAGTACCAAGATTGTAGAACGATGACTGCAATTAATTGAAATTTTGCCCGAAACAAAATCACACTCTACAGTGTAACAAGAAAGAGGGGAAATGGCTTTTTTTTTAAAGATGAAGTAGACTCACTGAGTAGCACGTACTGAAGCTGCGGTAGCAAAAGCGAGCTAGAAGGGGCCGCCGCACACCAGCATCATTCCTCTCCTCAACGGTCTTCAAAGGAGGGAGCTCATGGGGAGGAGGAGCAACCTTGGGAAAATATTCATAAAAGAAACCGAGCAAGAAGGAAATATTAACCATGGAAGTAATCTCATACCTCCCCATCGATTGCTCAAAATCCTGGACAGTGCGATCCATCTGATGGTAAAAGTGGCCCAAGAACATGGGGCCCAAAGGGAGCTTCTTCCCTGACGCGAGGGTGGCCGCGAGAGGAATCATCTCGCGGCGGAGACCCTCATGTGCAAGGTCAGGAAAAAGGAAGAGGGACAGAAACTGAACAAGGAAGACCACCAGAGATAACGGACCTCCATGATAAGAACTCATCGTCATCGCGAGCTTCCCATCCACTTCGACAGGAGCGACGACGCGAAACCAGTAGCGCTGCCAAGAGCCCCAAGTTGTCTTGTTGGCTTTCGGAGGAGCACGGGGCTTCCCCGCATTGTCGTAACAAGAACCGTACTTGCCAGCCGCCTTGAACTCCCCCTCTATGAACTCAACTGCCGTCTTAACATCGGAAGAATAGCTAGCGGGGTCATAGTGATACTAGCCGCGGGTAGGGAGGCCCATTAGAGTCTCTGTGTCAAGAAGAGTCAGACCAGCCTCTCCGAAAGAGAATACGAAGGTATGACTAGTTGTGCTCCAGCGAGACACTGCGAAATCAAGATCGCGCTGAGGGCGACTTGCGATGAGATATCGCGAGAGACGCACGGTCTTCAATAAACCCACCTTGTCTAGGGTTTTTCTGTGCTCCCCATTGTCAAGAATCGTGGCCACCCAATCACCCCAATCCCTTGGGGGTTGAATGTTGGCCTTGTACTGAACTTGAGAGAATGGGAAATCACCCCTCTCGATTCTCAGCCTCACCAATGAAGATGGGTCGACCATATTTGCCTCTGAAGCGTTAGTCTCGTCAGAGAACAAAAGGTACTGGGCGTTGCGATTACCACGAAGGGGAACGTAATTCGGAACGTTAGCCCAGAAAATATCACCTTCAGATTTCAGATACGGGGCCCTTCTCCATTCACTAGCACGGGGTAGCGAAGTTTTCGCCAAAAGAGCCTCAGTATCTCATGTTTTCGCGATCGAGTCATGATTTACTCGAAAAGGGGAACTAGGGTTTCGTAGAAGTTTAAAGTTTAAAGTAAAAAGAAGAAGAAAGGTTTGAGATTCTTTCTGAGATCAACACGAGAAAATTTTGGAAGGCGTGAGAAGGAAAAACTCTATCCTCTCTTGCAATGAGTATTTATAGGTCTAGCCCCACTATCATCAACGGTAAACAAGCGGTCGAAACGGCACCAGCAGTCCAATCGGTCTGCAAAACTTTGAAATTGAGGACAGCCGTCTTTTGGGGGAAATGCTAGAACGACGGACTTCGCTGACATCGCACGCGCGCAACATAACACGTTAGGTACCACGCGCCCCGATGTCACGCTCGCGCGAGGGGCTTATGTAGGTAAGGTCAGCGCGTCTGACAAGTAAGTAGTTGACCGACCCATAATAAGCGGCCACGTGGAACAAAAATTACTAGTGGACACGTCAGATATCCGTTAAAAATAGCAAATGGAAGGCATCCTTTTCGAGGACTCAACCCTCGCGAAGAGAATTCGTCTGAGAACCCTGATCATCTAAATAAGGAGGATGACTGACACCCCTCGATGGGGAATCACCCATCGCGACGGCCCTCGAAAAGAGAATTAGTGCGCGAAAAGGGAATTAATACCAGTGCAATCACATGTAAGGGTCTCGCGGCTGCACCTGACCATAAGGCAGGTACAGGGAAGTCGCCGCGAACCTCGAGCGAAGCATTGGCACGAGAAAAGGGCTCGCGACCACGCCTAGCATCGCGGGAATAGGGGAGATACAAGTGGCTTGGTGGCTTTAAAAGATTAAGGATCGCTACGAGGGAAAATGATGCACTGGAATGACCTAAAGGAAGCTTCGTAACGGCCAGTGACATCACCCACGTCGCCCAGGTATACGGAGAGAGCACGTGTCATCATATTATTGGGGAAATGTCTGCAGCCCAATGATTGGGTGCAGATTCCTATAAATATGGGGCATTCCTTCACAAGTTCCAGAGAGATTGATTCATCCTTGGAGCACGGAAATTCTAGAGAGGAAAAGTGACTCGGAGCCTTGGAATCAGGAATATTGTTCTTGCTAGTGCTTGCGAGCCCCTCTTTCTTCTAGAGCTACGATTCATGGATGATGATGATCGAAAGGGGAATGAACTGAACACTGCTGCCTTCTCCTTCTGTATATTTGGCTTAATCCTTCACCCCTTTACACACTCTCTTATTCCTGTTCAATCGTTAGCTATTGTTTGCCTCTCCAAATTAAGGATTATTTGAAGTGTATGTAAGAACCCTCTCCTACAATTTGTTTCAATGACACATATTGACACATGGCACTACTTAATTGTGGTTCTCTTTTGTTATTGGATAATGTTGTATTCACCATTGATATTCATTATGGGTTAAATGTATCATTGGACTAATTTTTTACTAGTATTTTGTTTTACACGTTGTATGCCAAACTTATGTTAACACTGTAAATGATTTTAATCCTTGTATATATAGAACTTTACTCTACTATACGTGTTTCGCCATTCACTGGGCTTTCATGTTGGCGGATTTACTCTAATTTTTTTTTCCAGTTTAGTCGGGACGTTAGGAAAAGACTCTGGCGACATCTTGGTGATTTCTTGTGCATGGCCTCCTTAGGATATCGCATTCTTAGTTTAGAGTTTCATTTATTGCTTAGGATTTGAAACGTCTGATCTGAAGTTTATATTTGGATTCCTCTTATTGTTGTTGAAACATTAATTGGTCTTGTTGAAACATTAATTGGTCTTGTTTGGTTCATGGGAATATGGGATGGATATGCTCCACGTTTTTGACGTAGACCTATTCTGCTCGACTTTGTTTCAAATACTCCAAATTAAAAAGGATTATTAGTACATTGATTATTCCAGGGCATTGTATTTAAGTTTATTTAGGCCACGTGTTCCGCGGTTTGAGCCTTGTGGTTCATGATTGGTCAGAATATATGTGTTCTGTGGGATAGTGAGAGTTCATGTCCCCCACAAAAATATAAATACTATTAATTACCTTAAAACGCGACAAGCGTTTCAATCCTACGTAAAAAACTATATTTTTAGAAGTCAAACATTGGTAAATAATCTCAAAAACATTCTATTTTGTCATGAAAATTGTTGTGCATAAACTTGGACCATATAATATCTAAGTTCCTATAGTATAAAAATTGTTGTGCATAAACTTGTTCAGGCATAGTATTATTGTTTTCTTTATACCTGCAAGGTGAGATGGCCTGTTTCTTTCTTTGGTATTGTAACAACTTTACAAGAAATATTAGTCTCAAGACTTATTTCCTATATGATGTAAGCTCTTTTATGGAATTATTAATGCATGCTCCGCACACCCATGTTTTTACAAGTGTTTGTAAAATGCTTGTGGTTGTAGAGCTTTCTTCAAAACAGCACTTACCTAACTTTGTAGTTTGTACTAAGAATACATTTTACGCACTAGAATTGGGCAGGGCAAAAGTCTTGACAATACCATGGAACACCCAATAATTCCTCCCCCATTTTTAGCCTCTTCTAATTCATGTAGTTGTGATATTTGTCTCTTCTAATTAGAGTTAATTCCTTGTGTAGATCAACCCCAAGGGGTTTGGCCAAGTGGTTACGAGAAACTCCTCACTTGTTCCATTCCCACAGAGGTCAAACATTCCAAACCTTGAGGCAACTGAAGGTTTGTCTGGTCGTTACATGCAAGAACCCAGAATAAATGGAGGAGCGCAGAAGTTCACTCGAACATCCGGTTATAAAAAAAAAAAAAAAATTACCTTTTGTAGATCTCTTTCTACTTTCACATAGTAATCATATATAGGAACAAAAAATAAAAATAAAAAATACAGTATATAGGATCCAAACTTGTAACTCACGTCCTCAAATTATCACTCAATTTCTCCAGTACACATTATAATCATCATTGACACTATGAAACTACTAACTTGCGCACATACTAAATATTATTGAATACATCCCAAATAAAATGGGTAAACAGTTTATTTTTCCAACGGTGGGGAGGGAATCGAGTGAAATCTCTACATGGTTGCTGCTTTTATTCTGCCCAGTTAGTTGGCTTTAGGCATGAGATGGAAGTGAAGTGCCTCTGCCTCCCTTCTTCAACCCCCGCAGCACTTCCCTATAAGACGAACTGAGCACTTCACTATAAGACCAACTAAACAAACCAGGAGAAGCCCCCCAAGAATTACCGCTGGAAATCCCAAAATAGAATACAGGGAATAGAATACAGGACAAGCAATACTATGGGACAAAGGGAGTATAAAATCTACTCCATTGGCCCCCGTCCCATATTCCTTGTTCTATACAGGGAATCTAACTTTTTCAAGGTCATACAATAAATGCACATTTCCTTAAAAAGTTTGATTAGATTTCCAATTTGTGAGGGTTAGTTTGCGGAGATTTACAGATATTTTAGTTTTGGGACGTCCCAAAATAGAATACAGGACAAGCAATACTATGGGACAAAGGGAGTATAAAATCTACCTACCTATCTATCAATCAATCATTAATCAATCAATCAATCAATACATGCTCATAGCAATGTAGTTGGCCCTCCTAAAACTGCCACCCTAATTTCTCTCATTTACGGTTTTCAACTTTAACCCATGATCTCTTGTCATGGTTAAAATATGTTATCCTCTCCCTTAATTTTTATAAACTAACGTTGTGTCCGTTTGAAGCACAACTGCCAGGATAAATACAAAGGTGATTTTTCCCCCATACATCGAACGGGTACAACGCTAGTCTATATCCTATAATAATGTATTGACCCTTCCAAAACTCTCAAAACCTCTAATCCTAATTTTCTAGAATTTTCAATTATTTTTTCCTCCCAAAATGCATTTTCCCACTTCCCCGGCCTGTCCCCACACCCACGTAAGCCACCTCCCATGTTCGACGTCAGTTCGGATTACTAAAGGATGCTTGATTCAGTGTAATGTTCTGCTATTTGTGATTTCTCCCTTACTTAATTCCACTTATTGGTTAATTATGTAGGATTAGTAGAGTATGTTTCTGGCCTATATTTTTATTTGGCTCTCTCTATTAAAAAAACTCAACCTTTTTGGTTAATTATGCAGGATTATGTTCCCTTCCTGTTTCCGAAAAAAAAACTACTCAATTCAGATTTCATACGAATATTCAAAAAAGGTACGGTTTCTTGCCTATATTTTAGTTTTGCTCCCATTATTTTTTTATTCGCGATTGTATGAGCTGTATGTATGACCCTTGGAAAAGAGATTTGGTTTTCACTATCGATTTTAATTTGTTTATTATTAGTACCTCGCTAAATTTCAGGCAAAATGCACATGGAAATTTTGGAATATTAGCGTTGTGCCCGTTCAATATATTGGGCAACAAAAAACACCAAAGCAATTTTTTTTTTTAATTTGGTCCCGTGCATCGAACGGGTACAACGCTAATTAAGTAGGAATCTACAGCAAAAGATGTGAAAGTCAAGCAGTCCTCAAGCTTATATTAATTACTACATGCATGCATGCAGAGTACAAAATAGCAACATATTTAATCAAAACTGCCATAATTTTGCTTCTTGGAATGTCAAGTAATATATACCAACGGATATAAATATAGATTACCAATAACCATCTTCCATGGAAAGCTTGGAGAAGCGGGGGGTGAGACTGTAAAGTCGGGGATGGGAGGGCTTGGAGGGGCTGTGTAACCGGGGGGTAGGGTTAGGAAGCCTCGGGAGGGATCCATATCATGCACCGATTTGTTTCCGAATAACTGAGTGTTTGTTGGGAACTTGGGATGGCTTTTCTTTTTCCAATGGACTTGTGGAGTATTTAAACACGGCCACCCGTTTTGCCATCTTCTAATTTACATGAGTACTGAGTCAACTTTTCTTTTCCCTTTTGTCTTTTTGCCAGAGAAAGGTGAGGCTTCTTAGAGCATCTCAACCCATTGGCATCTCTCACTCTTTCTCCATTTTGAAGCCTCAGAGAAATGTATTTTATTGAAACAACAATTTTGGAGAATCAACTAATCCAACCAACCAAAATTCTCCATTTTTCATCTCCACAAAAAATAAGAGAGTTGAAATGGTCTTGAATTGACATGTGATGTTATTTCATCTCCAGCAATCTAATATTAGCCTCATTTTAAAGATATTGTTAATATCGGTTCAAAAATACAATTTATATATGATTTGGGTAGACAAATAAAAAGTTACATGTAATTGAAGAGGAAGGGGAGAAATGGAGATGGGTCTCCATTTGGTAGGAGATTCTCCAAATATAGAAGATGGGAGTTGTGTCTCCATTTTGCAGACCTCAAATGGAGATGGATTGGCATGAATTCTCCAAAACAGACTTTTGGTTCTCCAAAATGAAGTCATGGAGATGGGTAGGAGTGTTGGGGTGCTAGTTTAAAGTAGAAACAAATTTAGGGAGAAACTTGAGTAATTATTAATTGAAGGGCTAAAGGTGTAATAAAAGAGGTGGTGGAGATGTTTAGTAATGGTTTTGACAGATTGCAATTTTTGGAGAGTACAAGGGAGGAGTACAAGTCAATGGAATGTCTTTTTCATTACCCAAAGTGTACAAAGTCAAGCTCTATTTATAGAGCTCCACTGCCGACTCTAGTTCACCGACATACATGGTCTAGAAACATCACAACTTCTGCCGACCTCTCTCCTCTAGAACTATCTAGTTTACACAAAGTCAACATGCTTCTAGAAATATTTAAACTAGTTATTTCTTAGGCCTATCTAGAACCTTCTAGATATTTTTTTGCTTAGATAATTCTAACACATATTCTACACAAGTCTAGAAGATTACAAATTACATTTTTAACACTCCTCCTTAATTTGTAATCTTCATGACTTCATAAAACTGAGAGAATTTATCTGCTGCCACCGCTTTGGTCATAATGTCAGCTAGCTGCTCCTTGGTATTGACGAACTCAAGTTGAATTTCTCCATTCTACACCAAGTCTCTGATAAAGTGATGTTGGAGCTCAATGTGCTTTGTCCTGCCATGAAAAACTGGATTTTTGCTCATTGCTATGGCTGACATATTATCGCAGTAGATGATTGTAGGGCCTTCCTCTTTATGCTCCATGTCCGAAAGAATTCTTCTGAGCCATACTGCCTCACATGTTGCATCTGTAGCTGCTATATATTCAGCTTCTGCTGATGAGAGAGCAATTGTTCTTTGCTTTTTAGAACTCCAAGCGATGATGTTAGATCCGATACAGAATACATATCCTGAGGTGCTTTTGCGATCATCCAGCGAGCCTGCCCAATCGCTATCTGTGTAGCCAATAAGCCTGCAATCATTCTCTTTTGTGTACCTGATGCCGAGTTTCTTCGTCCCTTGAAGATAACGGAGAATCCGTTTTGCTGCTGTATAGTGTAGCTTGCTCGGCTCGTGCATAAATCTAGAAATAAGATTCACAGAATATACAATATCTGGCCTTGTATGAGTGAGATAATTGAGCGAACCAACCAATTTTCGGTAGGCCGTAGCATCGACTTTCTCTGCTCCATCATTCAGCTGCAGCTTGTCATTTAGAGAAAGTGGAGTAGAAACTGGCTTGCAGTTACTCATCCGAAATTTCTTCAATAAATCTTCGAGATATTTTTCTTGTGAGATAAAAATCCCTTCTTTGGATTGCCTCACTTGGATGCTGAGAAAATATCTCATGAGACCGAGATCAGTCATCTCGTACTCCTTCATCATGGCCTTTTTAAATTCTTCTAGCATCGCTGAATTGGTGCCTGTGTAGATTAAATCATCAACATATAAGCAGACAATGAGGAAGTCTTGCGTACCTCCTTTTTTGACATAGAGTGATGGTTCACTTCGGCTTCTTTCAAAACCATTTTGGCAGAAGTACTTGTCAAGTTGCTATTCCACACTCGAGGTGCTTGCTTCAAGCCATATAGTGCCTTCCGAAGTCGATACACCTTGTCTTCTTTTCCTTTGATAGTGTAGCCTAGCGGTTGCTCCACATAAACTTCTTCTTCTAGCTCTCCATTAAGAAAGGCAGATTTGACATCGAGTTGATATACAGGAAGCTCATACTGTGCCGCCAAGGCAAGAACTGTTCTGATCGTCTCCATGCGAGCTACAGGGGCAAATGTTTCATTGAAATCCACTCCAGGCTGTTGCGAGTAGCCTTTTGCCATTAACCGTGCTTTGTGCTTCTGAATTGATCCATCTTCTTTGTATTTTGTCTTATAGACCCATTTGAGTCTGATTACGTCTTTGTCTTTTGGCAGCTCCACGAGATCCCATGTGTGATTTTTCTCAATAGTAGCAATTTCCTCGTCCATCGCCTTTTTCCATATTTCTTCACTAGCGGCTTCTTCAAAGTTCTGTGGTTCACAAGTGAAGAAGGCACAATCACACGACTCATATATTCGTAAGGAGCGTACCTTTCTCGTTGTATTGAGATCCTCCGATGAGCTCTCTGGACCAGTTTGCGGACTTTGGCTTGGACTTGGGTCCGGAGTCGAAGTTTCTTGCCCATCTCCTGCATCATAAGGCTCAAAAAACTTTTGCTTTTGGAAGGAATTGTCCTCCCATTTCCATGTAGCAGCTTCATCAAATATCACATCTCGAGAAACCACAAATTTATTTGTGCTTGGATTATAGAGACGATATCCCTTGGACTCGTCACTATATCCGATGAAGATATATTTCTCCCCTTTTTCATCAAATTTTTCCCTTTGTTCTGAGGGAACTAACACATATGCAATGCATCCAAAAATCTTGAGAAAATGTACCTGTGGCTTCTCTTTGTACCATGCCTCGTATGGCGTTTTGTTCCGTACTACCTTTGTGGGAGATCGGTTGAGGATGAACACAGCAGTGTTGACAGCTTCACCCCAGAATGTGTTTGGTAGGCCTTTGCCTTTGAGCATGCTTCGTGCCATCTCTGCAATCGTGCGATTCTTTCGCTCTGCTACTCCATTTTGTTGAGGTGTTTTCCGAACTGTAAGTTGCCTCTTGATTCCTTTTTCTTTGCAATACTCCAAGAACGGTGTGTAGATGTATTCACCACCACGATCCGTCCGTAGTGTCTTTATTAGTCTTCCACTTTGTCTCTCAACCAAGGCTTGAAACTTGAGAAATACAGGAAAGGCTTCTGATTTCTTCTCAAGGATGTAAAGCCACATCATTCTTGTATAATCATCAACAAATAGGAGAAAATATCTTTTTCCTCCAAGAGATGGTGTTCTGGTAGGGCCAAAAATATCAGAATGCACCAATTCCAAAGGCGCTTTTGCTCTCCAAGCGAACTTTGGAAATGGGAGTCTATGCATTTTCCCATATATACACCATTCACAAACTTTATCAATTTTATCAATATTTGGTAGCCCTTTCACCATATTTTTCTCCTTTAGCAACCTCATGCCCTTGTAATTTAAGTGGCCATATCTTAGATGCCACAAATAGGAGTCATCAACTTTTTCTCCTTTAAGGGCAAAATTTTCATTAAGTGGCATCATTAATGGAAAAATTTTATTTGGAGTCATTTTGACTTTGGCCACCGTAAAATTTTTCTTTTTGTCAACAATTATGCACTCACCATTATCAAATTTAAGTGCATAATCCTTTTGCAGTAATTGCCCCACACTTAGTAAATTTTGAGTAAGCCCGGGAACATAAAGGACATCAGAAATTAATCTTTTGTTACCTCCCTTTGTGTAGACGGCGATAACTCCTTTTCCTTCAACATTTTGCAGCTTCCCATCTCCTAGCTTTACTTGTGAAGAGACTTTATCGTCAAGCTGCACAAACTTTTTCCGATCGCCTGTCATATGGTTACTGCATCCACTATCCAAGTACCAAATGTTATCTGATTCTTCTTGAGCATTCATGCAAGAGAATAATTGTTCTGCTTCATTTTCTTCCGAAAAATTAGCTTTGCTTTTTTCATGATTGAACCAACAATCACGATCAGAATGATTGGGAACTTTGCATCTCTTGCATTTAAATCTGCAATCCTTGGATGCATGATTTGTTTTTTTGCATATAATGCAAGAGGAGTTAGAGTTACCGCCATTAGGATTCCTTTGATTGTCGTATCCTTTTCCTTTGTTGCGGGTATTTTGGCCTCCACGTCCTTTCATGCCTCCTCCTTGAGTTGAGCCCCTCTCTTGATTTGCTTGGTTCTTTCCTCCAAAGTAGATTTTGCTTTGAAATGCTTGCTCCAAGGATTGATTTGTGAACCTGCTCATTCTTTGTTCATGTGCCTCGAGAGAACTCATTAGTTCATGTCGAGTAAGTTTAGATAAATCCTTGGACTCTTCGATAGCGGCAACAATATACTCAAACTTTGGAGGCAAACTTCTTAAAACTTTTTCGACGATTCTTTTGTCCGTAAGGGTATCTCCATAAATTCGAATTTGATTGACAATTCCAGCAACTCGGGAAAAGAATGTTTGAACGGATTCATTTTCCTTCATTGCTAGATTGTCAAATCTCTCCAAAATGTTTGAAGTTTAATGGAGATAACCTTATCATAACCTTGATATTCAACTTTTAATGTCTCCCATGCTTCTTTTGAAGTTTTTGCACCCAAAATTCTTGGAAAGATCGATTTGCTTACCCGACGTTGAATGTTGAGTAGTGCCAATGCATCTCTCTTCTTGTTCTCCTTGAACTTCTTCTTCCTTGCTTCCGTCCAAGTTGCTTCTTCTTCGTCATTTGCAGGTGCCTCATATCCGCTTTCAACAAGATCCCACAAGTCTTGTGAGATGAATAGAGTCTTCATTTGAATACTCCAATATTCATAGTTCTCTCCCTCAAATATAGGGATGAGAGTTTGTGCATAGTTGAAAGTGGAGGAGTTGGCTTCCATGGTAGATGAGAGTTAGGAGGACAATGATCTATTCGGGGTTCCTGCTCTGATACCAAAATTGTTGGGGTGCTAGTTTAAAGTAGAAACAAATTTAGGGAGAAACTTGAGTAATTATTAATTGAAGGGCTAAAGGTGTAATAAAAGAGGTGGTGGAGACGTTTAGTAATGGTTTTGACAGATTGCAATTTTTGGAGAGTACAAGGGAGGAGTACAAGTCAATGGAATGTCTTTTTCATTACCCAAAGTGTACAAAGTCAAGCTCTATTTATAGAGCTCCACTGCCGACTCTAGTTCACCGACATACATGGTCTAGAAACATCACAACTTCTGCCGACCTCTCTCCTCTAGAACTATCTAGTTTACACAAAGTCAACATGCTTCTAGAAATATTTAAACTAGTTATTTCTTAGGCCTATCTAGAACCTTCTAGATATTTTTTTGCTTAGATAATTCTAACACATATTCTACACAAGTCTAGAAGATTACAAATTACATTTTTAACAAGGAGATGGTCTTAATGAGTGAGCCACTGGATGCAGACTTTGCATTTTGCTCGTCTGTGATCGTCTCGGATGTAAAACATGCCAAATTCAAAATCATATTAAATGGTATCTGATCAACGTGATTTTCGATGAGGTCGATGTTCTTGACGAGCTCTAAAAGTAAACAGTTCCAATCATTCTTGTTGGCCCGGTAAGGGCCACAAAATAGCCCAAACTGTAGGAAAGGAAATTGGACAAGAGCTGCTCCGTCTAAACGCGCGAGGACTAGATTTTTTAAACTTAACATGACGCCAAAAGAGACCACATGAGCGACTACCAAAATGCAAGCCACAGAGGTGTACATCAACTACTCCATTACTAATTTGGTATCCGATCAATGTGATTTTCGACGAGGTCGATGTTCTTGACGAGCTCTAAATGGCCATCCATTTTGGGACAAAGGGAGTAATTAATACACAAGGTCTACCAAATTGTCAAAATTAATGAGATAAGAATGTAATTAATGCATTTTTTTTAGACGATTGAAACTAATAGTTAAAGGAAAACAAGCACTAAAATAATGGATGCTGATTTTGGGGCTCCTTTTTTTTATCCAGACACTCCAATATTTAATGAAGTTACAAAATTACCCTTTTTAAGATATAAAAAAATTATTGGAGGCACTCCACCCCCAAATTCTCCTCATTTGCCAAGGCACTCCAAATGGAAAAATGAACCAAAACCAAACATAAGCATTAAGTTTTGAACATTAACATTAACATTAACATTACGTTCCAAACATTAAACATTCACACCGTAAATATTAGGTTTCGAACATTAAACATGTATCTATGTCAGATTGTTTCACGCCACTTTGCACAAAAAAAAAAAAAAAACTAAACATTGCTAGAATTTTTCAAAATAAACAGCACACAATTTAAAATCTTCATAACGGCTGCGACACAAGATCTTTATATTTTCATATTCATTATCTACCATTTTTCCCTCAAAATCTTCATAATGACTGCATATCTACATTTTAAAACTCATAGTGAGACAAACAAAGCGCATTACCGAAGTTAGATAACTCTTGAGAGGAAAAGTTAAAGAACTCTCAAGAGACTTTGCATGGATAAAAGGATGGTTCTACAATCATAGGCCGAAGACCACTTGTCCAGGTTATCCTGGTGCAGAACATGGAGACAATAATATAAAGACTCTACTAAGGAAACATTACATATGGAAGTAGGCAATTTAGTGACGTGCAGTCAACGGAGTTGAGTAGCTATCTGGTTTTTTCTGAAAAAAAAAAATTATTTGCTTTTTTGGAGTGCCTGGAGTAAAGGAGAAGCGTAAAAGAGTTTTGGAGTGCCTGAAGTAAATCATAGAACTTGTAAAAGGGTAATTTTGGAAAACTACTGTAGCTTGGAGCCCTTGCATCAAAATTGGGAGTGCAAATATCAATTTCCAAAATAATAAAGGTCCTTTTCCGAAAATCTTAATTTATGATGCTGGAATGTAATGATTCTTTCTTTCATCTATCATTTCAAGTTGTGGTGTTTTTAAACACAGCCACCCGTTTTGCCATCTTCTAATTTACATGATTGAGTCAACTTTTCTTTTTCCTTTTGTCATTTTGCCAGAGAAAGGTGAGGCTTCTTAGAGCATCTCTAATGCATTGTTTTTCCTTTAAAATGAAGAACCAAAGTGACATATCAAGGGGAGATTTTATAATTTATGTCCTCTTTTGCTCAAAAAGTTGTACTTTTTGGAGGGACTCATCCTGCTTTTTGGAGAATTAGTTCTTCAAATCTATTTTGGTTCTTCAAATTTGAAGAACCAAAAGTAGCTTTGAAGAATGAATGTGACAAAAATGAGGATGGGTGCCTCCAAAATGTACAACTTTTTGAAGAAAAGTGGGTATAAATTACAAAATCTCCCCTTAATATGTCACTTCCGTTCTTCATTTTGAAGATTTGAAGATTGGTAGGAGATGCTCTTAGAGCATCCCAACTCATCGGCATCTCTCACTCTTTCTCCATTTTGAAGACTCAGAGAATCAACAACTCCAACCAAAATTCTCCATTTTTCATCTCCACAAAAAATAAGAGAGTTGAAATGGTCTTGAATTGACATGTGATGTTATTTCATCTCCACCTATCTAATATTAGGCTTATTTTAAAGATATTGTTAATATTTGTTCAAAAATACCAATTATATATAATTTGGGTAGACAAATAAAAAGTTACATGTAATTGAGGAGGAAGGGGAGAAATGGAGACGAGTCTCCATTTGCAGTGGCGTAGCCAGAAAATTACTCCAGTGAGGGTACAATTTATAAATGCCAGTACTTTTGTTGTGGAAAAAAAAATCTCTTTTTAAAGAATCTAACATATCTTAATTTTCAATTGAAATGAGTCTCACTTGACTTGCATTTTATAGATAGATGTTCCTCTTAGGCTATTTTGTTGTACCGCTTGGCTTCCAAAGGGTGTCTGGGGTTCGAGTTGGTGGAGGTCTGGGATTCCGTAAACATGTTATAGTTCCGAAGCAAAAATTTCACTTAAATAAGGCTTGTTTGTGAGGAAATAGTTATACAGTGGTTCTGGGGCATCGCCATGTGATGCCTTAACACCCTTCTCTATTACTTTTTTTTTTATTGGCCTTCATCACATATTCAGGTAAAACTCATACATTTAGTCTTGAGTCCCACATAAATATACGCAGGAGAATAACATTATAACACCAAATAATGACGTCCCAAGCACTAATTAGTTTTTTGTACAGTCTGGACTAGACTTTTTAAACTTAACATGACGCCAAAAGAGACCATATGAGCGACTACCTATATGCAAGCCACAGAGGTGTACATCAACTACTCCATTACTAATTCAAAATCATATCAAATGGTATCCGATCAACGTGATTTTCGATGAGGTTGATGTTTTTGACGAGCTTTAAAGGTAAACAGTTCCAATCATTCTTGTTGGCCCTGTAAGGGCCACAAAATAGCCCAAACTGGACCAGACTGTAGGAAAGGAAATTGGAAAGGAGCTGGTCCACGCAAGAAACGGTCGAAACGTGCGAGGACCAGACTTTTTAAACTTAACATGACGCCAAAAGAGACCATGTGAGCGACTACCTAAATGCAAGCCACAGAGGCGTACATCAACTACTCCATTACTAATTGATACAAGGACTGTCATGGACAATGAGGGTTGGGGGTTTCAGTTTGTGAACAAAATTAGTAGCCCGGCCCTAGTCCAACTAATTATTGCAACCTGTGGGACCGTAACTATTTTAGTGATTGAAATAATTGATGTTGAAAACCAGATATGTAGCCAAATGATTTAAAACAATATAAACAGCCTATGTTTAAAAACATATTTGTTATCAACAAATCACGTGGCTACGACTATTGGATCAACTTGATTTTTTCATATATACAGTATACACCCTCCGTCCCAAAATAGGTATCCAATTTTGGGATTCTAAAAAGTTTAAGAGACAATCATTACTCCTTTTAAACTATAACTTTCCAACAATTCCCTTCAATCATTACTCATTTTGTCCTTTTGTTTCAATAACTTAATTAGTTAGAGAAAGAAGGGCAAAATTGGAAAACCAATAGTTTTGTCTCCGTTACTTTTTGAAATTGCAAACAATTTGGGACAATAAAAACCGTTCAAATGGTCATCCTTTTTGGGACGAAAGGAGTAATTAATACACAAGGTCTACCAAATTGGGGATTTAGATCATCAAAATAAGGTTCATGACAGGCTCCACTTACCCCAACAATACCGTTTAAAATCAACTCAATTCCTTTTAGGTATGATATTATTATTTTATTATTATTATTAGTTTTAATTTGTAAAAAGAACATATGAGAGGAAGAGATAGATAATTTTTTTAATTAGGTTCCGTTAGTATTTGTGTCCATTATGTTTTCTTTTTTAACTTTTTTAAAATTTTATTACCCATTATTTTGATTTTGAAAATGCTTTGTTTGGAAAGTTTGGAAAGTATTTTGTAGATCTTTTGGAAAAAGAAAAGAAGAAAAATCTAGGAAACACCATGTACAGAGAGAGAGTTAATGAGAATGCTCCATTTTATATTTGAAAACAACATTCTCATAATAATAATAATAATCTATCTTCTTTGGTTTCTAGAGTGAGAGAGTTCAAAAGCAAATCTTCGAAAAGTACAGTTATTAAAATGTTATTGAATTTTTTTTTTGAACAGAAAATGTTATTGAATTGATTAGTTCCTTTTCTTCTATTTTAACTCTTCTTTTCCTCTTTATCCCATCATCATTTATTCACATATTATAGGAATCTCATTCAAATTGTCAAAATTAATAAGATAAGAACGTAATTAATGCATTTTTTTGAGACGATTGAAACTAATAATTAAAGGAAAACAAGCACTAAAATAATAAAGGTCGTTTTCCCAAAATCTTAATTTATGATGTAGGAATGTAATGATTCTTTCTTTCATCTATCATTTCAAGTTGTGGAGTATTTAAACACAGCCACCCATTTTGCCATCTTCTAATTTACATGACAGGGCATCTTTTCCCTTTTGTCTTCTAATTTTGCAAAATCCGTGTCCGATCCAAAACTCACGGTTTTTACCATAGCTTATCTTCTTTGGTTTTTTGTGACCAGTTTGAAATTTTGTCACCAAAAACTTATTGCTACGGGCTTGTTGTGACAAAAGTGCGACAAAAATATTTTGTCACGAGAACTTTGTTGTGACAAAAAACTAACATCTAGTGACAAAAAATTTCGTAGCAAGATCCGAAATTTGTTGTAGTGTAGTGGTAGATTTGAATTTACAATAGGAAGTTTGTTTTACATAAATTTATACATTTCAAGTACTTGTGGATACTAAACACCCAAATTCTCAAATTCTCAAATACCCAAATTCTCTATTAGAGAAAAGTATAAATTGGATATTCCCTAGTCTATTCTCTCTCTGTCAGTACATGCAAGTGGAAGAGGGTGGGATGGAAACAACCAAACAGGTCATGACCCAACTCAAGTCTTTGTCTTTTCACAACAAAATTGCTCAATTTAAATTCCTTCCACGTGTGGCGAGGCGTAAATAAACCCTGAGATTAGTGCGTGCAGGATAGTCTGGACCACCCAGTTATATAATAAATGATTTATAGAGGACTGTAGTAGAATTTCTGAACATCCTCAAGAGAATTCCTAGAGCCGCCACTGGATAGCTTTAAGCTTTCACTTTGCTCATGTATCAACATCGTGAGGTGGGTGTTTGTTTTCTTTTTGCTTGATAAATCGGGTCTTTGTTCTCTTTTTAGACGATGTAGCCATTTGAGTGTTTAATATATTATATGTTTTTGCCGATGAAAAAATGAAAAGAAAAAGAATGATATTTTGGTTAGTTTGTTAAATAGTGATTTTCCATGTCAACCAAATAATCAGTGGCGACTCCAGGATTTTCATCCAGTGTTGACAAAAAATACATAGCATGTCCATAATGAAAAGCTCTATGCAAAAAAGAAAAAAAACTCCAACTAAGCAAAAGAGACATATCCATTACATCGTTTTACATATCCATTACAGAGAAGCATCCATTCCACTATCCTCTTTGCTTTTTTTTTTTTAACCAAATCCAATATCCCATTATATATTGGGTTTAATGTGCGTGATATTATATTTGGCTTTAGGTTTGTTTTGTTTTGCTAGGGCTATGACAAGTTGGTTCAAATTTAGTTTAAAAAAGTTATTTTAACCTCGTGCGAGTAACCCAGCGCTGACAATGCTAAAGAAAATTTAATCTATATCTAATTTTTAAATTTTTTTCAGTGCATTTTTTAAAACCCAGTGAGGTCGCTTGACCTTGCTGCTTCTAAGGTAGAGTCGCCCCTGCAAATAATAGAAAATATTTTTCAGAAAACATTTTCATATCACAACCAAACACTAGAAAATATTTTATTTTGTACAAAAAAAATTTCCGTGGAAAAGAAAACTTTTTCCGCCCAAAACAAACGGAGCCTTATTATCTCCTCTACATTAGATATGAGAATCAAAATTTAATTCTATTTGAGAGACATGATGGATCTTAAAAGTGAAGCTAAAAAAATATTATTGAATAACATCACTGCTTACAATTCTTGGAGTCGGCACTAGGCTTGTCTCTCTGTAAATTACAAACCATTCCCAGGCCACTACCAAAATATTACAACCAAAGTTCATGCCTTCTCTACCAAACACTTATTGCTTCTTCTCTTATGTGATGGCCTCCTTCCACCCTGTGTCACCTCTACTTTTGTTGACCCTCATCTCCTCCTTTCTTCTTTTTATTCAACACCATCCGAGCAATGCCAATTCACTTATTACTTGTCACTTCGAAAAGATTTATACTTTCGGCAACTCGCTTACCGATACTGGGAATCTAATTCGGGAAAACCCTGTCGGTGCTGCAGCTTATGCTAGGCTTCCCTATGGCGAAACGCAACCGGGCGCTGCTCAGACGGCCGGCTCATGATCGACTTCATCGGTATGGTATAAGGTGTAGCAGCAGTATAAACCAAACCAAACCAAACCAAGCCTTATGTCCCAATCAATTGGGGTCGGCTACATGAATCCTTTTTCTCCATTGAGCTCTGTCCAGTGCTACTTCATCATTTAAACCTAGTATACTCAGATCTTTGCGTACTACCGCATCTAATGTCAATTTGGATCGATCAGATTTTAATCTTCGAAATTATATTCACCTATTGTTTTTGTTCGTTTTCCTTCTGTTTTTTCTTCAGATTGGGCATAATAAAATCCCTAAACTGCATGGCGTTTCGTAATTACAGCTAATGCATCCGGGCTTCCCTTTCTTAATCCCTACTTGAAAAAAGATGCAAACTTCAGACATGGAGTCAACTTCGCTGTTGCTGGTGCCACTGCCTTACCAGAAAATGTTCTAACCAAACACAATATCACAGACATCTATACCAACAGCTCACTCGTAGTGCAACTCGATTGGATGTCTAAACATTTAAATTCCGCGTGCAAAATGAAGGGAGGTTAGTAATTAGTGTTCAGTGAAAAATTCAAAATCAAATAAATTAAACTTTTCATTGCATTTATCCAATTGGGTTTAACAAAATATCAGATTGCTCGAAGAAGCAAAAGACCTCTCTTTTTGTGCTTGGAGAGATTGGAGGTAACGATTATAGCTTCCTGCTCTTGCAAGGAGGAACAACACCGGAGGTACGACGTTTGGTACCTGAAGTTGTTGCAGCCATAAAAAATGGTGTTAGGGTAAGTTTTCGTAGCAAATAGTTTTAGTTTTCTTGCAATTGACATGAAACTTAACCATGATCTTTCTCTATGAGTTGCAGCGGGTGATCATGAGCTATGGAGCTGTTCGGGTTGTTGTCCATGGCATTTTTCCACTTGGTTGTATCCCAGTCTATCTAACTATATTTCAAACAAACAACTCAAGTGCATATGATAAGCGTGGGTGCTTGAAAGAAGCCAACAGCTTCGTATCCTACCACAATAAAAAGTTAAAAGAAGCCATCCAGGAGTTGAAAAGAGAGTATCCTGATGTTGTTATTGTTTATGCTGATTTATACCGTGCCTTTCTATGGATTTTTGGTAATGCCGTACATCTTGGTAAGCCTGTTTAATTTACACTCGCAACAAGAAGAACATGTAAATATAATCGATTTTCTTACTAATCGATCATGACTAATATTGTATTCGTCTTTTTTACATCTAGGATTTGATGGCGACTCTACGCAAAAGGCTTGTTGTGGGATTGGTGGGGATTACAATTTTAATTTTGCCAATCTTTGTAGTTCCGAGGTTCCAGTCTGTCCGAATCCTAATCAATTCATAAGTTGGGATGGTATTCATATGACAGAAGCAGCATATAAGAGAATGGCTCGATGGCTTATTGATGACATGTTACCCAAACTCCAGTGCCGTGCTTAAGTTTGTTAAAAATAGTAATTTTTAATCTTTTAAATATCTAGAATTATATAGACTTTTGTTGAAAAATATCTACTATGAAAGTCTTTAGAAGAGTATGCAATGTAATGATGGCAAGTCACTGGCGGCTGTATTGGCGGAATATGAATGGATAACCAGTCCAAAATTAAATGAACACTTACTCAAAAAATTAGTCCACAAATCAATCTTCTTTGAACAATTAAAATTACAAGCAAGTAGAGTGGTAGCTAAGTCGAGGGCATCACGTACTCTCATGCATTTGATAGGGTAAAAATCCTAACATACTACAACTAACGATGCTGACGTTAAATAAGAAAAAATAAAAACTCAAATTACAACCCAATCATAAACGGCTCCACGTATAAGAAAATGTGGTCAATTGAACAATTTTATTTCTTATTTTGTTGGTACATTACATGAATTGATTTTATCTTAGATCTTGCCAGAAAATTAGGTCTTATACTATGAAACACCGAGCATTCAAGTTATTCACTTAGTGACAAATATTAAAAAAATAATCTATCTTTTCTCATAATTACAATCAACTATTATCTCCATAAACAAGAGCATATGTTTAAACAGATCCGCCACATAATTTCTTGTAAAAAAAAAGAAGGTTAAATTCCATAGATACCCCCTCATCTATTTCAATTTTCTTTAGACACCCCATAACCTTTAAACCCCCCCCCTATCTATCAACGTTATCCCGCTTGACCCCTTCTCTCAAATGTCCGTTAAAATATCAAGAACAAAAACTATGAGTTAGATGAAAATACCCCTTCTCTCTCTCCCCAACCCTTGCTCTTGGGTTGAGAAAACAGATAATAATGATGGGTGCTCTCTCTTGCTCCTGATCATGAACTGTTGGAGGATCAGGAGGTTTCCAATTACAACACTCAACAATCAATTTGTATATAACTCAACTATCAAACATCAAATTATAGGAATCATGTAGAAGAGGGAAAATTGGGTTTTCTTGGAACCCTTCCAATCTCTCACACTCAGCCACACGTTTCCTCTGAATGGATTTACCTGGAAGTACCTCCGATCAACAATGGTAGCCAAACGTTAAAACACATGGCGGACAGGAAACTTCCTCCTCCTTGCAGCTTCTGGGTTTTTCTTGATCCATCAAGCTTATTCACCGACATGAACTGGGTATGCCAACTGACCAAATCCATCGATCTGTCAAAGTTCCAACGACTTCTCAGGCGTCGCTTATCGTCATCCGGTTTATCATTTAACCAAACGTAATCTATTTGATTGTTCTTGTTTGGAATTGAAGTTGAGAAAACTAGGGTTTGGATTAATTTTTTCTGATTTTTTGTATTGGTGTTGTTTTTACAATTATGCTGAGGTGTTCGCGTCACAAATCACATAAAACATAGCAAACAAGGCTCCAAAGAGGCTACCGAAATTGGAGAAAGAGGATGTGAAGAAGATGAAGGATAGGACCAGTGGTGAAGGATAGGAGCAGTGGACAAGAGTGTGATTTTGACATAGAAAAATCTTACCAGGGTAAATTTGTCATTTTCTTACTTCCGTTAACGGAATAAGGGGTTTCTTCAATTTCCAATAGATGAGGGGGTCTCCATGGAATTTAACCAAAAAAAAAAAAAGCGCACTTAATGCTCCGATTTGATCTTGTTTGGCTCAGAATATAAAATTTCATCGAGAAACTGTAACATTCTCTATATTTTCTGGTTGCATTATACACACTAGTGTATGGAATTTTTTTAAATATATGACTAATTGGAAGAACTAGTAGAGTTAATTTAATTCTTGAACACCCTGTCAAAAAATTCTGGAGCTGCCACTGCTGGCATGAGGAAGACTTTTGTAGTTCACACATGCAAAATCAAGAGGTTTCCACAGATGTTAGGGGCTCTATAAATAGAGCTATTCGTATTCCATCAGGTAACTTGAGAAACCAATAAAGAAAGCATTCAAAAAAGCCTTCCACTCTCATAATCAAAGATTCAAAGTCCTCCACCATATTCTCTTTCAATCAATCCGTAAAACATTCTATTTTCAATTTCCTAATTACACCTCCCATCCCTCCTTCACAAACAACTCCAATTTTCTCCCTAATTTTCCTTCTACTTTAAACTAGCACCCCAACAAAGTTGGTCTTATTCCAGTTTCTCTATAATTGTTTAAGTAAGCAGTAAAATGTGGTTGTTAAGTTGGTCTAAATTTAATCTCTTTAACAAAGAGTCATGATTAAATTTAATGGACGTTTGATGCCAGGTTAGGAAAATGGGAAGGAAGAAAAATAAAAAGGACAAGGATAAAGCTCACCACCTAAGTAGAAACACCAATGGGATATAAAATATCACAACCCAAAAGGATACAGGATTAGGGAATGCTCACCACTCAATGGAATCCACCAAAGAGATACAGAAACATAAAAGAAGAACTAGTTTTCACAAGCCAAAGTCTGTAATTCAAACACAGAACTCTCTCTCTACTAGAAAGCTTTAAATAGATAACTTGGAACATCCCTCCAAGCACAGGAAATACAAATTTCAACTTTCAAGAATCTAAACTTAATAAACCAAATACTTTGACTACTAAAAACTAGAAGGACTCTTGAGAACTAAAGAGATACTTAGGAAATTAAAAACAACTTAAAAGAGACCCTTTGATCTATTGATGAAATGACACTAAAACTGTGAATCAAAAAATAGTTCATCATTTCTAGCATCTTCATTATGCTCCTGTAGCATTCTCCCCTGCTTGAAAAAAATTCGTCCTCGAATTTCAAAAGTAAGATATGCAAATATGCAATATCAATCCCTAATACTTGTTGCTCCGCATATTATGATCCCAATGCTTAAATAACCTGTTGAATGTTGCAGACGAAGGATGAACTTGTCAATTTTCACATAGACATCCATCGAATCAGTCCATTGAGTTAAAATAAAGTGATCAATAGTAACTTCTTTATGACCCATGAGTAAGATGAATAAATGCAACCCATTGGATCGAAAGGTCGATCTTCATAATAGTGATTGTCCAGGAAAAAATTTCCGTGGCGTCCACAAAAAAAAAATAGTGAAATGCCACTAATTTTTAAAAGTTCTTATTTCACAGAGAAAGTTCAAAAAAATCAACTCCCACTTCTTGCCGACGACTACCCCACCTCCAGCCAACCATTTCCGGCGGCCCCAATAATTGTGAGATTTCACTAATTTTTAAAAGTACTAATTTTGACCACTTCCAGCGACTAAAAAAATTAATTACATGCATTTCACTAATTTTTAAAAGTTCTAATTTCAAATGGAAAATTCAAAAAATCGACCACCTAGACAACTGCCAACTCTTCAAAATAGTGAAAGCTTATTGTGCTCCATAAAACAATAAAGTTTTTTTTTTTTCTTTTTATGAAATCTCATTGATTAAAAAGGTTCGTGAAATCTCATTAACCAATTAGTTAGTGAAATGTCACTAATCTCAAAATTCATGCCCATGGTGTTCAGGACCTTAGCTCAACGATTATTGAACACTTCTCGAAACTATTTAATCAACCATCTACCATCTCCTACCTCTAGCCAAGGTCCACCCCATCTCCGGTAAACCTCTTCCGGCGACTCCCATCTGTTGGAAATTATCAAAATAAATGGGTCTTTATTTGGGGTTTTATCAAAGTATTTCTTGTGCCTTTTAGAAAGCTTTTATTGTTGTGTTTTGGTTTTGTCCCACATTGGCTAGTGAGGAAATGTTTGAGTTGTATATATGTGGAAACATTTCTATAATGTTCACATAATGTTAAGTAGCAAGGCACCTATGGTGTTGTGCGCATTACCGGCGTAGCCGGTGATGGAGCACACTCATACGCACCCGCACCCCCGCGCGCGCGCGCGTGCGTGAGCGTGGCAGTGGGCTGTGTGGCACTTTGATGGCGCACTTTGCACTTGGCGCCTTGTAGGCGCCCTTTCTTATTGCCATTTGGCGGTAAGGTGTCGCTGACGTGGCGTACGGGTCGGCATAGAGTGTTGGTATCGATACCCCTGATAGGTGTATCGATACCGGTTGGTTCGTGAGAGGCTGTTTCACGAACAGAATGTTAGGTATCGATACCTCTGCCAGGGGTATCGATACCGGTTCGTTAGCTCGCGAATTTCAGACACTAGTTTGTGTACGGGTGCAGCTCTAAACGGAGGGGTATAACCCAAACTCAAGTCTATTCACTAAAGGGCGTGTCCTAAAGTGAAAGGGTACATTTGGGTCTATTTATAACACCCAAATTACTTTTATTTTACACCGATTTTCTAGCATTGTTACTCTGCCAAAATATCTACAGATCGCTTTCTAGTTTTGCTGTACCGTTACTCTGCAGAAACAGTGCCAGCAAATCCTTGGTTCTTTTGATCCTATATTCGACTCGGTATTCTGTCTGTCCTTCGTTTGTGCGGACGCAGGTAGAAGATCATTGAATTGATCGGGCTTCGTTGTATCCTCGGACAGATTCGCTATCACCCGGTGCACACCTAACGGTGGGGGCGAATACTGTTTTCGGAAAGCGACATAGTAACGTGCCTCGAAGCAAGTTCCTTCATCAACAAGTTCAGTTTCCCGAAGACTCCCGGATTTTTGCACCAACAATATCTTTGATCGATGACTCTCACTTCCGGTCGGCAACCCAAAAAATTTGTGTGACTTTATTAAAATTAAAAAATCAACGTTCAATCCGTTCAAATCGATTGGAGGTCGACGTTCGATCCGTTCGAAAACGATGCTGGCAGGCGACGATGATAACGTCGCCATACAGAAAACGAGGAGAAAGACGAGGAAGAGGTCGAGGCCATCGCTAACGCAGCTATACAGAAAACTAGTGAAACAGTCACTTGTTTGCAATAATTGCTTTCAGCGGTTCATTGCCAATATCTTCTCTTCTGTTTAACTCTATGTCATCTCTGAATGTACAATGGACAATGGACATGACCAAATGATCAATGAAAAAGGCAATGGGTACACTTAGCACAAGAAACAAAATGTTTAACAGTGCTTCCAATGGATTATTTTCCTCTAATCATTTTGTTGAACACGTGAGCTACGACCAAAACATGGGATTGCACATAGCTAACACCTATCACTCTTTCATATCAAAAATTGAAGGAGCATGATACAAAACTTATTGGCTGGAATTCATCTAAACAAATTAGAAAATTGGAAAATTTTGTTTTTGATAAATGATTCAAATGGAGGAGTTTCATCTCTCAAGACTTAGGCAAGTTGAACATCTCAAGCGGAAAGACAAGGATAACGACGACAATTCATCTCTCATAAATTTTTGGTGAACTTTTCTACAAATGATTTGCCGTAAAAAGAAATGTATGGAAGAGCTAGTTTTCATCTATTATATTCATTGCATTTCAATCGGAAACAGACGAATTGGGTGATTTATTTAAGGGTGGTGGTGGAGGGTATAGAAGTGGCGGTGGTGGTTGTGAGGGAGGTAGAGAGTTTGATGGGCCTGTGATTGATTTGGAGAAGCTCTTCATTGAAGAAGAAGAAGAAGAAGAAGAGAAGAGGCGAGAGAGCAGCCGAAAAAGTTTAGGGTAATTTTGGAACAATGTCTTTATGTTTGATTGCAAAAATTCCTTGTCATTCCTTTCAAAAAGGCAAAATATAGTTACATTTTTTTTTTACAGCGAAGAAGAAATATTATTAAGAGGGAAATAGAGAGTACAAGAAAGGAAAACCCCAAAAGTCATCACAACGATAAGGATACATCCCAACTAGGTTGGCACTCATTCTAGCGACAATCATATCCCAAGAGACACCAGAAAGTTGATGAGTAATCAACAAGTAAAAAAACAGAGCATCCTAAAACTCATGGATGCAAGTAAGCCCATGTTACAAAAGATTAATTGAAACGGCCTCTTGTATCTTGTGTGATTCCAGAGTCCCGGCACAAAGAAAGTTTCCAGCAAACTAAAGCATTGCCATAGCAATTTCCATACAGCAAAAATGCATCAGCAGACTGCAGCATTGTGATCACCAAAATATTCTCCTGCGCATGATCTAGAAAAGCGAAAGATTTCCACGTACCAGTTATCTCTAGTGCCAAAACACACAAAAGCCATACTCTCCCCACAATATTGATCATTCAGATTCCACCAAAATCATGAAAAAGAACCCATATACGACCCAGAAGAAAGAGAAGGTACCCCTACTCACACACCCCAACACACAATAGACCCACACCCCACATACACCCATACTCACCCATAGATTATCCAGATTTCACAATGGAGTATAACCTGAAAAATATATCATCCATAGTGTAATCTCGGCCATCCTTGCTTGTTGTTACAAAATATAGTGCATTTCGTGAGCAAAAGTGGGTATAATGTGTCTCTCATTTGTGGCCTTTAATTGTTGTTGGGCTTATCTACTGCTTTAGTCCCTGTAAATATAATCAGGCTTCAAATTTGTCCTCGAAAAATTTTAGGAATCGATTTCGCCCTTAATACTTTAAAACGTGGAGCATTTTCGTCCCTGCCATCAACTACATGACGGAATATGCAAATGTGGCTCTGAAATCCCTTACCTCCCTCAAGCGCAGCATCTAGCTCCACGAGATCAAGCTTAAGCAAGGGAAGAAGAGGATCTGCAATTGGGGCTGTAAGGACCAAATTTCAGAGTCTTCTTGTTTTGGCAATTCCGTTTACAAAGCACATATATATTTATATCGAGTTGTAATTTTATTATTTTTGTTTTATTTTCTAAGTAGCAAGTTTGTATAGGAATAGAGTGGAAGGAATCATTTTTATGTAATTCGAGGGATAGTAGATCAATCAGTTTTAGCTAGGATCAATCGGCTTCATAAAGAGGAACGGGATTTCAAGGCTAATTGTGTAGACCAGTGGTCCTGATCAATCGGATATTCAGTCAGGCATCAAAGCTCTTGAATGGCATCATGGCTCTGAAAAAGATCGATCGACTTTGAAAACGATCGATCGGAATTGCAATTTATTATAAAATCGTTCTTTCTCTTTATTCTAGGGTGAAAAAGTGCAGCCTCCAAACATAACGTATACACTGTTTTGAGAGGAGAAAAACCCTAGACCTTTTGGGGATTGAATCTTTGACTTTAATCTTTCAATCGAAGCTCCAAGAGGTTTCTACATCAGTCATCAATCAACTTCGAGTGCTTCTAGTGGAGTTCTGGAAGATGTTTTTAGAAGGCTTGTGCGATCAAGGCTTTGGCGATCAAGATCACTGAGTGCGGTATACATGTGACTCAACAGATGGTAGGATAACTTCGTTTGGATAGGTATATCTATAACTGCGCAAGGTTTGTGGTTTTAGCAGTATTAGTGTAATGCCCCATGTAGTCTACTGGCCCAGTACCCTAATTTGATCTACAAGCCACACCACATGGCCCAAAATGCTTAAGCCCAAGGTATTAGTAGTAGCCCACATGGTTTGTTATATAACCAAAACCACTCATGTAAACAACCAATGTGAGACTAAACACCATCTACCCCCAAACTTGGGGTATTACCACTACAACAAAAAGTAACTATGGCGACGAAAGCTGGCGAGGAAATTCAAATTTCCTCGCCAAATGGGTCTTTATGGCGAGGAAATTGATTTCGTCGGCAAAGAGTACACTATGTCGACGAAATTATCTTTCCTCGCCCAAAAACTAGGATTTGGCGAGGAAATGAACATTTCCTCGCTAAAAGGCTACCATTTGGCGACGAAATTTGAATTTCCTCGCTAAACATCAAAGATTGACGACGAAATTATCTTTCCTCGCCAAAAAAGCTAACATTGGCGACAAAATTATATTTCCTCGTCAAAAAGCTAAGATTTGGCGAGGAAATGCATATTTCCTCATTAAAGGGTACCCATTTGGCAACGAAATTATCTTTCCTCGCAAAAAAGCTAAGATTTGGCGACGAACTTATTTTTCCTCACAAAAAAACTAAGAATTGGCGAGGAAATGCTAGTTTCCTCGCCAATTGTTCAGAATAGGCGAGGAAATTTTGTTTCGCCGCCAAATGTTAATGTTAGGTGACGAAATATTTCCACACCTTTTCTAGGACTATTTAGATTTTGATATAGATGTGTTGTATTATCCCAATGGTAAGATATTTATCCTATTTATGATACCATAAAATTATAATAAAAGAACTTATTTGTCGTATGCACATACTAATTAGTGAGACTAAATGTATACATATCATATTGATCATGTCATTTGCATATAAATCTATTATTATTATTACTCTAGTAGAAAAATGATTTGGTCTCCTAAAACGATCATCCATTTTGAAACAAAGGTGGGTATCATACAGTCTAGGAGGAAAACGTCTTTCTAATGAGACTAAATTACCCTTTAAAGGTCATTAAAAAAAATTACCCTTTAACTTCTCTTTCAATGCTATCTTTTCAACTGCCCTTTAGTTTTCTAATAAGTGTTTCAACTCGGTTTAAACCCGCTAAAGAGAAAAAAATCCTACGGGCATCACTCACCAAAATGGTCTACAAACACAAAGCAATTGATTTTTCCCTTCAACTAGAATTTGGGCTAATGTTGTCTTGTTTTTAATCTTTTTATATTTAGTCCTCTTTTACTTTTACATTTTCTCTTCAAAACAAATTAGTGAAGTAAATTCTCATGATAAGAAGTTTAAAAAATTCAAGAAAGCCAAAGAGTAGATCAATTATTTGTCAATAAATTCCAAATTACTCTTTAGCATACTAATAATGTTTAAAAACATGATGTTAAGAAGAATTTATGTTATCGATTGGAACGAAGAAGGTGGTTAGGTCTCACCCAACAACATTTCTTCATTTTTGGGTTTATGTTTGATAATTAATTTTCTAAAATTATGTTCCAAAAATTTATGGGAGAACACTGGCCAACTAATTCTCAAATAATTTTCATTTTTATTTGGTCAAGTATTGCATCTTAGGTTTTTGTTCTATGGGTATGGGTAGTTGGTGGCATTTTCCTCTAATCAAAAAAAGATTTATCTTTCCAAAACACAATTGATTACTCTACTTATTCCTTGTGGAAGTGGAGTAAGGTGGAGCAATTAATGTGTTCTTATCATGTGCCTTGGGGGCACATATTAACAAAATCCAATTTAAAAATAAACAAATATATAAATGCAAAGGTAAGTAATTCTAACAAGTAAAGACTTATAAAAGGGTATAGGAAAATATCAAATTATAAAAAATAAGAACTTCAGTAAAAAAAAATAACATTAAAAGATTTAAGAAAGAAGTTTAAAGAAACACTATAAAGAGACTAAATTTAGACAAAAAGATTTAAAAAAAAATAGTGAGGTAAAAAGAACTACAAAAGGTTATATATTAAAAGTTGTTGAACTTTGCATTGAAATGGAAGTTGGTGTGGTGGATGGGGCGCGCGTTGCTTGAGAGGAGGTCGCGGGTTCGATTCCCAGCGGAGGCAGAGAAGCTAGAATTGGATTTCTTCTTGTTTTTGTTTCAGGAGTTTTGGCGAGGAAAATTTTCCTCGCCAAATGGTCATAATAGGCGAGGAAATTTTTCCTCGCCAATTGGTTAGAATAGGCGAGGAAAAATTTCCTCACCAATTGTTCCGAATAGGCGAGGAAAACAAAGTTTCCTCGCCAATTGGTCCGAATAGGCGAGGAAAAATTTCCTCGCCAATTGTTCCGAATAGGCGACAAAAAAATTTCCTCGCCAATTAGTAGATTAGGCGAGGAAATTTATTTTTCCTCGCTAGAATACCTTTTGCGACGACCTTTTGGCGAGGAAACTTGGCGAGAAAATTTTTCCTCGCCAATTCCTTTAGCGAGGAAATTTGGTTCTTTGGCGAGGAAACTCAATCCTCACAATAGACATTTTTTCTTGTAGTGTACAATCTTCCCCCCTTAGGGATGCAACGTCCTCGTTGCATAGTCCCAGCAACCTCCCCTGGTGTCCGTGGTGGCAGAGCGCATCCTACCCATCACTTGGACCAGGGCGGGGCTCTGATACCATTTGTAACGCCCCATGTAGTCCACTGGCCCAGTACCCCGATTTGATCCACAAGCCACACCACGTGACCCAAAATGCTTAAGCCCAAGGTATTTGTAGTACCCCACATGGTTTCTTATATATCCAAGACCACTCATGTAAACAACCAATGTGGGACTAAACACCATCTACCCCCAAACCTGGGGTATTACAATTAGGGTTTTCCACGTATATCTGGTGTTCATCTGTTTAATTGCTTTATGTGTTTGTGATTGGTTCATATATTGAGATGATATTTTTTTTATTGAGAAAAAAAAAAACCTACCAAATTATCAAATCTAGGCGATCTAGGATTTTTCAGGGGCGATAAGGCCGTACTGTAGTGATGACATCGTGGGCCTTAAGGAGGTTCTGGGAAGCTGAGCTCAGTTTCATACCCAAGTCAAGGGAAACCAAGAAATACTATTAGGAATCACCTGGGTTACAAATGGAATCTGCATTTTGTTCATTGTGTGAGAGATTTTCCCACAGTTCCAAGGGTGGGTTGGTTACCATTAGCAGATCCTTTCAAAATAAACTCTACTCGTAATCAAAGTTGATGAGTGTGGTGTTGACTTTAGTTTTGGCCGGTCTTGACTGTGGAAGAAAACCCCTTTTCATATATATAAAAAATAGCCACTTAGCCAAAAATCCAAAACATTTGACATTTTAAAAGGGAAGGGCAATGAACTTTTGTAATCAAACATAAAGACAAGGGTGATGCATGATTACAAAAACACCCTAATGCAAAACTAGTAAAATGTCACTAATCTTTAAAAGTTGAAAAAAAAAAAAAAAAAAAAGCTCCTACCTCGCCGACCACCACCACACCTCCGCCGACCACTTCTGGTGACCAATTTCGGCGACCAAAAAAACTAGTGAAATGTAATTCAAAAAAAAAAAGAACTCCTACCTCCGCCGACAATCACCCCACCTTCGGTGACCAAAAAAATTAGTGAAATGTCACTAATTTTTAAAACATCTAATTTCATACAGAAAATTAAAAAAAAAAAAGATAAAAAAACAACTTCTAATTTCGTATAGGAAATTATGGCAGAAAAACGAGAGTCATCCGGAGAGGGTGATCAATCATAAACAGAGTCACCCGAAGGCGTTCGATCATAAGGAGGCAATATTATTGCAGAAAGTGGCGGTGGTGTTGGAGGAAAGCGATGGTGACGGTGCTGGAGAAAGTGGCAATATTGATAACTCTAATCTCAGCTCTCGTGCGTGTTGAGCGGTGGAGAGGGAGGAGCTGTGTCGTTTTTAGTGGTGGGGGAGGAGCTGTGTAACTGTGTGTTGTTTTTGGTGGAGGGGGTAATCATGTCCACAAGGATTTTAAAAATGTCCTTTTGGCTTATGTGTAAAAAAAGTGATATCCTTATAACGAGTAGAAAAAAGTTATCGTCCTTCGGTTAAAAAGGATAAAAAAATGTTGAAAATGTTGTATTTTCGGTTAATTTTTTCTAAAAAATATAAAGAAAAAAACCATTGGCACGGTGGCACACCATTTTGCTGTACAACACAACACATGTATATGGGTTTATATGGATCCACCTCGAGATCTCACTTCAATAATCGGACCAGTTCAATTTGTTTTAAATATATTGTACGAATTTTTGAAAAAATATAGCAGAAAGAAAACCTCTTTTCGGATATAAAAAAAAATAGGGAAAAAACTATTGGCACTAGGGGTGTCCACGGATCGGATTCGGCACAGTGGCACACCATTTTTAAGATCCGGGAACCATCTGTAGCTGAACAGATGGATCGGATCGGTTTCGGATCAATTTGGCGGTTTGGACTTTAAAATGGGCCAATGTGCTTGGGCCAATTTAATTAGAAAAAATATCCAACCATTTTTTTGGCCCATTTTCCAGCCCAATCATTTTCAACCGAATTTTGTCCAACCCAATCAATTTTCAACCCAATTTTGATTCTGGAAACAAAAGTTAGTTAACATTAACCAACATGAAAATCCAGATTACACCAGAACAGTTAGGATTCGGAGAAAACCCAACTGTTTCTTCATGATCGAAACGACATAACAAACAGAATGAATATAAAAACCGAGTCACATCGCGATTAGAGAAGGTGCTGCCGCCCCAGCCAATTGCAACGGTGTTCGCCGGCTAAGGAAAAGACCGCCATTAGGGGAGTCTATGTGAGAGAGAGAGAGAGAGAGAGAGAGAGAGTCGTACCAGATTGTGGGTGTGGAGGTTAAGAGGCGTCGGGGGAGGAGAGGGACGGAGTGAGAGATCGATTAAGATTTTACAATGGGATGCTTGATGGGTGTAGAAAAGAAACTAAGAAAGAAAAGAAATTCATACTACTTTGGTAGGGTGTGGTGTAACCGTACAGCTACACGTATTACTTTTATTGTTTTTGGCCGAAATGGCCTGGGTAGTGTGGTGGTTAGTGTTGTACTGCACTACTGCTGTGCAGTTCTTTTTCCCTTTTTTTTTTTTTTCATGGGCGGATCGGATTTATCCGGAACCAATAACTTTAATGTTTTACGATTCGCAACTCATCTGTACATACCTTGGATGGATCAATGGATGGTTCGGATTGGTCGGGTTGGCGGATCGGATGATCTGCTGGATAGCCCTAGTAGGCACACCATTTCTAAGTGCAACAAATATACATGGGTTTATGTGGATCCACCTCAAGATATCACTTAAATAATCGGACCAGTTCAATTTGTTTAAAACATATCGTAAGGGTTTGTGTAAAAATATCAGCTCATTGGCATACGTGTAAAGGCCTAACACATATGTGCAATCTTTTTGTATATGAATTTGCATAGACCAAAAAATGAATGAATTGATCAATCATTTACTTATATATGACTTTGTTAATTTTTTGAAGAGACCTCTATAATATTTTACATTATTATGAGATCTTTAGGTGGATTTCACAAGCCGGTATACAGTAACTTGGTGCAACTTTGTATAGGCTTTGAGGGAATTAGTACATGTCCTGATTTGCCAGCTCTTGCTTCTGCAGTTGCGTCCACGTAATTGCCATGGAGGATTCCGTCCACCATGTTTGCAGATTCTGTCATGTCGTTGACAGCAGGAAAAAGATGGTTTACGATTTAAAACATGAGGACAAAATTGAAACCTCGCTGTGTTTATGGGGACTAAAATGTCCAGAATAAA
Organism: Vaccinium darrowii; assembly: GCA_020921065.1. Lineage (NCBI taxonomy): Eukaryota > Viridiplantae > Streptophyta > Magnoliopsida > Ericales > Ericaceae > Vaccinium > Vaccinium darrowii. The sequence continues at coordinate 11,188,158 of CM037155.1, forward strand.
AAAAATAGAAAACAACAAAAACAAAAAATGCCACAAAAAAACAGAGTTGAAAACAGACCCATCAGACACACTCGTGAAGGAGGGTGGAATGACTAGATCTGTACCTTCTAAGGATCGTTCCTATTGTAGGCTGAAGGCCCAACACTGGAACCGCTGTAGATGCTGCCATCTTCGTTGTTGGAGAGCTACGAAAATCTATCAACAAGGTCAATCGGATCTAAGAGCCAAAACCCAGACTTGGTTCCCCAAATCTAGGCCCCCCAAATCCAAAAATGATGGGTGAGTGAGAGATCTCCCCTCCACAAGGAGAGGGTCTCAACCAGACTCTCAACCATGAGGTAGGAGAGGAGACACAAGGAGATAAAATGAGAGAAAGTTGGATTAGCTAGGGTACGGAGAGGTGAGGGAGAAGGAAGAGATCAGAGGGGGAATATGAATAGAGAGGGATAGAATTAAATAATGTAGATAAAGAAGCAGACCGTGGCATGAAAATTATGGCAAAAGAAGTTTTATGTTATGAAATGGAACCCTTAAAAAAGCTATAAGAGCATCTTTATGTGGGATAACAAACCCACTTTGAAGTTAAATTTGATGAGTGAATCCAACAAAACCCCTTAAAATCAGACTTAACAAATATTTAACAAATTTGTAAAACTTAAAACTTTGGTACAGTACCGCACCAAATTTGGTGCGGTACTGTTCACGCACCAGTTAACTTTTTTTTTTTCTCCACTACTACAAAAATGTTTAAAGATCACGCCTCAAAAATAAGAAAGATCTCAGTTTTTGTAAAACCGTGATTAAAAAATAGGAGTTAGGTTTTTTATCACGGTTAAGTACATAAACCGAGATGAAAGACAGTTTTAATCTCAGTCATCTATAAAACGTGATTGAAAATAGTAATAAAATTAAGCTTTAATCTCAGTCATTTAAAAAGTGTGATTGTAAGTAAGAGTTTTAATCACAGTCATTTAAAAAGTGTGATTGTAAGTAAGGTGAGATAATTTCATTTTCATTTTTAATCACGTTTTATAGATGACCGTGATTAAAACTGTATTTCATCTCGGTTTATGTACTTAACCGTGATAAAAAAATCTAACTCTAATTTTTTTATCACGTTTTTACAAAAACTGAGATCTTTCTTACTCCCTCCGTCCCAGTTTGTTTGTCAATTATTCCATTTTCTAATACGCCTTAAATTGCTTATATCTTTCAATCTGTAATGTTTTTCACCGTTTTAAAAACTTTGTATAATAGAATTAATCGTGAACTATTAAACAAGATCCATATTGCATATATTTGGAGATCGATATTAAAAGATATAAGCGATCGAAAACTAACACGATTATCAAAAAATGACAAACAAAAAGGGACGGAGGGAGTATGTTTTCTGTCTTGTTAAAGAAAGCTCAAAATGTGATGGATATTGGAGAACGGTTGAGAGTAAAATTTTATGGGGAGAAAAGTTTCAATTTGATGAAAATTATTGAGTTGGAGGATCATAAATATGCTGAGAAAGAGAAGAGGGATTTAGATGTTTTGATGGAAGGAAACTTTGTTGAATTGGAAGATGGGACATCCCTTTTAAACCCAAAAAAAAAAAATTGTTGTCAGAAACTCATAGAATATGAACAAAAAAATTTATTTTTGTAACCAAAAATTAAATTTTCTCAAACAAGATTGGAAACTATAAGAGTACATAAAGCCTAGAAAATCATAGTCAATGTTCAAGAAACTAATATGGGCAAGTGAAAGACCTACAAAAACTATTATATATATTAAATAGTTCAATAATATAATGAAATGCATAATTGGTGGGGTGGATAGGTGTTACTTGTCTTGTGCAAGAGGTCAAAGGATCAAATCCAGATGGAAGCAAGGTTTGCAAGATAATGCAATTTTTGGATGCCTATATTAGTGAGGAAATTTTTTTCATCATGGTTTTTTCCATTTTTTAATCATAGTTTTACTAAAAACTGAGATCTTTTCTCTGTAAACAATCACGGTTTTTAGGAAAAACTGAGATGTTATATTGTCAAATATCACAGTTTTTTGTTTTGTTCACTACAACAAAAAACACCATTGGCGACACAATTTTGGTGACAAGGCACCATTTTGTCACCGAAAGTACATCTAAGGTGACACGACAAGCCAAAATGTTGCTGAAGGTTAATTAGCAATGGCGACACGTAACTGTGTCACTGAAACTTACTTTTCGGCGACAAGCTGTTATTGCTATCACTGAATGTATACCTTCGGTGACACAACAAGCCAAGATGTCGCTGAAAGGTTAATTAGTAATGGCGACATGTACCTGTGTCACTGAAACTTACTCTTCGGCGACAAGCATTTGTTGCTGTCACTGAAAGTACACAAATGGTGACATGACAAACTAGAATTTTTGCTGAAGGATTAATTAGCAGTGGCGAGACATTGTTTTGTTACCTCCAAAAGTTAGGAATTTAGGCGCCAAAACAACAATTTCTTGGCACACTAATAAAATGAGTGATCTGCTCTAAGAGAATGCGAATATAATATAGTACTTTCATGTAAAAAAATTCTAAGGGCATTATTGCATGACCGAAATAATTATTCAAAATAATTTTTTTTCTTAAAGTGCCCGCAAATTATGTTTCAGTAAATTAACCATTAAAAGATTATTGTAAAAAAAATTAGATTATATTTTTTAGAAATTAGATTTTGAGGTGAACAAATTACATTATCCCTAAAAATAGCTCTTAGGTGAGGCTCCTAATACCAAGCCATTTGCTTAATTGTGGTCTTCAATGGTTCCCCATACAAACTCCCATGGGTGGCTCCTAATCATGGCTTCTACTACATTAGTTAAATTTAGGTCGCATTGTAGCTAGCTCCAAGTGGAACCTAAAGTCTTTTGACTGTCAATTTTATGGGTTCGACAGTTTCTAACTTTTTTTTTCACAAAATAGAGACTATTCTTTCTAGTCCATTGAGTGTCCATATCCTTCTAAAATTAGCATGCTCTAGGAGTGAAAAATGGCCCCGACTTTCGCTTATGTGTATATACCTTAGGATTCAATTTAGGAGTTATTTTTAGGAAAATTGTAAAGGAAAAAAAAAAACACAAATTGAAAAAATTGCAAGAAAAAAATCAAGGAAAGAAATTATAAATTGCAAAGTAGTCGAAGGACATCAAATATTTTTTATTATAGACAACGTCTAAACATTGTTATTTGGTTAAAAAAGGACCAACAAATTTTCTGGATTATAAAATGTAAGCAGTCATAACTTAAATATTTTTATTGGTCAATAGTAGCAAATGTGAAGCTGTAGCCTGGTTGTTAAGGGTGTGTGTATCCAAGCAAATGGTCGAAGGTTCAACTCTCGGCGGAAGCAAAATCATGTAGTATCCAAGGACTTTGATAGTGACCCCTCCGAAAGGGTTACTTTTTCGCCATGTGAGCTTTCCTTTTTTGGCGACACACTGGTGTGGCTAATGGGTCCTCTTTTGGCGACAAGCCTGTCGCCGAAAGTGTGTTTCCGTGACAAGTGTTTTTGTCACTGTAAGCATCTTTCCGCGACAAACTCATTAATTTGTGGCCAATGACTTTTAGTGACACGGATTTGGCGACTACAGTAGATCCTGTAGCCAAAGAGTATAGGTGACAAAATCCCATCTTTTGGTGACTTTTTTGGGTGTGGCCAAATGTGTTTTTTCTTGTAGTGGTTTTAATCACAGTTTTTCATGAGTTTTTATCACGGTTTAGAAGCGTGATTGAAAGATGGAGACTTTTAATCACACTAGATAAGATCACGGTTTTTTGACCGAGATTGAAAGTAAAAGATCACACCAAAAGACCGTGATCTTTATGCCTTTTTGTGGTAGTGCTCCGGTTGCTGCACGTACAGGAGAGGAGGAGAGAGGGAGAGAGGAGGAGGGGGAGGGGGGTAGGGACACGTGGCGACGTGTGTGTGGCCGGGGGGGGGGGGGGGGGGGGGGGGGAGGTCAATAGTGGGGGTCCTTTTTCTTTGCTTCTCTCCACGAGTACATCTCCCCAGGTGGGGAGATTGAGTTTTGGGGAGAAATTTTTTTTTTTATTTATAGATTTGAGGGGAATAGTTTAATATAGTAAAGTTAAAATAGAGAGTCTGATTTTGTGAGTTTTTGATAAAGTGACTTGCTAATTTATAAAAAGTGTTTTTGAAGTTGAATTTGATGAAAATTTTGGATAGGCTGATAAGGATGCCCTAAGGTTTAATGTTAGGAAATTGATCTCCGCATCTTCTTTTACCATTCACACTCTCTTTTTTTTTACTCAAGTGTGGTGCACCAATAGAGGCGTTGAATTTTTTTTTTTTTTTTTTTACAGCAGCCAATGCTATATATAGGCTAAAAATTACAGCTATCGATAAAAACGGTAAGTAGATAATATCATGTCTTTTTGATTTTAGAAAGTATTATATCTATGCTTTGGATTTTAGCACAGGATACGAATTGGTAGCACAAAATCTCTGTTCCAACACTGTGATTTGGGTTTTAGCACATTTTGGTAGGCTAAAATGAGTTGGGAAGCAAACAAAATCAAAGCCTGAAACAAGCCAACAAAGTAGTTCTCCTGGGTTAAGAAGCAAAATGAAAAAAGCAAGCCTGAAGTGGAAAAGAAGAACACGTCATGAGAAAATCACAAAACCAAAACCTAAAGTGGAAAAACAGATCACGTCGGTGAAGTCGTCCAAAACGATGGCGCAAATGTGAAATTAACGGAAGGACCCCAAAAGTAGAGGCAAAAAAGGAACTGTAAAAGGGCTATTAGCGATTTATTATTTTTTGTGGGACCTATTTCGGGTATCATATAAACAATTCAAACAGCTCATTATTCTTAAAAATGTTTTTTTTAGGGGGTTGGATCTCGTAAAAAAATCAACTCAATTTGATATCGGTAAGGCGTTTTCTGATTTCGAAATGAAAACACTTAATTCCGGATTAATGATTTGTTACTTTTTGCGGGCCCATTTCGGGTCCCCACAAAAATGATTCAAACGCTCATTATTGGTATTAATTCTGAAAATGTCATTATCGATATCGGATTAAGCTAATTTTTTTACAGAAACCTATAAAAAAAAAAAACCATTTTTAGAGTAATGAGCGGTTCGAAACATCTTTTTAGAACTAGAAATAGGCCCCACAAAAAGTCAATATATTATTATTGCCAAAACGCGGATCGTTACTCTGGGCGGCACCCTCCGCCCTTCCCCGAATCGATTAGATGTGAGAATTGTAAACTAATTCTATGAGAGACATGCGATGGATCTTTGAATTGATTCTAAAAGAAATACTGTGTTGAATTTTAACACCACCAGCCGCAAAACCTTTTGAGTTATCCATTAGCCTGCCTCTCTATAAGTTACAGACCATTCCTTCTCTACCAAGTACTTACTGCTTCTTTCCTTAAGTGATGGCCTCCTCCCACCTTGTGTCCCCTCTACTCCTGCTGACACTCACCTCCTCCTGTCTTCTTTTTCTTCAATCCCGTCCAAGCAATGCCGATTCACTCCGTAGTTGCCACTTTGAACAGATTTACAACTTTGGCGACTCGATTTCAGATACTGGCAATCTAATTCGGCAAAAGCCAATCGTGGCGGGTGCCACTCTTGCCGCTATGCTTCCCTACGGTGAAACTTTTTTCAAGCGCCCGACGGGTCGCTGGTCGAATGGTCGCCTCATGATCGACTTCATCGGTAGGCTGTATGATGTATGAACACTAGAAATGTTACATTATATGCATCACCACCTCGAGTCTTGACACAATTGTATATTTACCTATTGTTCTTGTTTGTTTACTTTCTGTTTGTTTTGTTTAGATTAAAAAATGCCAAGTACCCATAAAATTTACCCAGAAACTTATCTAGAATTTATCATTACTCGGAGTGAATCTGAGCCACTGATTTCAAATTCTGGGTAAAATTTCTATTTATAACTTTATATAGCACTGCTGGTTTAGATTGGGCATAGTAGAATTTCTTTCGTCGTTGTTTATAGCTGCTCTGGATGGCTGCTGGTTTAGCTTGGGCATAGTAGAATTTCTTTCGTCGTTGTTTATAGCTGCTCTGGATGGTGAGAGAGGAAGATATTAGAAAGGGGAGCCCTTTCTCACCAAATGAGTGATTTGGCTAGAAACCAAACCTCTTTCTTTTCTTTTCTCACGAAATCTCTCCATCCAAACGGGCAAGTGTTTCATGACTTTAAAGAATTTCTAAACTGCATTGTGTTCTGTAATTACAGCTAAAGCATCCGGCCTTCCCTTTCTAAACCCTTACTTGGAAAAAGAAGCAGACTTCAGACATGGAGTCAACTTCGCTGTTTCTGCTGCCACTGCCTTACCAGCAAAGGTTCTAGCCAAATATAATATCACAGACACGCTTACGAATAGCTCACTCCATGTGCAACTTGATTGGATGTCTAAACATTTAAATTCCACCCGCGTCAAGCCAAAGACCTCTCTCTTTTTCGTTGGAGAGATTGCAGATAACGATTATAACTTCGCAAATTTTGATGGAAAAAGTCAGGAGATCAAGGTTTTGGTACCTCAAGTTGTTGCAGCCATAATGAGTGGTGTCAGGGTAAGTATATTCCTAGCAGATAATTTTAGTTTTCACATCAAGATCATGTAAAAGAAACTACTTTCTCGCGATAAACATGAAATTCAACAATGATCTTCCTATATGAGTTGCAGCGGGTGATCAGTAGTTTCGGTGCTGATAGGGTGATAGTCCCGGGCCTTTTTCCAAGAGGTTGTTCCCCAATATATCTAACAATATTTCCAACGAATAACGCAAGTGCCTATGATGAGCAAGGGTGCTTGAAAGAAATCAACGCCATCGCATACTACCACAATATATTGTTACAGGAAGCCATCATTGAATTGAAAACAGAGAATCCTGATGTTATTATTGTTTACGGAGATTACTACAGCGCGTTCCAGTGGGTTTTCAATCATTCCGTACAATTTGGTGAGCTTATTTACCCTTGCAAGAAGAAGAACACATGACTAGTACTATCGATTTGCTCATTAATCATGACTAGTAATGCCTTTTGTCTTTTTTCCATGTAGGATTTGACGGCAACTCTACGCGCAAGTCTTGTTGTGGGATTGGCGGTGATTACAATTTCAATGTGACCAGACAGTGTAGCCCGGAGGTTCCGGTTTGTCCGAATCCTAATAAATTCATATGGTGGGATGGAGTTCATATGACAGAAGCAGTATATAAGAAGATGGCTGGATGGCTTATTAAAGACATGCTGCCCAAGCTCAAGTGTTGGGTCTAAAGTTGGTTTTATTCCAGTTTCTCTATATTTGAGAAAACAAACAGTAATAGGTGGTTTTTAAGTTGGTCTATATGTAATATGTTTAACAAAGACTCATGAATATATTTGATTATTCATTAATATTACGAGAGCAGCCACTTTGTGCATATTATCAAAGGTTTAGGTCTGACTCTAATTATCACCCGCCCATAATGATTGAAGACTAGATGGGTTCGGTTATTGTTGTTGTTGAATAAATTTTATGGATGTTTTTGATAGTTTTGTTTCATTTTACATTGAATTCAAAACAATGTTGTTTTGTACTAATATACCAGTGTAATAAGAAAAGTAAACGTTTATGTCGTACATGTCATCAAGAATTTTTTTTAACGAATTTACCCCCAATTTATTATTATTATTTTTTATAATTAATGATCTTTTGCGTGAAAATTATACTTGACTAGATTACACGCTTGGCTTGAGTTATCCACGAAGTCCATGACTAATTCTGAAGAATCAATCAACACGTCGAAGTATGTATAGAAATTAAGCAGCACATGATTTCATGAGAGACTCCTTCTACCCATGATGGAAGAAAATTTTACTATTTTTGCACCTCTCCAAATATTTTGGTTTAGAGTTTCTTTTGTACGAATCTTCAGGAATAAAAGCAAAGCCTTGCTCCTCGGTTTCGTTCACAAAAATGCTTTTTGTACAACCATTTCGGCTCCAACCATTTACAACCCCCTTATATACACATGGGACTTGCACCTATTACTGTTACATGGGCCCCACATGTATGTGAAGGAGTTGTAAATGGTTGGAGCTGAAATTATTGTACATATAGCATTATTCAATTCAATGGCTCGAATAATCTGGTGAAACAAGAGCAAGACGACAAAGACCCTTTGCCCAACCAACGAAATATATTGAAACAGTCCTTCTTTTGTCCGCCTGATGGGCGGATGATAAAAGTGCTCTTTTGCTGGTAAAAAGAGCATACACTCTTACCGGTCAAAGAACACTCTTACCGCTAGAAGAATGCTTTTATTGTCAGCTTATTGGGTGGACGGTAGAATTTTCCATATTGAAATACTGCACTAAGAAAGAGTTTTTTCGGTGGAGCCAAGAAAAAAAGAGGTCGTAGAAGAAAGAAATAAATTATTCTATATCGCTTGCTATATAGATCTCCGCTAATAAATTTACTAGGCAAAGTGTTGAAAATCATAACAGACATTATAAATTTTGCTCCCTCCGTCCCTTTTTTTTATTTGTAACTATTCCATTTTGGACTGTTCCATAATAAGTGTTTTTTGAAAATTAATGCATGTGTAAAAGTTTGTACAATTATTTTGCTCTTTGGAAAAGTTAGTGGATAAAGAGTTAATAGATAAAAGGGGAGTATAGTTTTGGAAAGTGAACGTAACATATGGTGGATTTGAAAGGCGTAAGTAGAGGTAAAAGTTTATGTGAAAATGTGCAATGATAATGCCTCATTAATTCATTAAATGTATTATTGTCCCTCCCTCGAGACACTAAGCTTTGTACAATTCAGGACTAAATCTAAATAAACGATCCCGTATTAAAGTCCACCCTTGGCCAATGCAACCCAATTCCTCCTAATATTTGACTTTCCAAATAAGCTCCGTATGCAAAGCAAATACGCCATTTCAATACAGAATGGATAAAAATAGATAGCGAAGCTGAATTTGATAGCAACAATTAACGCTTGACTTTGCTTTTGTCACCTGCAATTGAGAAAACAACTTTCGTAAGGCTTCTCGCTTAATTTGAAATTAGCTGCTCTCTCCGTTCCATTTTAAATGTAGCGCTTTGTTATTCGAGCTTATTAAGAAAACATCGTCGTTACACATTTCACATCAATTTTTTTTCTGGCTTATACATTTATTTTCCACTATTAACCTTGATGGAGACATCATCATTAAACTTTACCTAACTTTTGAAAAAAGAATCTACTTTTAAGGGCAAAATAAGAAATATACCAACTTTACCTATTAACTTTTCTATATCATACTTATTTAGAAACAACCGAAAATAAAATACACTTCTCTTTTTAAGGAACGGAGGGTGTATTTGATATACCACGATCCATTGCCAGCCATTAGAAAATGGCACTTGAGAAAGAAAGCCAAGGGAAAAATGGGAGAAAAAGGAGCTTAAGCAAGAGGCCCTAAAGTGTTCCCAAATCATTCACGCACGAGAAAACAATTAAAATCAAATCGAAACTCGACATATCCACAAGGTCCACAACCTTAGCCTCTCCAACAAGCAAGGATGGAGCTAGAGGGGGATAAGTGGTGGCGGCCGCCACCACAAGGTTTTCAAAAAACATAATTATTATATGGAAAATAAATTTCTATCTCCAAATTATATAGAGTACTCACCAGCACTAGAATTTTTTTTTTTCCGTAGAGTGAATGAATATTCATAAGAGGTGTGTAATTTCTCCAAATTTTTTTTTCATATCCTCGTTCATGTTTTTTCTTATTTTTTCCTCCTGTAATCGTTTAACCTAGTAGTGATCAAATAAGAGGTGAAATTATTTTCATTAACCGCAGCTAAAGTCAGTGGCGAAGATAGAATTTAAACCGAGGGGGGTGAATTAAAAACAATATTTTCTATAAGAAAATGTACTCAGCGTATCGTGTAGATTATGTAGTACATTATTGTATTGTATATGATATTATTGTATTTTTTCGATGAAATTTACAATTCCCACGTGTAATTTAATGGCTCTGTGAAAGAAATTGAGAAAAATTTTACTTGACAAGGTAGAATTATTTTAATTTTTAACCATACCAAATCAAAATTATTTAGATTTGTAGAGGTTTGTTGTATTAAATTGTCTGCATAATAGTTGTTCTACATGCTATTACTAGTAAATTCTTTTTAAAAAAATTTGGAGGGGCCGGGGCCACCCCGGGCCCTATATGCCTGTGTCTGTGGCTTATCAAGTGGCCCCCGTTATTTTCTAACCCAAGATTAGTAAAAAATAGTGTCTAGAACAGATTTGCTAATCTTTTTAATGAACTAATGACGTGTATTAGATACGCATAAATTTCAAGATTTACATTGCACGTGTATATAAAAAATCTCCGACTACGATGGCTATCTTTTTTCGTTCAGCCGGCGGGACAGATTCCGGTGGTAACTAGTCCCTCACATTGGGTATTATTTATTTTACGAAATAAAAAAGGTCAAAAAAGACAAATTCAAATTTCACTCACTTTTAATTTGATTATGTAACGAACGCACAAAATAGACCTAGTATAATTAAAGGACAAATCTGATAGGTGATAATGATATATGGGTCGGGTGATCTATTTCTGCGATTCACACCTCATTAATTCATTAAAAACCATTGGGTCCCACTTTAGCTCCGTTTAAGGAAAATAATTATAGATAGTTTAAATTATTTCCACCGGTAAAAACAAAAAGTTTCAACCAAATCGATTACATTGCGTCACATATCCATGTTTTATTATTTGGGACCGCTGTTTGGACACAAAGCGCAATCCAATCGATTGGAATTTTTTCACCGGCGGTGGAAATAACTTAATCTAATAACTGAAACTATTAGGTAAAACGATTAGTGGGGGAAAAAAAAAAAGTACGGAAAACAATACTACTAACAAGGAAGAGAAGAACAAGAAAAAAAGAAAAAGTTAAGTCTTAAAAATTTTAGGAACAGAGAAAGACGAAAGCAGCGGCAGTCATCCGAACACTATTGGGTAAGGCAAAATCAGGTGGAATTAAACTTTCAGTAAAAAAGAGTTAGAGGAAAGACTAGCAAAACATAATCTCAAAAACATGGTTTAATTTTACTCTTAGTCTCCAAAATATTAGCGAAGTGAAACTTCGGTCCCTTGTGAGAAATCGAGTCTATTAAGTCCCCAACATTTGAAACGTGTTTTTCAACAGTCCCGAAACCAATTCCATTCAATTTGACTCTCAAAGGCCACTTATTTGTGGAACTTCACTACAAATTGCCCCTTCTTCCACTTCCAAACGTATAAGTTAGCAATTGCCAAACCCATCTATCTAAACGACTAAACCCCTTCGCAAGCAATCCTCGTTTTCACAAAGCCTCAATCGGGTATAGGGGGGAGTGTTGTGCAGCGGGTCTCCTAAGAACCCAACCGCAACCCAAGATTATTGATGGTCATGATATTGGAGAAGTAGCAAATCAAACATATGTGAAATCAAACTGGAGAAACCAAACCAAAAGCATAAACAAATAAGAGAGACACCAAGGTTTACGTGGTTCGGCTTATAGATGTAAACCTACTCCACAGGACAAGCAAACGAGAGACGATTCCACTATGTGAAGAGAACAATGCTCCGAAGAGTTACAATGGTGACAAACAAACAAAGCTCTCGCAAGAGTCGCTCATCAAAAACCCCAATTACAAATTCTCTCACCAAAAACCCAATATTGAAGGAATCTCTCACCAAATACAAATTCTCTCTCATCAAGTCTCACAAAACTGCTAGGGTTTTTATCCAAGAGACGCAGAAACAAAGATCTTCCCAAGCCCACCAAGGAGGGGCAACCAAAGAACCATGAAGATCTAACCAAGAAACATAATTTCATATGAGACCCCCTAGGGGCCTATCAAAGGGATGCACTCAAGCAGTCCCAAACCCTAATGGAGAGAGCAAAGCTATATTTATAGCCACAAAATCCATCTTAAAGCCAATACTTGCCCAAACAATTATCCTTGCACCCCAAGACATAAACCCACAAGGAAACAAATGTTTAGGAAGTCTAAACGAAAACAGAATCAGAACAAAATTGGCTAAAACGTGTAAAACCGGACTCGCTGGTCCGGACCAAGCTTTGGTGGTCTGGACCAGAGATGTTGCACCCAAAACTGACCAATCTGATTCGGTGGTCCAGACCAAGGTTTTGGTGGTCCGGATTAAGGGTGCGGCGAGTTGCAAATTTGTCCAGAATTGTTCGAAATTATTTTGGGCCTGACCAACCATGCTGTGAACACCAAAATCGAGCCGAAATTTGAACAAATCTCCACCTCGGCAAGATATCCAAGTACTGAACCAAATCTGAACGAACAAATTCCCACAAATCTCCACCCTGGCGAGATGTCCAAAACCCGAGCGAAAAAACAAAATGAACTTAACGAATCGCAAAGGCCAAACAAATTGCTCGATAACCAAATTCCACAGCCAAACAAAGCCGATGAACAGAAGACAAGCAGATTGCAAACGAACCAAGTGCCCATGCACATGAAACCAATTCGCACAAATCGAAAATCAATGCTTGAGACATATCAAGCCAAAGCCAAGTATCCAAAGCTCGAGACACATCGAGCCAACCCAAAACCAAACTTCAAAAAACAAAATGAAGCAACCAAGCTCTCACTTACCAAACGGATGCTCGAGACATATCAAGCCAAACCAAAGTCTTCCTTCAAACAAATATTCTCTCCACCCAAAGCTCCAGTCAAACAAAGGGAGCCAAACACATATCCAAATAAGAGAGCAAAGCAAATCACAGACCAAGCTTCCAACCAAACGGATCACGGGCAAGAGAGTGAGCCAACAAACCTAACCAAGCTCTCCACAAACCAAACCAGATTGACTGCTGATCAAACAAGCTCTAACCAAATTCTGAAGTACTGGAACATAAATTTAGACTACCTTAAAATAGCCAAGTTTTGAAGTATTGAGCAAACTTCAAAACACAAACAAATCCAAAACAAGCGCGCAACCAAATTCCAAAATTGGCAGACAACAAGTTCTAGTCAAAAAACCAAATTCCAAAATATCTTCAAGGGATACTAGAAGATGCCCAAAACCAAATAAATAACCCTAACAACAAACCCAAGACACAATATTAACCAAAACCAATCGTCTGCGAAGGATCCCACAAAAGCCCATGGCGTTCAAAGGGTTCAAACAAATTACCATACTATCAGCAGTCCCCAAAAAAACATATCCAGCTGATCTATCTCCACCAAATTCACAAGCATGTGCAAATTCCAAAACTAATAACCAAGGAGATAGACCCACAACTAATGATGAGGAAAACTACAAATAAAATTACCAAAATAAAGTTTACCTCCAAATTGATGAGATTCCAAAATTTTCAAATCCACTCATCTTGAATGGCAAATTGATGATGAACCCAAAAAATTTCAAACTGAGAATCTTCATCGCCAAGTTTCCAAGTTTCTCCACCGAATCCAACTTCTCCTAGAAAACATCAACCACAACAATCGACCGAAGCCAAAGCAACGGAACAAAACGAATGCTACGGATGAAACCCAAGGTTACAGGTTTGACCATGGAAACATTTTTCAAATCATGTAATACTTCAATTTCGAGAGAGACCAGACAAGATATATCTTTAACATCAAAATCTATAGCAGTTGCTTCCCAAGTTCTCATAGTAGTCCAAGTAGAAGGACTCATTTTATTTTTCATAGAGAAGCATCAAAATATTTTTACTATCATTTGACGGATCTGCTAGCCATAGTAATGGGGAGCGACCCCTGGTCAGAAAGTGCGACCGATGATATCGATATTATTTATGGTGCCTGACTAGTTGCAACCCCCCTTATTTCACCTCATTTTCTAGCTTCTTTGATGCAGACCAAGTAGCAGCCCAGTTCTATGATCAGTTGGACCGGTCGAAGCTTAGGAGGCCCAAACAACTCTTAATTGAAAATTGCTAATTTCGGCAATTTATCGACGAGTCCGGAATAGGCCCAAACTTGGTGGGTTGAAGCAGAATTGCGCTGCGATCAATACTCACGACCCTAATCGTGACTGATGGTGGAATTTGGCCAATTTCATTCGTTTAGGCCTTCAATTTATTAATTTTGTTATTTTAGGTAATAATTAGATTACGAATTACTCTTAGTGTGTAATTCCGTTTACGTTGTTTCCAATTGGGAATTTCTTATTTTTCTTTCTAGTTTCCAATTTTGGGAGTTTCCCCAATTTCTGGGATACTTTATTTTTTAGGTAAGTTTTGCTAGGGTTTGCTAGTTTTTCCTATAAAAGGGCATGTAACCTCTATCATTATTCAACTTTTTATCAATCAATATTATTTCTGAGATTTTCTCTCTCTTTTTCTTGTGAATTCAAGACCTCTCGTGGATTCGAGAACCTATCTCGTTTGAAATAGTACGCTAACTACTCTCTCGTGAATTCCGCTGCGTCATTCTTTTACCATCCCCTAGAACCTGGGACACCGTTGAACATAACATAGTAAATCATATTTTAGCAAATCACAGAAATCACATTTTCAAATCACATTCCACAGTCCAAGATCAACCAAAATAAAATTCACATAGATAGGTCACTTTTCGATAATCCACGGTTTATCAAAAATAACACTTTTCATCAAAAACTTATAATCCACATTTGAAAGCAAGTAGCATTTTGATCAAAATCATTTAAACAAATGCAAGTAACCAGGGTATTGCGTACTTACCCAAAAGTAGCGTCTAGCTTGGCACGCAGTTATCTACTCCATAATACTCACACCTAAGCACAAAATTATACCGATATCAATAAAGAGCCGCGCTCCAGGAATCAATTAAATCAACACTTCACTATAAATTATACATATCCCAACTTGCGGTCCATCCGAAGTTTACTGATAAGGGTCGAAATTGCATCTCCAGTGACAACAGTCCATTTGTTATGAGAACTCTGTGTCTATGGTCTCTAGTCCATTTCATTGAACAATAGCTAGGACCTTCAAATTAAGTTCTCAGATTTCTAATTCAACGCTAAATTGTGTGCAACTCGAACCATAGCGGTGAGTTCCAAAACCGAAATTTCTGTCGGAAGGTGTACTTTTGTTTTTTAGGTGTTCGAGTGGGTTGGGTGATAATTGATAACTGATACAAGTGTCATGAGTGGTACGGGGAAGCCGATCGACAGCTGTGGCTGTCGGGTTCCTGTGCGTTGAGTGTGTTGTCCGTGCGTTGTGTGTGTGATTTACCATTTATGTGATTTTATATAAGCTAATCAATCTACAATAGACAATATATTGTATAAAACACCCACTGGGTATAAACTAGAAAGTGATGAAACAAGGATTACCAAAAGAGGGAAAGAAGAAAAGTTCGGCGGTGAGCTTTTCCGGTCTAACAGTAGCACTATCTTTTTAGACCCTTTTAGTCTGTTTCTTTTTCTTTTGTTACAGCTTGGTATGAAAATAAAGTTGAATTAACATTATATATATATGACGGTGGAGTAAAAGATGAAACAAGTGAGAATTACACGTGTCATTCTCCTTGTGCCATGTCGTGACATGGGCGCTTCGTGCCCAATTGTCGAGACTCCTGTGCGAAAAATCTCGAAAATTTAATATAGACTAATTTAAATACCAAGGTCATTGCGGCGTCGTCCGTTTTTCGAGGAAAAATTTCAACTCTAAGAAAATCATACCGCATAGCAAATATTGTCAAGTTGTCCCGTAACATTTGTAAAAATTATCTAGGACTCGCACTCGAACACATATTCAAATCTATTTAGGACTCAATTAATGTTTTGAGTATGTTCGACTCACGTGACTATACACTACAAGAGAAATCGCTTTCCGCGACCAAAAAATTTGTCGTCAAAGGGTTGTTTTTAGTCGCCCTAATACTTTGGCAACCAATATTTTAGTCGCCCAGTTTGTCGCCGAAACCTCGTCTGGGAATGTATACGCCGACGAAAAATCTGGTTGGTCGCCAAAGGGGAGCCATACGGCGACTAAAAAATTTTGTTGCCAAAGGGGAGCCATACGGCGACCAAAAAATTTTGTCGCCAAAGGGGAGCCATAGGGGGACCAAAACCGTTTGTCGCCAAAGGGGAGTCATACAGCGACCAATATTTTGTCGTCGAAAGTTCATACGAAAAAAAAATAATAATGTGCCACATGCGCCTACCAAGAATTGAACCCACAACCTCCCACTTCTTAACCCAACACCTAACCACTGGGCTATCTATGCATTTATGTTTTATTTGTTAGAAACAATTTATATGTATTATCTTTTCGTATATTCCTTTTTACATTAACAAATATATAACATTATTTATCATAAATTATGTATTGCACTATATTTTATTATATATATTTTTTTGAAAAGTATTTTATTTTATTTTATTTTATTATATTATTTAATTTATCGAAATATACCATCGGCGACTAAAATTTTTGGTCGCCATATGTCTCCACGACCAAAACCGATGTTTGGTCGCCAAAGGCATTGCATAGGCGACAAAAAAAAAATTTGGTCGCCAAAGGCATTGCATACGGCGACCAAAATTTATTTGGTTGCCAAATGTACTGCTTATGGCAACAAAAAAATTTTAGTCGCTAAAGGGTCTCCAATCAGCAACAAATGTTGAGTTGGTCGCCTAAAGTACTGCATATGGCAACTAAAACGATTTTGTCACCAAAAGTATTACATACGGCGACAAACAAAATTTGGTGGCTGAAGATGCTACAATCAGCGACTAAAATTGATTTGGTCGCCAAATTTGGTTGCCAAATGTTTTTCTCTTGTAGTGATATGTCAAAAGTCAGGATTTTACACCTTAAGTCTTTCCCGTCTTTCCCCAAATTTAGGTAGTGACTTCGGACACTTTAGGGAGTGAAGAGTGCCACCTAGGATATTAGAGAGTTAATTTTTATGCATTAGAGAGCATTTTTTGAATTTTTCTTAGTTAGCTAGGTAGGGCACTTTGGATTACTATTTTCAGTAGTGCACTGGAGATGCACTTAATTGGAAAAGTATGTATGAAAAGATGAAAGATATAACTGCACTGAATATTATAGCGAGCGATACAAATATACAATATCCTTTGCCTTTTAGACGGACGAAGTCAAAGGCTTTCCAAATTTGAGGCACAAAAGCAATAGGCTTGATAGTTTTTTGGGTGTTCCCTAGTTAGCGCCTATAGTATTTTTGTTTTATATTTCTTCAAGCTTATTGAGAAAAATAGTGGGTTTTTCAAATACTATGGGTGTTCTTTCCTTTAAGCTACTCATACCGTGCTCTAATTACCAAATTTCTTTACCCTACCAGTCTAAGTGATTTCAGACCGATTAGGCTTTGTAACGTCATCTACAACATCATACAAAAATCACCATGTCAGGGATGGTTTTCATAATTTGACCCATCTATAGTCCGTGAAAATAAATTTTTCACAGGCTACAAAATGACAGTTTTGTCCATTTTAATTAGGATTTGATGATATCATGCACATTCTGTCAAATTTCCTAAGAGCTACATGCCTACATCACGACAGGTGTGTAATTTGTTATACGATATAGGGTAATTTTACCAAAATACGAGGGGGCAATCATAATTTTTAGAAACCCTCAAGTTTTTTATTTTGGTAATACATTCCTATTTTTTTGCCAACAGTGAAATAAGTTGGTTATCGACTAGGGAGAGTGATACAGTACATCCCCTTGAAAAGTGGTATACAGAATGCCTCATTAAATATTATCTTAGTATTTGTTTGTATGATTTTGGTACTCGTTACGTATGGTTATGATCAAATTGCGAACCGTTATTGATTTAAAAAAATTCATTATTCATGGTAACCTTGTTAAGTATGGTACTTATTATGAACCGTTATGGATTTAAAAAAACTTCACTATTCAAGTAAATATTCACAGTAACTTACCCAAAAAAAAAAGGTAACAAGTGCCAAAAAAACATACGAAAAGGGACATACTATATATTTTCTCTACAAATAGAGAGGGAGGGAATTAGAAATATGGATATGGAAACACTGCGTGACAAGAAACAAGTCGGTTTGAAAATATTGGGGTTGTTTACCATGCAAGGAAATTTGAACCGAAACCTTTTTATTGTTTTGAAATAGGACACAGAATAACTTTTTTTTTTTCTCTGCAAAATTATTTTTAAGGAAAACTTAAGATAGGGTACATCAAGTTGGAGGGAGAGGGGAGAGGAATCCAACCAAGGGTTGGATATGTATAACGAAAACACCTATTACGACAAAGCAGAATCAACACCCAATGGACTAAGCCTAAACACTTAAAAGCACCTAAATGCCAAGCCCAAACAAAGCCAAGCCCAAAACCAAAAACCTAAATAAACAAAAAGTAGCCATTCAGCAGCCGCTGTCCACACCTCACATGGCGGACCAAACCTACAGCCCCACTAGAAACCTCCATTGCCGTATCCAACGAGAAGAAAAAGCTACCTTCAGAACCTACAAGATACTTCCAATAGCTTTGATTGGAAACCCATGAAAACATCCGACATTCATTGGCATCAACGCAACTTGATTGTTGGGGGTGGGGTGTGACAGGGTGGGGAGGAGACAAAGGGAAATTAGTTGATTATCGACTAGGGAGAGTGGTACAGTACATCCCCTTGAAAGTGGTATACGGTACGCCTCATTACATAATTTTAGTACTTGTTACGTATGATTTTAGTATTCGTAATGTTGGTTATGATCAAATTACGAACAGTTATATATTGATTTTTAAAAATTCACTATTCATGGTAACCTTGTTATGTATGGTACTTATTATGAACCATTATGGATTTTAAAAGAAAATCATTGTTCGAGTAAATATTCACAGTAACTTATCAAAAAAAGAAGTAACAAGTACCAAAAAAACATACATAATTGGACATGCCATAGATTTTCTCTACAAATAGAGAGGGAGACAATTAGAAATCTGGATATGGAAACACTACGCGGCAAGAAACAAGTCGGCTTGAAAAGATTGGGGTTGTTTACCATTCAAGGAAAGTTGAACCGAAACCTTTTTAGTGTTTTGAAATAGGAAGCAGAATAACTTTTTTTGTATGTGCAAAAAATTTATTAAGAAAAACTTAAGATAGGGTTACATCAAGTTGGAGGGAGAGGGGAGAGGAATCCAACCAAGGGTTGGATATAAATAAAACACCTATTGGGACAAAGTAGAATAAACACCCAGTGGGCAAGCCCATACACTTAAAAACACCTAAATGCCAAGCGCAAAAAAGGCCAAATCCAAACCCAAACCCAAAAACCTAAACAAGCAAAAATGAGCCATCCAGTAGTCGCTGTCCACACCCCACATCGTGGACCAAACCTATAGCCACCACCAGAAACCTCCATTACTCCATCTACGGAGAACAAAAAGCTACCCTCTAGAACCTACAAGACTTCCAACAGCTTTGATTGGAAACCCATGGAGACACCCAACATTCATAGGCAGCAATGCAGCAACTCGACTGTTGGTGTGTTGGGGGGGGGGGGGGGGGGGGGGGTGAAGGGTAAAGGGGAATTAGTTGGTTATCAACTAGGGAGAGTGATACAGTACATCTCCTAGAAAAGTGGTATATGGTACGCCTCATTACATATTACTTTAGTACATGTTATGTATGATTTTAGTACTCGTTACGTATGGTTATGATCAAATTACGAACCATTGTTGATTTCAAAAATTCACTATTCATGGTAACCTTGTTATGTATTGTAGTTATTATGAACCGTTACGGATTTTAAGAAAAAATTCACTAGTCAAGTAAATATTCGCAATAACTTATCAAAAAAATCGGTAACAAGTACCAAAAAAAACATACATAAAGGGACATACCATAGATTTTCTTTACAAATAGAGATAGAGAGAATTAGAAATTTGGATATGGAAACACTGCGCAGCAAGAAACAAGTCGGTTTGAAAAGATTCGTGTTTTTACCATGCAAGGAAAGTTGAACCGAAACCTTTTTATTGTTTTGAAATAGGAAGCAGAATAACTTTTTCTTATGTGTAAAAAATTTACTAAGAAAAACTTAAGATAGGGTTACATCAAGTTGGAGAGAGAGAGAGAGGGGAGAGGAATCCAACCAAGGGTTGGATATAAAGAAAACACCTATTGGGACAAAGCAGAATAAACACCCAATGGGCCAAGCCCAAACACTTAAAAACACCTAAATGCCAAGCCCAAAAAAGGCCAAGCCCAAACACTTAAAAGCATCTAAATGCCAAGCCCAAACCCAAAAACCTATACAAGCAAAAACTAGCCATCCAGCAGCCGTTGTCCACACCACACATCGCGGACCAAACCTACAGCCACCACCCGAAACATCCATTGCCGCATCCATCGAGAACAAAAAGCTACCTCTAGAACCTACAAGATACTTATTGGAAACCCATGAAGGCACCCAACATTCATCGACAGCAACGCAAGTTGATTGATTGTTGGTTATCGACCAGGGAGAGTGATACAGTACGTTCCCTTGAAAAGTGGTATACGGTACGCCTCATTATATATTATTTTGGCACTTGTTACATATGATTTTAGTACTCGTTACGTATGGTTATGATCAAATTATGAACCATTGTTGAATTTAAAAAATTCACTATTCTTGGTAACCTTGTTATGTATGGTACTTATTATGATCCATGGGGAGGGGATAAAGGGAAATTAGTTGGGATAAAGGGAAATTGGTTGGTTATCGACCAAGGAGAGTGATACAGTACGTCCTGGTATATGGTACGCTTCATTACATATTATTTTAGTACTTGTTATGTATGCTTTTATTACTCTTTACGTATGGTTATGATCAAATTACGAACCGTTATTGATTTTAAAAAATTCACTATCCATGGTAACCTTGTTATGTATTATACTTATTATGAACTATTATGGATTTGAAAAAAAAAGTTCACTATTCAAGTAAATATTCATAGTAACTTATCAAAAATATAGGTGACATGTACCAAAAAAACATACGTAAAGGGACATACCATAGATTTTCTCTACAAATAGAGAGGGAGAGAATTATGAATCTGGATATGGAAACACTGTGTGGGAAGAAACAAGTCAGATTGAAAAGATTGGGGTTGTTTACCAAGGGTTGGATATAAAGAAAACACATATTGGGACAAAGCAGAATAAACACCTGATGGGCCAAGCCCAAACACCTAAAAAAGGCCAAGCCCAAACCCAAAAACCTAAACAAGCCATCCAGAAGCCGCTGTGCACACCCCACATTGTGGACCAAAGCTATAGCCACCACCAAAAACCTCCATTGCCGCATCCACCGAGAAGAAAAAGCTACCTCCAGAACCTACAAGATACTTCCAATAGCTTTGATTGGAAACCCATAAATGGGAAATTTGTTGGTTATTGACTGGGAAGAATGATACAGCACGCCCCCTTGAAAAGTGGTATACGATACGCCTCATTACATATTATTTTAGTACTTGTTACAGTCTTGGTTTTTCGATGGAGGCAACTAGCTCTAAGGATCATTTTGGAGCAACAACACAAATTTTCAGAGTGCATTTGTTGTATTTTTTATTGTTCTTGTAATGTTTTACTTCTCAGTGGAAGGCTAGACATGCAATGGTAGGTATTCGACCTCATGGTTATAGGTTCTCGTGTTGTTATTACGGCCAAACAAAAAGATGTTATTATGAGCGACAAGATTGTAATCTATATTTCTGATTTCAATATATGCACTTAATGTATCAGATTGTAAATTTGTTTGTTGATCGAATACAAGAGATGCACATATATTTGCAAAAATTTAGCTTTCAAATAAAAATATATTTCTAAAAATGGCGTAGGCATCTATTGCCAACAAAACAATGTGTTGGTGAAGATTTACACTTTACCCACAAGCCACTCGTTGCCAAAACTACCACCTGTGTTGGCAAAGGCACAATATTGTCCTAATTTTTGGACCTTCAGCCCTTAGTTGCAGGAAACGTTCACTTTGGAGCCGCACCTGTACGAGAAACGCGATTCCGCGTTTCTCACACAGAAACGCGACGGGAGCGCGTTCCTCTTGAGATGGGATCGCGCTCCTAAGGGAGATGGGAGCTTTCGGTTGAGCTTCGATCGCCGGAGCTCCGATCTACTCCGTACGCCGTCATCGTTTACTTCTAACAATGGAATACAGACGATTTCGTCGACCATGGTAGAGAGACGACTGGATAATCATCGAAGACCATCGAAGAGAGACGATTTGGCGACTGTAATCGTCGGACACAGAGAAGCGCGATTTGCACAGAGAGAGAGAGAGAGAGAGAGAGAGAGAGAATCTCGATCTGATGGGTCTTTGAGAAATGGGCTTGATACAGCAGTACCAGCTGTATAAATGACTACAACTGTATTTCTTGTTGGGAGATAATTAACTACAGCAGTAACAGCTGTATGCATTTTACAACTCTGATGTATAAATAACTGGGCCATTGACGAAAAGGTATTGGGCCAGGATAACTATTGGTGGCCCAATAAAGTTTACAAGACTCATTTATTTTTTGAAAATGGACTTTATTAACCCCCTCCTTTAAAGTATATAAAATTATTAAAAAATATTTAAAATATACATAGGCGCTCCCAACCTTGGGAGCTTCTAGGTACCTCCGCTCCCCCGCTCCCGCCCCCGCTCCCGCTCCCGTCCCCGCCCCCGCTTCGTGCAACTTAGCTTCAGCCACGTATACACGACCTTTTGCCAACGCCTAGAGTCGTCACTAAGCCTCAAACATTTCCCAACGCCTAGGGTTTGTGTCGGTAAAGGCTTTTCCCGACACACCATTAGCAACGCCTTAGCGACGCAGTTGTTTTTGTAGGCAAAAACCTTTACCTACTAAATTGAATCACTAGCAACGTTTTTAATCATGAAGGCAAAGGTG
This sequence comes from Vaccinium darrowii, assembly GCA_020921065.1. Taxonomy (NCBI): domain Eukaryota; kingdom Viridiplantae; phylum Streptophyta; class Magnoliopsida; order Ericales; family Ericaceae; genus Vaccinium; species Vaccinium darrowii. The sequence goes on from CM037155.1 coordinate 11,211,113, forward strand.
TTTTTTCTTGTAGTGCTATGCTTCTAGCCTGCGCTCTACCGTTGTTGGAATGGTAGAGAGGCTCTAATAATAGTGGAAGCACACATAAGCAGTAGCGTCACAAACACACGCACACATACACAAGAATTTTACGTGGTTTCCCAAAATCGAGTAAGTCCACGGGAGGAGAGTATTTCACCATATGGGGTAGATACAAAAAACAATGGAGGAGGAGACACCGCTCAATTCAACTCACTCATGATTTGTTCTCTCCCACTGTGTGTGGGGAGAAACCCCCACCGGGGTTCTCTCAATCTCTCGAGAACACGTGGTTTTTTTCCCTCTCTACTACTCATACTTTTCAACACACAAGTACATATAGGCATACAAAATGGGGAAGAGTCAAATTTGGATAGCTCTCAATCTAAATCTTGTAACTTCAAAAGTCTGGCTGCGAGCTTGAAATTGAACATTACCCACACATATTCTTGATTGCTAATCAAACTTACTTGTCAACAGTTTAGTTATTCTAATCGTTTTACTTCTTGCTTTTCTGTCTCTGTTTTTTGTTCTTTTCTTTTGTTTTCTGTTTGTCATTCAATTTTTTGTTGGATAGCTTTAAGATTTCACTTTGCTCATGTACCAACATTGTGAGGTGGGTGTTTGTTTTCTTTTTCTTGATAAATCGGGTCTTTGTTCTCTTTTTAGACGATGTAGCCATTCAAGTGTTTAATATATTATATATTTTTGCCGATGAAAAAGAAAAAGAAAAAGAAAAAGAAGGATATTTTGGTTGGTTTGTTAATTTGTGATTTTTCATGTCAACCAAATAATAGAAAATGTGAAGACCCGTAATTTATTTATTTTCCTTTATTATCTCCATGGGAATAAGTCCTTTTTTTATTTTTGCCAGGCTAGTATTCTATTTTATGTTTATGTGAATTTATGCGCACTTTATGTACCGAGATTGGGTACGTGGGCCATGGGGTGAAAGTGTTGTGCGATCATTAGTGTTAGCTTTTAAAATAGTTAGTTTTAATTTTATAACACATGGGCCATAGTTTAACCACTTAGTTAGTAATAGGACTTGAGAGGGGGACTAAGGAACTAAAAGGGTGTCTAGTGTAATTTTTACCCTTATAAGCACATTAGCAACAGGAGAGCACCGAACCTCTTTTCTTTTTTTTCTTTTTCAGCGTGTTCTTTGTCTCTCTCTCTCGGTTCACTCCATCCTCTCACTCTCCCACAAAACTCTACAATCAACACACAAATTCAACACAAACCCATCTCTAATCCTTCGTAGCCGCAACATCTAGGCACGGAAATCGCGGCGTGGGTGGAGTCATCTCGGTGGATTTTTTGGGGGGTTTGGAGGCTAGGGTTTTGGTTTAAGACTTGGTGGAGCTCAAATCTTTGAGGTAGGGGCAAATTTCTACTTTCTCTAGTTGTATGTAGTTGATTTGTTGCATAAATTTAAGCATGGGTTTCCAATTTCTAGTAACTTTTGATTTCCTCCATTAAAGTGAGTTTTCTTCTTATTTTATGCTTGATTTATGATATTAGTTGTTAAATTGTTCAATTGGTTGTTGATTTATCGTATCTCGAAGTTTATTTGTTGTTTAGAACCTCGACTTTGAGCTTAAACCATCACAATTGGACTTGGGTTGAAATTCCACACCTAAAAGGTGAAAATCTGTGCTGTTTCTGTAAAAATAGCTGCTGTCTCAAAATTTCCAGCAGCTGCTCTAATTTTCTGGGTAGTTTCCGGCCACCATTTGACGTCCGTTTGGCCTCCAATCGTCCGGTACTTCGCACACTTGATTTATAACAACGTGATAAACCCAAAATCCATTTTGAAATCTTTAAACTACGACTTTGACATTTGATTTCGTTGGACACGTCGTTATACATATCGGATACATATCATGTTGAATTGGATGGCCCATTTGGCGAAAATTGGGGCGTTTTTTAAAAAAAAAGGGAGGGGGGAATACATCGAAATGTTTTGGTGAACTAAATGTTTTGAGATGATAAAAATGGTTTAAAGATTCTAGGGATCACCCGTTTGGTGTCCCTGGCCACGGGTGCACGGAGCCCACGAAATCCGACAGAGGGATTCATTCCCTATTAAATGAAACAGTTGATTTTATGAAAAAGTTGGAAATGGTAATGATTTGAAGTGAAAATGGCATTTTTGGCAAACATTGGATACTTGGACACGAATTTGGACACATATGATACTTGTTGGCAATTTAGACTTACTAAATGGATTTTCAAGTTTCATTTGGGTCTTTGAAATGGTTTTGGACACTCGGATACGTTCAGGACACATGGATACATTCTAGGGACACTTGGGTACATTATGGGCACTTGGTGCTTCTTTGGACACTTTAAGATTCTTCGGACACATAGGTGTTTGGTGGACACTTGTAAATTATTTTTGACCTATCAAAACATGGATTGCTCATTTCACTCACATCATTTCAAATCCCGGTGCACTTATCATCTTTATACACCTAGCGCTAGTAGAATAGTTTCCTACTGGGCTAGTGAGCTCAACCTATCAATTTTCAGGTACATGGCATGGAGTATGAGATGAATGCGTGAAGTGTGGATGCATAGTGTTGGATTTCATCGAGCATGAAGCTATTTTCCCATCTTTGTCTAATATTTTTGAAAGATGGTTTTGTAACTTCCATATGTTAATCCTTTTGACTATTCGGGCTAATGTAATAACTTTTAAACTTGGTATTTATGCATTCGGGCTATGGTCGCTAGCAGTTAAAACCCGTTTATTCGTATTGGTGAGAATGTATTTGTTGACTTTGACTATTCAAGGAGAAATTGTAAAACTATTTTGACTTGTTCCACGTGGACATCTCTATGTTTGGCTCATCAAATTTGAGGGCGTGACAGAAAATATTTTCCAGAAAACATTTTCATATCACAACCAAACACCAGAAAACATTTTGTTTTGTACAAAAAAAATTTCCATGGAAAAGAAAACCTTTTCTACCCGAAACAAATGGAGCCTTATTATCTCCTCTACATTAGATATGAGAATCAAAATTTAATTCTATTTGAGAGACATGATGGATCTTAAAAGTGAAGCTAAAAAATATTATTGAATAACGTCACTGCTTACAATTCTTGGAGTCGGCACTAGGCCTGCCTCTATAAATTACAAACCATCCCCAGGCCACTACCAAAATATTACAACCAAAGTTCATGCCTTCTTTACCAAATACTTATTGCTTCTTTTCTTAAGTGATGGCCTCCTTCCACCCTGTGTCACCTCTACTTTGGTTGACCCTCATCTCCTCCTTTCTTCTTTTTCTTCAACACCATCCGAGCAATGCCAATTCACTCATTACTTGTCACTTCGAAAAGATTTATACTTTTGGCAACTCGCTTACGGATACTGGGAATCTAATTCGGGAGAAGCCTGTCGGTGCTGCCACAGGTTATGCTAGGCTTCCCTATGGTGAAACTTTTTTCAAGCACGCAACCGGGCGCTGCTCAGACGGCCGGCTCATGATCGACTTCATCGGTATGGTATATGGTGTAGCAGCAGTATAAAGACTACAAAATTTACACTACATGTATCACTTCCTCCAAAAACAATTGCATATCTCTGGATCGATAAGATTTTAATCTTCGAAATTATATTTACCTACTGTTTTTGTTCGTTTTCCTTCTGCTTTTTCTTCAGATTGGGCATAATAAAATCCCTAAACTGCATGGTGTTTCGTAATTACAGCTAATGCATCCGGGCTTCCCTTTCTTAATCCCTACTTGAAAAAAGATGCAAAGTTCAGACATGGAGTCAACTTCGCTGTTGCTGGTGCCACTGCCTTACCAGAAAATGTTCTAACCAAACTCAATATCACAAACACGCTTACCAACAGCTCACTCCAAGTGCAACTTGATTGGATGTCTAAACATTTAAATTCCGCCAGCAAAATAAAGGGAGGTTAGTAATTAGTGTTCAGTGAAAAATCAAAATCAAATAAATTGAACTTTTGATTGCATTTATCCAATTGGGTTTAACAAAATAACAGATTGCTCGGAGAAGCAAAAGACCACTCTTTTTATCGTTGGAGGGATTGGAGGTAACGATTATAACTTCGCGTTTCAGCAAGGAAGAACAATACCGGAGGTACAACTTTTGGTACCTGAACTTGTTGCAGCCACAAAAAGTGGTGTTAGGGTAAGTTTTCGTAGCAAATCGTTGTAGTTTTCTTGCAATTAACATGGAACGTAACCATGATCTTTCTCTATGAGTTGCAGCGAGTGATCATGAGCTATGGAGCTGTTCGGGTGGTTGTCCCTGGCGTTCTTCCAACTGGTTGTAACCCAATCCATCTAACGTTTTTTCAAACAAACGACTCAAGTGCATATGATAAGCGTGGGTGCTTGAAAGAAGTCAACAGCTTAGTATCCTACCACAATAAAAAGTTACAAGAAGCCATCCAGGAGTTGAAAAGAGAGTATCCTGATGTTGTTATTGTTTATAGTGATTTAGAACGTGCCTTTCTATGGATTTTTGATAATGCCGAACATCTTGGTAAGCCTGTTTAATTTACACTCGCAACAAGAACACGTCAATAGTATCGATAATTACTTATTAATCGATCATGACTAATATTGTATTCCTCTTTTTTACATCTAGGATTTGATGGTGACTCAAAGCAAAAGGCTTGTTGTGGGATTGGTGGGGATTACAATTTTAATTATACCAATTTGTGTAGTTCCAAGGTTCCGGTCTGTCCGAATCCTAATCAATTCATAAGTTGGGATGGTCTTCATCTGACAGAAGCAGCATATAAGAGAATGGCTGGATGGCTTATTGATGACATGTTACCCAAACTCCAGTGCCATGCTTAAGTTTGTTAAAAATAGTAATCTGTAATCTTTTAAATATCTAGAATTGTGTAGACTTTTGTTGAAAAATATCTAATATAAAAGTCTTTAGAAGAGTATGCAATGTAATGACGGCAAGTCACTGGTGGCTGTATTGACGAAATATGAATGGATAACCAGTCCAAAATTAAATGAACACTCACTCCAAAAATTAGCCCACAAATCAATCCTTTTTGAACAATTCAAGTTACAGGCAAGTGGAGGGCGTCATGTACTCTCATGCATTTGATAGGGGTACAGTCCTAACTTACTACAACTAACGATGCTGACGTTAAATAAGAAAAAATAAAAACTCAAATTACAACCAATCATAAACGGCTCCACACATAAGAAAATGTGGTCAATTGAATAATTTTATTTCTTATTTTGTTGTTACATTATATGAATTGATTTTATCTTAGATTTTGTTAGAAAATTAGGTCTTATACTATGAAACACTGAGCATTCAAGTTATTCACATAGTGACAAATATAAAAAAATAATCTATCTTTTCTCATAATTACAATAAACTATTATCTCCATAAACAAAAGCATATGTTTAAACAGATCCGTGCAAATTTATTCGCCACAGAATTTCTTGTAAAAAAAAAAAAAAGTGCACTAATCCTCCGGTTTGATCTTGTTTGGCTCAAAATATAAAATTTCACTGAGAAACTGTAACATTCTATATATTTTTTTGTCACATTATACACACTAGTGTATGGATTTTTTTAAAAATATATGACTAATTGGAAGAACTAGTAGAGTTAATGTAGTTCTTGAACACCCTGTCAATTTTTGAACACCCTGTCAAAAAATCCTGGAGCCGCCACTACAGGCATGAGGAAGACGTTTGTAGTTCACACGTGCAAAATCAAGAGGTTTCCAGAGATGTTAGGGGCTCTATATAAATAGAGATATTTGAATTCCATCAGGTAACTTGAGAAACCAATAAAGAAAGCATTCAAAAAAGCCTTCCACTCTCATAATCAAAGATTCAAAGTCCACCAGATTCTCTTTCAATCAATCCGTAAAACATTCTACTTTCAATTTCCTAATTACACCTCTCATCCCTCCTTCACCAACAACTCCAATTTTCTCCCTAATTTTCCTTCTATTTTAAACTAGCACCCCAACAACTCTATAATTGTTTAAGTAAGCAGTAACATGTAGTTGTTATGTTGGTCTTAATGTAATCTCTTTAATAAAGAGTCATGATTAAATTTAATGGATGTTTGATGCCAAGTTAGGAAAATGGGAAGGAAGAAAAATAAAAAGGACAAGGATAAAGCTCACCACCTAAGTAGAAACACCAATGGGATATAAAATATCACCACCCGAAAGGATACATGATTAGGAAATGCTCACCACTTAATGGAATCCACCAAAGAGATGCACGAACATGAAAGAAGAACTAGTCTTCACTAGCCAAAGGCTATAATTCAAACACAGAACTCTCTCTCATTTCACTCACTTGAAAGCTTTAAATAGATAACTTGGAACATCCCTCCAAGCATAGGAAATACAAATTTCAACTTTCAAGACTCTAAACTTAATAAACTAAATACTTTGACTACTAAAAACTAGGACTCTTGAGAACATTAGAGATACTTAGGAAATTAAAAACAACTTAAAAGAGACCCTTTGATCGATTGATGAAATGACACTAAAACCGTGAATCAAAAAATAGTTCATCATTTCTAGCATCTTCATTATGCTCCTGTAGCATTCTCCCTTGCTTGAAAAAAAATCATCTTCGAATTTGAAGAGTAAGATAAGCAAATATGCAATATCAATCCCTAATACTTATTGCTCCTCATATTATGATCCCAATGCTTGAATAACCTGTTGACTTGGTGCGGCATCAACTTGACAACAAAGATTGAAATCACTTATGTGGAGTATCTAGACTCAACAAGTAAGAACTCTACCTCCCAAAACCCAATTACAAAAAGAGTGAAATACAGACACTAAAAGCTTGACATAACCCGGAAAAATGCCAACTAAACAAACAAGTTTCACCGGCCTAACTTGCCTTAATCACAGCTAAAGAGCCAACCCGGCAATCAGTTTTGTGATTTTGCGGATTGACTGATTGGTTATGGGTGAAAAAATATCCAACCTATTAAAGGAGTACAAGTTAGTTAAGAATTTTTCCTAACCTAGAATCCCAGCTCCACCCGAAAAGGCATCGGTTCGTTTGGACAACGAAGATACTCTGACCTAGTCTAAGAAAGAAACGGAAGAGTTGGAGATTGAATCCATGACTGTCCTTAATAAATGGCGTTACTACAAGGGAAAGCATAGGAACATAATTTTCAAACACAACTCCGTACAAAACCGTATAGCAACCGTTTGATTTATGTGGGTCCACCTACATCCAATGATTCTAGATTGAGCTGTTTCCAAACTTACGTTTTAACTTTTTAAGGATCCAAGGGTGTTGTAGGGAGCCCCAATAATTTGCCATTTGAACCGTCAGATGTGTGTTTTCAACAGTCCAGATTTCAAACATCATCTTACAATTAGGATACTAATTTTACCTATAAGATGATTTGGACCATTGGAAAATCATCTGACGGTCCACAGGGCGTCCTGTTTCCCCGTTTCAAAGTTGTGGTCGGAATTTCTACATGTAGTTACAATATCTACTACAAATCCCCAAATCCTCCACAAACTAGGATTTAAACTCTTCTCTTGGTATTAGAATTCCTTCTTCTCTTGGTTTTAGAATTCCTTAAAGACATAGAACACGACCTTCATACACCCCTATAAATTACACACCATATTTACATGCCGCTATCACAATTTCACAATCTCGTAAGCAATGGCAACCAACCACCACGTTTCCTCTCGAGTTCTAGTAACCCTTGCAGCCTGTTTTTGTCTTCTTCTTCTTCTTCAACCCCTTCCGAGCAATGCCCATACACTCATCACTTGTAATTTCGACCAAATCTATCAACTTGGCGATTCTATCTCGGACACTGGCAACTTAATCCGAGAGCAGCCAATTGGTGCTGCCACTGCATTCGCCAGTTTTCCCTATGGCGAAACTTTTTTCAAGAACGCAACTGGTCGTTGCTCCAACGGCCGGCTCATGATCGACTTTATTGGTACGTAATGTGATATTCCTAGAAAAGAATAGTATAACACACATGAACGGTAACAGAAAGTACATATGTTCGTAGACTATTTAGTAAAATTGTTGCACTATACTTTGATGCTAATTAATTTGTCTCATAATTAAAATCGATTCAGCATTGTGCCGGTAAAAAAATCTGCCCCATATATTTTTTTAACACCCTTCAGATTTTCATTAACTTCTGTATTTTTCTAATTGTTTCTACCCTTCCTTATCTCTTCTCGTCACGGAAAAATAGTTTTAAGCTTTAATTATGGAGTTAAATGTTAGTGATTTATGGGATTTTTATAGGGCAAAAAAATTTGAATACATCTATTTAAATAAAAGAAAGAACAATTGCCTTTTGCAAAGGTTCTATTTTAATATTTTTTGCTCTCTTTTTTTCCGTATTTTTGTGATTTTTTTTAATTTTTGTCTATTCATCTCAACGAAAAGATTCGAAGGAATAAAAAAAGTTCACGAAGAACAAAAAAAATGCTATAGATGGCCTTATTTTTGTCTTCAATCAGTGTTTTAAAAAAATACTGTGGTGTTTTCAGTAACTATATTTGATTGTCTTTTGTTAATTTCACAGCTAATTCGGCCGGCCTTCCCTTCCTTAATCCTTACAAGAATGGTGCGGGAGACTTCACCCATGGAGTTAACTACGCTGTTGCTGGCTCAACTGCCTTACCAACGGAGGTTCTAGCCCAAAAAGGAATACCCTCCATGGTTACCAGCAGCTCACTCAATGTGCAACTTGATTGGATGTCAACATATTTCAATTCAATCTGCCACACAGAGAGAGGTTAGTCACTAAATGTCTTGTTAGATTAATTAGATAAACAAAAACTATGATCAATTGTATTTATCTAAGCGTGTGGAAACTATAACAGATTGCTTGGAGATGCTACAGAAGTCTCTTTTTATGGTTGGAGAGATTGGCGGGAACGATTACAACTACGCATTGCTTCTCCGAAAAAGTATTGATGAAGTAAAAAGCATGGTACCAGAGGTTGTTGGAGCAATAATGGATGCCGTTAAGGTAAATTTCCTTTGAAGATTGATTTATCTTTCATCAATATCAAGTAAATTCCTTTCTAGTAATCACCATATTATTTATTCATAATCTTTCTATATGGATATTGCAGCAAGTAATTGGTTATGGCGCTGTCAGGGTGGTAGTCCCGGGAAATTTTCCAATAGGCTGTTTACCCATCTATCTAACTGCATTTCAAACCAATAACTCAAATGCCTATGATGAACAACATTGCTTGAAAGATCTCAACAGCTTCTCAAAGTACCACAATGATCAACTACAACAAGCCATTCAGGAACTACAGAAAGGGTACCCAAATGTAGTGATTGCTTATGGTGATTACTACCAGGCCTTCCAATGGCTTTTCCAAAATGCTCAATATCTTGGTGAGTCTATTTGCCCCTCATAAGAAGAAAGACATGCATTTGTACATAGTAGAGTATAATTAAAAAATCATTGCTAAATTTTTTGTGTGATTTTTCCCCCCCAATTTCAGGGTTTGACGGTGCATCTACTCAAAAGGCTTGTTGTGGGACTGGTGGAGACTACAATTTTAATCTCGACAAGATGTGTGGAGCTCCAGGAACTTCAGTTTGCCAGAATCCAAGTGAATTCCTTAGTTGGGATGGAATTCATTTGACTGAAGAGGCGTATAAGTGGATGGCTCGATGGCTCGTTGAAGATATTTTGCCTTCATTGCTCTGTCTAAATTGATCATTGGAACACAAAATTTAGTTTGTTTTTTCCATCGATAGTTTAGTAGTTACTACAGAATTAAAGGTTTTAGATAGTTTTCATTGGTAGTTTTTCTTTTTTCATTGAATTAGTTAAATCGTGCAAGCTTCCTTTTGCACTGTACTGGTGCATTTATTTTACTATAAAGTTTGAACGTTCTGTTTCACTTACATATGAGTTTTGGTGACGTCTGTATTACTATTATTGTTTTCTTGAAAATACAGAATGACTCCCTAGCATTGAATAAGGTATTACAAGAAAACAGTGACAAATAATCTATAAAATTTGACGCAAAATTAACGAAGGCAGAAATTTTTTAAGGGGAAAAAAAATGGTTTGAATTATTGTGCCAAAACACCATAAGTTTTCCATCTCTAGTAATTTTCTTCATGGTCATCCGTCCAAAGTTATATATCTTGTACTGTTTTGGCCAGTATGTATCGTATACTCGTACTAGCCAAAAAATGGGTATCTTATCACTAGGATTTAGGGTATCTCTACTTGTACTGTTCCGGTTTAGTCTTGCTAAAATACCCTTCTGTTCCGGCTTCCGTCCAGTACAAAAAGCACGTACATTGTGTTGGTTGGGTTAGGTCACACTGTTCCAAAGTAAATAGAGAAGAGAGGGACACGATGCATAGATTAACTCTGCAAAAGGTGAAAGGTTGTTTTTGAATTTATCTTTACCCTCTTCAAACACAAAGTTTCTATAATTCTATAACTAAAAGGTTTAATCAGGGGTGGAGCCAGCTTAAGACTAGGGGTGCGTGCCCCCACTGGATTTTGATCGCCTGCTGCTATTTTTTTTCTTTTACAAATCGTTTTAAGTTTACTACATATAATATAATTATCTCATTTCATAACAAGTAGGTTGTTGTATTAGTGACACAATTGCATGCCTGTCCCCCTGAATGCCCTAGGTTTGAGCCTTTGTGCTGTGCGTTGGTGGCATTCATTTTGATGGATTTTACCAATTTCTTTTTCCACATGGGACAAGAAAAAGAGTTCATATATTGATCCCGGTCTCACTAATTTTGAAACAAAAAATAATTGAAAACAATCCTAGTGATTCTTATTAGAATTGATTTAATTTTTTTTGTCACAAAGATTGAGAATCAAATAGTTAAACGAGCTATCGTAATTTTATGATTTCTTCAAAATTGAGCTTATTAGAGTCTTTGAGCCGGCATTGTCAACAATATACTTGAAGCAAGATGTTTTAATGGGATTAGTAACGAAACAATTATGCAGAACTTCTGAAAAATGAAAGCTAAATAGGGTCAATTGTAAAAAAAATTACCAACAAAGTAGTTTTTTTTTTGCTTATATTTAAGAGTGTTTTAAAATATTATGCTGCAAACTTTTGTGCCTAACGACGAATGTTTGAACTTTTGTTCTTGAAACTTCTTTATCCTCCATATTTTTTTGTGAAAAGGTGTCCCATCATAATGAAATTTCTGGCTCCACCACTAGATTTAATAATTCTACGAATTCTTTCCATTATGTTTTGGAATATATCAGTTGTAAAATTGAGGCGGCGACAAAGACACATGCCCATAGTTAAGGTGGTGTTTATGCAATTTACCAAAAAGAGAAATAAAGTATACGTGGGTGGCAGTTCCACCAAAAAATTAGGCGATGAGATAACGCCCACCCTCCATATTTTTTTGTGAAAAAGTGTCCCATCATAATGAAATTTCTGGCTCCACCACTAGATTTAATAATTCTACGAATTCTTTCCATTATGTTTTGGAATATATCAGTTGTAAAATTGAGGCGGCGACAAAGACACATGCCCATAGTTAAGGTGGTGTTTATGCAATTTACCAAAAAGAGAAATAAAGCATACGTGGGTGGCAGTTCCACCAAAAAATTAGGCGATGAGATGACGCCCACCCGCGACATCTCGCTCCGCTCGGTTACAAAACGACAGTCGAACAACGGGTTGGACTGAAGAGAGAGAGACATTTACTCCTGTATAGATAGATTGGAGAGAGGAGCAATGGGGTTGAAGGAAGCCGAGGAGAAGGAGAGGATGGCGGAGAGAGGAGGAGTGGTGGTGGTGAATCCGAAGCCAAACAAGGGGTTGACTTCCCAAGCCGTCGATTGGCTGGAGAAGCTGATAGTGAAGCTTATGTACGATTCTTCGCAGCCTCATCACTACCTCTCCGGTAACTTTGCTCCAGTCCCCGATGAGACCCCTCCTTGTAAGGACCTCCCCGTCAAAGGTCACCTCCCGGTGAGTCTAATTGCCGGCTATAAATATAGCCACAACTGTGGGGGATTTTTAATTTCCATTGTTGCTTCTAGGGTGAAGAACTTATATTTGGGCGCTGATTGTTTTTCTAGCAGTTTGGTTGCATAATTGATAGTTAAATTGATGGATGTACTTATTTAATACTATAATTTCGTTCAAATATCACATATGTGATACGTATCCTACATTTTGATACGTTAAATCGATATGTGTCTCTCAACACGTCTTATGTTCGAACGCATCTTACGAATTTACAATACGTATCTTATCATTCGATAGATTTAGGGTATCTCTAAATTTGTCCTGTATTATTATGTTTTAATGAATATTTTTTAACCAAAACCATGTTTGAAATATGTTGTGAAATGAGTGAAGGCCTAAGAATTTTTTGGAATTGGCATTGTTTTTCGTGGAGGATGGAGAGTTGGTGTTCATTTTTTAAATACTTTATTAAGTTGTACTCTTGGTGGAGTTTTACTCGTTCCCGTGTAGGGAGTTTAAATTAGATGAAGACTGCTGTAATGGTAGTAAAACCGATATGGTAGAAACCGAGTGTTCCAAAAATGAATTTTGTGGCATGAGTGGCGGTCTAAGTGAATAAGTAGCCCTTGACAGAGCCCAATGGAAAAAAAGATTCATTGAGCCAACCCCAATTGATTAGAACATAAGGTTCGGTTTGGTTTGGTTTGGTTTGGTTTGTTTATGAGTAGCACTATTGTTTTTTTTTTTTTTTTTTTTCGTTGTAGCTGCGTCTTGGAATAGTATAACTTGATGTAGAAAGAATGTCAAATAATTGTTTTTAAGGGGAATTACAACAAGTCTTTGCACTGGTTGAAATGAATTATTCCATCCGTTCCAAAATGTTTGTCTGGTTCGCAAAATGTGAAGTTTAAAATAAATTAACTAATGCATTTTTTTCAAGAAAAATTCAACCATATACGAGATTTCAACAATTTTAATATTTTGAAGTCTGTGTATTGCGGGCCGAAAAAACATTTTGGATTGGAGGCAGTAATAATTTTATGTCAAACATTGTCCGTTGTGTACCTAATTTTTTGAATGGAGAATAAGGCTAGAAGGACACAAACTTGGCCGAATCCTATAAGTCACATAATTTGTGGATAACGACGGCCTGAATATTAGAATATCCTATTGATTGTACAATCTGGAATGCCTTGTGCCAAGTTGTGGCCAAATGGCTTATTCAAAGCATCTTTACAACAACAATAACAAAACCCATCTAGTCCCCAATCATTGGAGGTATGGGCGGGGGATGATTGGAGACGGACTTAATCTTTGGCAATAAGCACAAAGTGGCTGCTCTCAAAATACCACTTAAACAGTGCCCCCTAAACCTCCAAGAACCGAGGAGCTACATGGACATTTTGCTGCAAAATCATGCCCCCAAATCAAAGCCGAAAGGCATCAGGGAGGGCAAGTGTAGAGACCCAAATCAATTTTTGTGCTCATTACTATGCTTCATTCATTCATGGTCCAGAGTATCTCACTTATTCAGAGCATCTTTCTTAATGGAAATTTCTGAACTTTGTTGAAATAATAAGTAGGTGAACAGTCTGACATAGGGGAATCTGGACATTCTTCTCCTTCGTAGCGGCATTTCCCATTGGTATAAGCTTCTGACCCGAAAGAGATCCCCATAGGGAATGACTAAAGGGCGTAGTCAGAGAGGAAACTTGCATAAACTTGGAACACGCTGAAATTGTGGTGCATCTATGGGCTTTGTATGGCTATATCTATCTACTGGAGCTGAGCCAACTTAGTTGGCTAGCTCATATACTGAAAATGATGCTGCTTAATAAACTAGCTGGGGGTCCATAGCCTTTTTATTCAATGAATGTTCATGGATCGTAACAAAGTAAAATATAATGCATAAGCTGATTTTGAACATCTGATGGTGGTTTATAGTAGCTAAGAGGTCAAAACAAAAGGGATGGCGATGAACTTTCAGGAAATTAGAAAAAATTTATGCAGTGTTGGGCGTCCATGCCAAGAAGTTGGTTGATTGAGGAGAAAGAATATTGAGCATGGAGCAGAAATTTAGAGTGATAAATGGAGATTCACATGGAGCAGAAATTTAGAGTGATAAATGGAGATTCACATGGAGCAGAAATTTAGAGTGATAAATGGAGATTCTCAGCATGTCTATACTGACAGGCATCATTCCGAAACCTGGGTAGGATTTTGAAGAAATAAAGAAAGGGCCAAGGCCATTTCCTCCAAATTTCACAATCATGGGTGTATGATACACCAAATCTCCATTGTTTTTTGATAGAGTGAATAGGTTTTCCATTTCTTGAAACCTCTAAAGCATATGTCCTTCAAGTTGGGTATATTAATATCACGTTGAGTATACATAATATTAGTATGATTGTCAAGTATTAAATTCACTAGTCTCCAATAGTTATAAGTATGTCACGAATACAGTAAGAAACTAAGAACACTTACAATTAACCCTCCTATAGGCATCCCAACCTTACCTTATATTAGCTATGTGCTCTCACTCCTCTCCCCCATCCCCGTGCCACCACTTCCCCTTTGTACAACTGTGGCCTTAATTCCTGACAGACACTATATAGAGAAACTGTTGCAAGAACCGTCTACCTTGCAGACGCTCCTCCCCGAGAAACGCGATTCTGCTTTTCTCGCTCGGAAATGCGATGGGAGCGCTATCCCAATGAGACGGAAACGCGATCCTAAGGAAGATGGGAGCTTATCTGTGATTTCCGGTCGCCGCCGTCGTTACTCGTTACTTGCAGTCACCGTCGTCAGTTCCTTCCAGTCTCCGTCGACGTCATGCGTGGTGTGAAAGAGAAGTGGAAGACGAAGACGAGAGGAGGCGTGAGAGCGTGGAAGACAATAGTTGATCGTGGATGACGATGACGAAGTCGATCGTGGAAGTCGATGACGATGAAGTCAATCGTCGACTGCTGGCCGCTGTACTCTGTTACAATCGCTGGCTGCTGCTACTGAGTTTAAAAAATTAGGGATTATGTTTGTGCTGGTTATTGGGCTTATAAATGGGATAAAAAATTAGGGCTGGTTATTGGGCTTATAAATGGGATAAAAAATTAGGGATTATATTTGGGCTGGTTGTTGGGCTTAAAATTGAAGTGACTGGGTTTGTATTTGGGCCTAAAATTGAAGTGACTGGGTTTGTATTTGAGCCTTTGGGCTTCTTTAATTAATTAGAGATTTCTGGGCTATTAATTTGGGCTATTAATTGGAGTTTGGGTCATATTTCCTTTCAAAAATATCAAAACACATTATCAACTTTTTTTTTTTTTTTTAAATTTTTTTTATTATTAAATTAGAAATATTTAATTAACAAAACATACATAAACGCTCCTCCCGGCGCTCCCAAAGATGGGAGCTTCTAATTTATCTGCTCCCCCGCCCCCGCCCCCGCTTCGTGCAACTTAGCTCTCTCTCTCTCTCTCTCTCTCTCTCTCTCTGTGTAAGATGTAATGACAACTTGAAAGTTCTCTAACATGATGTTTTATTCAGTGAAATTGTGTGATGGTTAACTTTGCTTATTTACAGTATGTGGCAGTTTGTTTTGTCTAACAGAAAGAATATTGCAGGAGTGCCTCGATGGTGAGTTTGTCCGAGTTGGTCCTAATCCGAAGTTTGCTCCTGTTGCTGGATATCATTGGTAAAGCATTGTTCTTGTCGTCCTCCAAGTTTCAATAACCATTTATTGATCTATATTTTGAGATATGTACACAATTATAGTGCTTTGAAAGGAAGCTAAAACTTTTTCTGGCTATATCTGGCTCCATTTTTGCATTTAGTGATACATGGTTCTCATATACATTAATATATTCCTCTTTGGTTGTTGTTGGTTAATATCAACTGGATGAGAGTTGTGCTTACCTTTGTTGCTCAAATTGCAGGTTTGATGGAGATGGGTGCGTCTTCTTGTCCTCTCATATTGTATCAGTTCTTTTTGAAGGAGGAGTTCTTCATTTTTTAATGCAGCATCCTTTTTGTTCCCAAAAAGATGGCTTCATTGCATAAAGATAATTCCAAATTTTCACTTCCTTTTGTTAATATAATCCTTTCTGCTATATTGCCTTTTTTACGATTATGGACAAAGCTCTCCATACAGAGATTTCATTACAGGTAATATAAGAGCTACAACTACATAAACCTGGACATGAGTTTGAAGCTCTCCACACAGTTTAAACATATCTTTTCACTGAACTTCTTTACATCTCACCTGCATCACAGCTGCCTATGTGTTTACTAAACTTTTGTATATAGTAATCTTCGCATGTTGTGCATTATTTGCATCAGATTAAGATCTGGCTTGCATAATCTCATTTCTTTTTGCTCTTTCCTTGATAATCTCGTTTTGTAAACAAAACCGGAAGCTTTTGTATGGTCACACTTAGGTTTCTACAAGTACTTAGATACTGGTACAAAACAGAATGTTAGTTGTACAATGAATGTTTAATTAGTAGCTTAACAATCATTCTGTTTATCTATTTTTGATGCAGCATAGTTGTCTTGATGCTCCTTATTTATATGCTGCGATAATTTTATTGATTCCTAAAAGACTGTAGGTTGGGTAAAATTAGTTTAAAGATTCCTACTGAGGTTTTAGGATTCTCTTAGCCTTGACATTGGATTTTCACACAAAATCAGATTGGCCCTCATTGATGCACAATAAAGTGGACAAAATGATTAGGACTTCATTTCTGTACGTGCGAGTGTGTGCTGTGCGTGTCCGCAAAGATGTCTCTCTCTCACAAATTGGATTTTATTTCTTTCCTCTTCCTTTCTATGCAACTGTCCTTGTGTTTATCCATTCTTTGGAGTGAAATATCAAAATCTCTTGTCAAGTTCTCAAGGTATTCAAGGATTTGAGTGATGAATTTAATTATGCAGTATGATTCATGGTTTGCGTATCAAGGAGGGAAAAGCAACATATGTTTCCCGTTACGTAAAGACATCACGTCTTAAACAAGAAGAGTTTTTTGGTGGATCCAAATTTATGAAGGTATACAGTTGAACTACATATATGTTCTGAGGTTTTCTACAGGTGCAGTCTCTCTGTTAATGTTGACTAGTATTGATTATGCTTGTATATACAAATCGAGGTGTAATCACAAAATACTCTTAAGGAAAATAGAAGATAAGGCAAACACTAGAATTTCATTCTATGTATATTTGGGAAGTCTAATCAAAGTAGCACTGAGCTTAGTAGTCAGACAGGAAGGAAAATACCTAAGTCTGCATGATTTGAATAGTGACGAATATCTTCTCAGTTCGTGACAAAGCCAATCTAAGACTGCAACTAATTATTTAATATAAAGTACTGTGTGCATTGTGTGTCTTGTTTGTAATGTTTTAGTAGTTGAACTTTGGCTACTATCTACATCAATGATGCACCAGGGGAAGCGGGGAGGCAGGAATCTAATGAGAGATATCGACCATAATCCTGTTCTGTGCTCCTCTACATTCTAGGAACCCTAGTCTGCCTCACAGCTTTTCTTTTTTCTCTTTTGTAGTTTCCCAAATGTTTTGCTTCGTTAGCTTGTCTCTTGTTCCTCTCAGCCTTTAGGCCCTTTTCACCTTAATATCCTAAATATTTAGTTTTTGAAGGGATGAACTTGTTAATTGAATAGGATAGATGTAGAGAGTAGGAGGAGTAAGCAACAATTTTATAGAAGTAAATTTTAATTTATTTCAAGAGTTCTTTGTTCCTATTAGGATTGTTGATCCATTTATCTTAGCTTTGTAATCTCAAATGTAGATTGGAGACCTCAAGGGGCTCTTTGGGTTGCTCATGGTTAACATGCAAATGCTGAGAGCAAAGCTGAAAGTGTTGGATGTTTCCTATGGAACTGGAACTGGTAGGATGATTGACCTTTTTCTGCGATATCCCGTGGGATTGTGCATGTTTGACAAACCCATTCTCGTTAAATAGTACCAATAATACATGTGAGAGGTGCGGAAAGAACTTACTATTTTTCACGTGTTTCTAGGCAACACAGCTCTCATATATCATCATGGCAAGCTCTTGGCGCTTTCAGAGGCAGATAAACCATGTGAGCCAATGTCCTCCCTCTGTTTTTATGGATGGCCCAAATGTGTTTTTTTTTCCTTCCCCTTTAGAGTGCTAATGTGTATTAGAAATCAACAGTTATGTGTGATACTGTGATTGACCCATGTCTTATTAGTTGATCTTTTTAATTCCCATTTGGATTGTATTTATATTCCCATGTGAAATCAAGCTACTTAATCGTCCGATGGGAACTGGAAAACCTGAAAATTTTGTTGCATCCAATATCATCAAGCAACTCCATCTTGCTTTCGGTTTATGGTGCAATGCTGAAATGTTCTCTCTACTACATTGTACAGATGTCGTTAAAGTTCTGGAAGATGGAGATCTGCAGACTCTTGGCATGTTGGATTATGACAAGAGATTGGCACATTCCTTCACTGCTCATCCGAAAGTTGACCCATTCACTGGTGAAACTTATCTTCCTGAATGCAATTTCGTCAAGTGTTATTCATTGCACTCCCTTTTGATCCATGGAAACCTTGCATGCAGGCGAGATGTTTACATTTGGCTATTCTCATGCTCCACCATATATTACATACAGAGTGATTTCAAAGGATGGTTTAATGCAAGATCCAGTGCCAATAACAATCCCGGAGCCTATCATGATGCACGACTTTGCCATTACTGAAAATTATGCGATTATCATGGACCTTCCTTTGTACTTCCGACCAAAGGTATGGTTATTTTCGGTTTTCATTTTTAGCGAATGTTTGTTTACCAGTTAGAAAAAAACAATTAGTTTTTCCTTTCTTTGGACTGATTACTCATCTACTCTATAAAACTTGCTCATAATAATAAAGTGTATACTCTCGATGCCTTCAATATAATTCTACGAATTACATGATTCAGACAAGGTCAATACATATAGTTATTGTCAGTTGGCTATGACCTTACTTCAATGGTGGATAATGAATGGCAGTAAAAAGCCACATGGATAGCCTTGTCAGGTGCTCTCGTTTCATGATATGTGGACGGAAAGGAAAAGGAGTCTTTGGCCTATCAAATGCAAAGAAACACAAACAAATTGAATCGAAACAAAAAGAATAGAGAAGAAACGAAAAGGAAAGAACGGAAAGAAAAGAATAGAAAGAAAAGGGAAGAAAGGGAGTCTTTAAAAAGGTTGAGGTTCCAACTTTCTAGTAGAAGTGTTGTTGTCTTGGAAACATGTATTTTTGGTTACTTGGACAGCTTTTTGTGAATAATTTCTGTTTCTACTTAAGAAATTATATTCTCATCAGTTGTCATCACTCAGTATGCCTTGCATGTGGGTGTTGCTAATGGCCACATCACATGTGTTACGACTAAGGGTTGGTTGATGGAGTCATACAAGGGATAGGTTTTTGAATTGCGCATAATATATCAAGCTTTACTTGCTTATGAAACATTAATTTTCAGGAAATGGTGAAGGATAAGAAACTGATCTTCACATTTGATTCAACAAAAAAAGCCCGTTTTGGTGTTCTTCCACGCTATGCCAAGGATGAACTCTTAATCAAATGGTTCGACCTTCCTAATTGCTTTATATTCCACAATGGTGAGCCCATTACTCTGCTTTTCTTGAAATCCAAAAAACAAAGCAAAAAAGTACTGTTATCTATCTCTGTTTTCAATTTCGTGCATGGATTGCGTAATTGACAATTTTGCATTTTTCGTAAGTTTGACGGTAAACCTACTAGTCAAATTGTATTCTTGCAGGGAAAAGCTAGAGCTTCTAAGATTTACATGTTCATTGTTTTGCATGTAGCCTCTTCGAGAAGCTTATATGTTAGAACCAGCTTCTTCTGCTGCAACATTTCTACAACCGTTGGTGATTTAAGCCTTGAGTACTTGCTAAAGCTAACTTTAAGAGGAGTTCCATTAATTGAATTAGAAAGCTTTTGAAAAAGGTTTAGCATCTAAATGCCTGAACGATCTATCTTCTAGTTCTGATATATATTTGGAAATTTAAACTTGGTGATTCTTTTAGAGTGGGAAAAAGGAAGAAAAAATAATGTAAACAAGTACAACTAATTCAATAAGAGAATTCCCTGAGTATGTGGTGACCGTGTATCTTTGTTTGAGTGAATTTTGAGAGCTTGTAGGGTTTATTGATTCCTGTATAATGCTCAAGGTGTCTTGTTTCCTCTCTAACCTCTTCAATTGAATATTTTTCCTTTGTCTAGCCAATGCATGGGAAGAAGAGGATGAAGTTGTTTTGATCACTTGTCGCCTTCAGAATCCAGATTTAGATATGGTTAGTGGGAATGTCAAAGAAAAGCTTGAGAATTTCTCAAATGAACTGTAAGACTCTTCTTGCCCTAAGAACATCCGAAGAGCAGATTGTGCATGTATTAGCTCTAAGTTGCTTCTTATTGGAGGTTTTCAGGTATGAGATGAGATTTAACATGAAAACTGGTCTGGCATCACAGAAGAAACTCTCAGCATCTGCTGTTGATTTTCCAAGGGTGAATGAGAGCTACACTGGAAGGTCTGTAGAATGATAGTTTACGATTCTGAGTTACGGATACTTGTAGTTAACTTTTATCTAGTACGAATAGCCATAATTTTCTGTGATTTGTGTTAAAAAGCTCTGTTGTTTGCATCATCTGATGTCCTGGGATGTCCTTATTTTCCACTATTAAACTGTTAGTTGGAGTCCACTTTAATTTCTTAAGTTTTTATTTACCGCTTGATGTTAGAACATATCCTGTTGTCTGCACTAATTATATTGCACTAATACAGGAAACAACGATTTGTATATGGAACCATGCTGGACAGTATTGCAAAAGTCACTGGAATTATCAAATTTGATTTGCATGCGGAACCAGATTATGGAAAAACAAAACTTGAAGTTGGGGGAAATGTTCAAGGCATTTTTGACCTGGGACCTGGTAGATTTGGTTCGGAGGCTATTTTTGTCCCTCGGGAGCCTGGTATCACGTCTGAAGAAGATGATGGCTACTTAATATTCTTTGTCCATGATGAAGCCAGTGGGTACGTGTTCCTTTCTGGCCTTACTGTAAATGCTATTTGCTTTGTCTCCCCTTGTTCAGCTACTATTATGAAAGTAAGTTGGAATTCGTTTAGCGGGTCCTGTAGTATCTAATCACAGATCAATATGTGAATTCCCATTCATTTGGTTTTGAACTTTGTTAAGAAGATGCACTCTCCTGTTGGTGATGGTGAAGGAATAAACCATTAAAAACATTTACCTCCGGAGGGAAACATTACTTTCTTGTAGCTATTGTGGGCTATGTTACGTGGATCCTTCATGTTGATTGATGTACCTGTGTCGATGTGTCCGACACGCGTATGCATTTTGGACACTTGGATTCTCTAATTGTCATGATATTTAAAGAGAGACAATAGAAAATTTGCTAGAAAAGCGATATTTGTAGTCTCAAGCCATAAAACCGCAAAATAATATTTTTCTTAACCCATTCTTGTTTAAATACATTTTATGATACATAATCTGGAAAAATTGTGCAATATGTACTACAAATAAGTGTTCAAGACGTGTCCCTGTACCCACACAATTAGGAGACACATATCCCAGTATCCTAAGATTTAAGTTTAGGAAGGTCCGCTCGCACCCGCACCCGATACTCGCACCCGAGTCCATGCAACATAGATTGTGGGTTATACAAATGTAGGGTGGTAGCAAACACAGATGATTGGGCTTGTAAAGAACCTAAAACCAGTAGTTGGGTCGATTAAACTTTAATTTGGGCGGATCTTTCATGATCTGTGACCGGTGAGCAATCCAAGTTTCGCACACTTTAGTAACCTTGAAGGATCTTTGCATACTATGTGATCACAGTCTGAAAACTTATTTGTTGTTGTCTGGCTAACTGCTAATATATGCCTTCTATCCTTTGCAAGTTATGGCAAGCTAGCTTTAGAAATTTTCCTAGAAGTGAAAGAGAAATTAACTTCTAAATACTGCTTGGTCCTTGAAATCATAGATTTGAGAATATTATTGCTACCACTAGCTAAATCATGTAATTGCAAATCTATCTTTGCGTATTGATTGCAGAAGCAGCAATATTAATTCGCCTCAAAACTAAAATCTGAAGTGCAATCATTGTGGTGATCCAAAATAATATTCTGTTCTATGATGTCCAGGAAATCAGCAGTGAATGTAATTGATGCCAAAACAATGTCAGCTGATCCAGTTGCAGTGGTTGAATTACCACACAGAGTTCCTTATGGATTTCATGCTTTTTTTGTTACAGAGGTCAGTATTTTCTATTCTCTCCAAAGTCTGATATCGTGAACAAGATCATTACCCACCGTGTTACCATATGGAGATTAAAAATTGTGGAGAAACTAGCAAATGTGCTAAGAAAAGCAGTGAATTGGTTAGAAAACGAATAGACGTATTAAAGGTTCGAACTTAGAAGTATTAGAAGGGTGAATATTAAATTGGACCAATAATTATATTATTATCCTCCGCCTATTGGGTGGAGGTTAGCATTTTCCATATTCTAATAGAGATGTCTACACTTACAAATTGGCTGTTATGTATGTAACCACGACTTAGCTAACTGTTTACCTTAAAACACTTCTTATTGGTGCCAAGAAGTTGTTTGCCTCATAAAAGTCGTTGGCAGAAAACTGATGTGTTTCCTTAAATCTTAGTGGATCAACTATGACAAGGCCATTGCATTTGGTTCTACAAGCAGGTATATTCTGAATAGGATCCTAAAAGCTCTCAGCCTCTCACTAGTCTCAAGTTACAAAATAGTAAAAGCAAATTTACATGTAATTTTATTGGGAAATGAACTCTTGTTTTCTCTATGGAGGATTGAAGGAAAAACATTGCCCTGTGATAATATGGATTGTTCTCTTCACTTCCCACTTTGACTTGAGTTGAAAGATACAAACAAGCCGTATAAAGCAAATGAAATAGAGAAGACCAATACATGAAAGTCATACTCAGGATTTCGTTTATCTATGTGGCCTATAGACTAGAATAATAAACCTGACCCTAGTTCAACATTTGCTTGAAGTCCCGATCTATTTAAAAAAAAAAACTCCTTGAGCTAGTTGTAACAATAAGCAGCTTTCCAACAGTATTGAGGCTTTCAGCTAATTCTCGACTTCTACTTCTCCGAGTCAAACCACCATCCCCAAAACTTTTATATATCCAATTACTATGATCATTTTCATTTGATTTCTGCCTCAGTTTTGTGAATTATGGTGTAAGAAACTTGAGTGATTTTTGTTAATGTTGTTTCTAAACAGGAACAACTTAAAGAACAAGCAAGGCTCTGAACATCTAGAAGATGACATACTGCGAAAGTAGTTGAAGTAAAGCCCCAAAGGCCTTGGCAGGCCTATGTATGTAAAGCAAGCCACTCTTGATCACCGATGTAGTTGGCCAATATGATATCTGGAAAATAGAATGTCACAGTATATGGAATTTGTCAAAATACCTTTGGCAACTGAGAAAATAAATATATTGAGACGATTCAGCATTGTAAACTGCCAGTACCTCTGTGACAATATTGTTGAAAAGAATGTTTAATGCCTGTTGTACTCTACGCTATTGTTTCAATGCTCTTGCTTGCCGTGGCTTCAATTTTCTTTTAGGAGGTTGTGAAGTTATTGAGTGTTTCTAGGACAAATCTGAGTAATGACCTAATTTGATAAAGATTGCTCTATAGTACGGCCCATATCTTATATCTTTTGTATTAGAGTTTTTCCCGACATGCACTCGTACGGATTGATGATTGTGTATCGTTGTTCCTAAGTTCTGAATACTGTACTGGCTATGATACCATTTTTGCGCTTAAGTTCTGGGACCTTTTCAGACTTATCGTTTAAAGAATTGTATGTGTAAAAGTTACAAGACATCCCAAATGTTCTGAATCATATTATTTAAAAGTTACAAAAAAAATGTTACGATTAATAATGGAGTGACATAATATGGACCATACAATAGGTGTATATGGCATATACCTTCAATGGGTGTGTATTGTTGCCATTCCAGCAAGTATGGTTAAGCATTACAAGGAAAAATTTTCAAATACCGGGACAGCTTCCTGCACTCTACAATGCAAGGAGACGGAAAAGAGTCGAACCACTGGTCCCATTTATCGAAAGAATAAGGTTTTTTGAGATAAAGAAGAAGGGGATAAGAGGTGAATATAGTACGAAGAGAGATTAGTTAAGAATGGTGGATAAGCTTCGGAGGGATTATTTTTATTATATAGAGGGGATAAACTTGTACTTGGTTTGTTTGGTAGTTTATATGGATGGATAAGAATGGAGGACAATTTAAATAATGAAGCAAATTACTTTGTTGCCCTTGTGTTATTCTTGTAGTGCCCATATTCATTTCTATTGTCTATTCTAATTTAGTAATTATATAATTTTCAAAATGTGAATTATTAAATACTCACTCCATCTCCAATTTTTGGTCTCAAGCACCACTTTATCCAACGTGCCAGAAGCCAAATCGACGGACCGTTAGGCAGAGAAGGGCGCAACCAACATTGACACCCAAGTCAATCCAATCCAAAGGAGGGAGAACAAAAGCTTTGGGAGAGAGGAGGATGGAAGAGAGAGGAGAGGAGGGAGGGAGGGGGGCTAGGCGTAGACGCACCGCCCCGCCTGCACCGCAGCTGGACCACCAAAACCTTCAAAAAGAAAGAAAAAAGAAGGTGAAGGGGAGGAAGGAAGGAAGCGGGAGTCGAGTAACATATTTATAGAATATAACATATACTCCCTCCGTTTGGGAAACGTGTATT
Source organism: Vaccinium darrowii (assembly GCA_020921065.1). NCBI lineage: Eukaryota > Viridiplantae > Streptophyta > Magnoliopsida > Ericales > Ericaceae > Vaccinium > Vaccinium darrowii. Next base: position 11,235,971 of record CM037155.1, read on the forward strand.
TTTGTGGACGTTAAAAAATGTATTTCCGTGGAACGTTTTTTTAATTTTTTTTTTTTTGCACCAAATTAAAGTGCTCAATGAGAACTTTAATTTGGTATAAAAAAATTCAAAAATTATATAAAGAAATATATTTTTTAGGGGTTTGAAATTGCACGTATTCCAATAGGGATCAGTTAAAAAAGGATGGAGGGATTATAATTTAAGGGGCTCCGTGTATATAATTCGGCACTCGACATCATCCATTTTAGTGAAGGACGCAAATGTATTCAAAGTTGCATCAATTTGCAAAATTAGTTTTTTATTTGCATTTTTCCAAATGAATGATTGAATTATGATTAAAGATTAATAAAATTTCTTTTGCCTTTCAAACAAAAATAAAAAATATGGGCGATAATTTTTTGGGAGGAACTCACCATCATACTTCCATATCTTAAAATTCCTCCAAACTTGAGATTGCAAGTCTCACCAAGGTTCCAAAAGTAGTAATTACAACAGCGCACATAGACGTGGCATAGAAAATTAACACTCATAACAAATAGTAGTTTTGATTGGAGAGAAATTGAAGAATGAACTACTCATATTTTGCTCAGCGGTAAATATGATTTTAAACTTAAAGTACATTTTTTTAGCATACCATTTTAATTTGTTTGTACATGTATCAATGTCCTAAAATTTTTTTCTTTTACCAAAATAATTTTTTAACATTACAAAATGAACAATTTAGATCAATGATTGGAGACCCATTGTTATCTCCAAGTTAATTGAGTATGAAAAGGTCTCCGAACAGAGATATATGGGGTTTAGAAGTGAGCTAATTTTTTGGGCATAGATAGAAGCCAAATCCCCGTAGAAATGTTCTTTCCAATTGAATAGGGCCTAACAAACAGAAAAACGATTCTCTCTCTCTCTCTCTCTCTCTCTCTCTCTCATCTCTGATTCATCTAGAACTATAAATCTAAGAAGGTGATTCTCGTCTTACAAATCATAATCCAAATTCCCATGAGGAGGTTCTCTCTCTTCTGCTTTCTAGCCAAATATAGTATTAGGTACAAGTGTTTAATCTTTTATATATATATTGAGCTTTTTGGCATTAATGGTAGCCGAAAAGATCATATGGCTTTTTGTTTCCATCATGCTTTACACACTAGGCTCTGGCATCGTACCAAGAAATGAAGCTCGATCTTTCAGAAGGGGATGGTGGTTATTCAAACTGAAAAACGGTATGACCTTGTCAAACAAACTGAAAAATAACTCTCTTCTCCTGCATGCAATTCTCCTCTCCCCATCTCTCTGTATATTTATTTCTATTCTTTAATGCATATGACTAACAGAGAAAAGGTTTTCTGAAACAGAAGTTTGAAACAGCCTTTTATTGGTTCTCTTTGCCCTGTCGATGAGAGTTTCCTTGCAATGGTGTTGGTCAGCTAGGGCTTCCCGGAACTCTGGAGTTGTCATGCATGGGATATCCGCAGTACTGTTCCAATGCAATCCTAACTCCAAATCATCAGTTGGCATCTTGGAAAGGTTGCATGAAAATAGCCAATGCATCTATCGCGACCTTAAAGAGAATCTCAAAAAATGAATACACCTTTCTTTCTGTCACGGAAAGAAACTCAGAGCCCTTTTTGGCGTGGAAGAAAATCGCGCCAGCGTCGAGGAGGATGAGGAGGCTCCAGACGCGCACTTTAGGGTTGCGCCACAGACGTAAAATCTTTTCCTTAATCCTGTCAGAAAAAAACGACAGAAAAAATTGGCGACTACTCGGGATTTTCCAAAGACTGTTTGTCCTATGCCCAGACGAAGGGGAGAGAGTATTAAAAATAGAAAAGACAGGTGTCTCCCAGTATAGAGAAGACTTGGTGAAGTAAATTTTTATATATAAATGTCAGCAAAAGTATTGGTTCTTTACCTTTTTGCTCGCGACTTTGCTTGAGTTTCATTGTCACCCCTAATCTGAGACAGTGGACAATGTCAATTTACTCTCCCACTTGTAAATGTGTTTTTGATAGGTCCAGTGCTTCTTCTCTTTCATTTCCCTTTGGTCTGATTATTGAACTCAGATCCGATCGACAATAGGCAAGATTAAGAGAACAGGCCGAGGTTGTCTTCAGCAAAAAACTCTTTCGAGGTTGTTAGAACTCACCTAATGCTATGGTAGCAGCTAGCTTTGTAGAGTTGAACGTCAACATAAAGTAGTGCCGACAATGAGAGAAACTTATGCTAGTTCAAAAGTTTTCCTATTCGGACAACTAGTCACTTAGGTGGTGTGGTGACGGCCTGTTCTATTCGGAAAGTAGTTATGGCTCAACCGGACATTCTACATCGGGTCGGGAACCCCAATGGTCACATCCATGGGCGGTTGCCATGCTGATTGTCCCTTCCCACACTTATTTCCAGAATTCCAGTTAAAAAAAAAAAAAAATGTTTTCCTATCTTTTCGTAGTCCCTCTGTAAAATTATTCAACCAACACGTTTCATTTTAATACGAAACCATTAGTAATGCTATCTATATCATGATAATACTCACACGGTGGGTGACGACTTGTGGATGAGTATAGAGAAAAATTACGATTGAAGTGGGATTGAATGCGAGGAAATTTGAAGATGGAGCAAATCTTTGTTAGATACAATGGAACCATTTATAAGAGTGGAACCGCACCTTGATGCATAAGAGATTAAGGCCGCTACGCACTCCACTTGCTTTCATACTTTCAACATTTTTTGATCCGCATGCGCCCTTAGAAAAAATGACCAAATGCGCCCTTAGTTTTGGAAACCAAATTCAAATAGGTGGCTAGTATATGGTAAACAGATTAACAACAAAGTACCACTCTTGTGTTTTGTCTAACTAATCATTTTATCAACTTTACTCTTGTAAGAAAAGTTATCAAAAACTCTTTGTGAATACTATCTTAACAATAAAAATTATTTATTTTATTTATTTTGTTTTATTTATTGTCAACAATTATTTATCTATAAATTTGATTTGAAAAGTTAGGAGTAGAATAAAAATAAACTAGGAGAGAATAAAAAATATTTATAAAAACATTTATATGATGTTCAAAACATTTGAAACTTGCATTCAACAACCACAAGCCTAATTACATTTTTGTAGTAGTTGGGTAAAAGTTACTCCCTCTGTCCCATTTTAAATGTCCCTTACGTAAAGTCGTGTCATTTTAACTTTAAAAGAAAATGTATTTCTAAATATTTTTTTCAAAATTTTTTACACCATTCAAAAGTACTCGTTGAGATCTTTTGAACAGTGCAAAAAAAATTTAAAAAATAATTTTGAAAGTATTTTATTTTTTAAAGTCAAAGTGGCCTGGTCTCCCGTATGGGACATTTAAATTGGGACGGGAGTATATTTTATATACAATATAAATCCAACTGAAAAATAAGGTAAAAATTCGAATGGCCAAAATTTGAACTACTGGGACTTGAACGGTGTCCACTTGGGGACTGAGAAGACACGAAAACCACTGCCGCCAGCTTCCCCATTGCTATAGAAGCCGGAGTAGTTTGTATATGATATATATCTCTTCACTAATTTTTTATTTTTTTGGTTGCCCTAGCCTAGGGGCTTGCTGGGCTTACCCCAAGGCCGGCCTGATTAAGACTTATATAATAATAATAGGAATTTGTTTTCCAAAATCCTATAAATAAGGAGTAGAGACTTGCCATTCTGGTTTGGTGGGATGGGTGCCTACAATCTTCTCATCCCGTAACATAGCTTCCAAACCGAGATTATCTCTGAAAATGACAGATCAGTTGTCTCGAATGATTGTACATTATATTCAATTACTTGGTTAACTTTAAAATCAATTGCCGACACTAACGAACACATGTTCTAATAAGTGCAACCTCGTAAAGGTCACAGGTGCCCACAATAGTAAATATGATCTTCAAATTAAACTACCTATTTGTTAATATACCATTTTAATTTGTTTTTACGTGCATCAATGTCCCACAACAAATTTCTAAATTAATTTTTACCAAAATTATTTTTAAATTTGTGAAATCAACAATTTAGATCACTGTTTTGAAACCCATTGTGTTTTACAAAATCAAGCTCAAAAACTGTCTCCAAACAAATATAGGGTCTTGAGGTGATCTGCTCCATATATTTCTGGACATAGGGGGAAACCAATTCATGAAGAAAAAGTCCTTCCCATTGAATAGGGCTTAACAAACAAACAAACAAACAAACAGAATAACGATTCTCTCTCTCACACTTCTCTTTTTCTTGATTCATCAACAATTATAAATCTTGCTAGCTGATTTCATGTTACAAACCTTAATACAAAATCCCATGAAATGAGACGATCTCTCTTCTATTTTGCAACCAAATCTAGTCTCAGGTACGTACAGATGTTTAATCTTCTATATGTATATTTTAATTTCTAGCATGAAGGAGAGATTAATCTAGCATCAACCATTTGGTTTTTTGTTTCCATAATACTTTAGGTACTAGGCTCTGGTATCGCACCAAGAAATGAAGCTTTGAAATCTTCAGCAGGGCTTCTCTTATTTTATTCCTTTGGTAAGTGAAAAATGAAATCGGACTATTTCATTTGATTAATGTGCTTAAACAATGAAATGGAAATTGCTAAATTTGCATAACCAGGTCTTCTCTTGTTTCTTATATCTGAATCTAGGGTTTGATTCAATATTGCCTTTCATTCCGTTGTTCTTCGTATTGGTTTTCTGCTAAAAAATGGCTAATTTTTTTTTCCGGCAATTGATGGACAGGATTAGCCACACTGAAAGCTACAGCATCCATAGCTCTATTGACATCATACTCGTCTCCAGAAGAATCACGCAGCTTATCGAGAACATCGGAAATTTCTGTGTATCATAAGCATGGGTCTAATATATTATGGGAGTGATTACAAAAGAAGTTAATGAAATGGCCCGCCATAGAATTCCAAAAAAGCAAAGGTGGCATCGATAATGGGTCGCCAATGAAGCTTGATATAGATGACCAATTGAAGGAAAAAGCGAAAAGCCCCATGCCGTTTCGGCCAGACCGATCTACTGTTCTCTTACCGACTTTTTCCAAAACCAACATATGAAGGACACACAAGACATGAAAGTAAAGATACTGAGAATGATTTGGTACACACTACTTGCACCAGCAAAAATGTGTAGAAAAACTTCCTATTTGATATTCTTTCTTAGGGAAAATCGATTTCCTGATGTCAAGTCCTATAAAATGTAGTTTTTTTGGTAGTCTTCCATTCTTTTTTGCAATGTTTATATCTATTTTTGCATGTACTTGACAGAGTGTGAGAGAACCTAAAAAACATAACATCTAGCAACGTTGAGGGCTGCCACATCTTCGGTCATATTATCACCCAATTTGTTTATATAGACTGATCGAATGTTCTGTTGTAATGAATTGATTTTCTAGAACATTACTTTGTGTTTCCAATATGAGCAGCTACCGGGGAAGGTTTGAGGTTGGTGTCTAGTGATGGTAATATTGAGTTAGGATTAAAATCAGCAATTATTTTAAATTGATGAGAATTTGACCCGGCAAATAATAAAAAATTGTCGCAATAAGTTTAGTACAATCGGTACATCAGCCCTATTTCCATATATAAATTAGGTAATAGACCCCGCTCATTAAAATTCTAGCTCTGCCGCGTTGCAAAATCAAGCCGTTCAAACAAAACATGAAGTCAAAAGTCAAGCACATTAGCCGGAGATCATCTTCTAGCAAGACTATGAGAAAAAGAATTTCAAGAGTTCACTTGTGCATTCGCCAAAATAAGACGAATGTACTGTTAAGTCTAAAATTTGTACATCTACCATGTGAAAGAGGAAAGCAGCAACAACTGTATACATAGCAAGGGTGATGTGTTGGAGATCTAGTCTACGTGTACCACTGTGTTCGGAGCAATTGAGTTCAAGTTTGTAAACAGTGCAATTGAGTTCTAATTTGCGGAAAATTTGAGAATGATTAACTCACACCACGAAAACTCTATTACATATATAAATCTTTCAACACACATACAAACATTTATCACTCTTACCCAATTACGTACGTACACACATTAATTGGAGTACCCCGTACTCTAGGTTGGTCCATTATTCCAACTCACGGCATGAATTTTACTTTTCCTGAATTAGGACCTCGGAGAATCCAATTGATACTGGATTGCTTTTTGGGTGGAGTGGTATTGCTTGATTTGGGAATTTTGCTGATCTTGGGTTTTTTGCACACTTTTGGTGCTATTTGGGGATCAGGTGTTTGGGTTTAGATTGTGAATGTAGGTTGTCGTAGTTTGATTGTTTGGTTGTCTTCTTGTTGTGGATGTTGCCACCGGAACGAAAAACACATGTTTGAAAAGAGTTGCCACCTGGGTTTTTATTTTGGAAAAGGTTTTAACCTGAGAAATCATTTTGAAAGGATTGGAAATAACGGCTCTCGCGTCAATGAAAAAGAATTTGATTTGTAAACCAAAGATTCTGGGTTCGATCCCCAGCGGAGTCGCCATTTTGTGGACGTCTGCCACTGGATTGAAAAATGTGTTGTTTGAAAAGGAGTCGTCATCTGGGTTTTTATTTTGAAAAAGGATTTAACCCGAGAAACCATTGAAAATAATTTTGAAAATAATGACTCTCGCGCCATTGAAAAAGAATTTAATTTGAAAACCACAGATTTTGGGATTCGGGAGCTAGGTTACGAACGGGGAAGGTTTTTAAGGCACCCCGCTCGCCTGATTAAAAATCGGTCTGTACTAAATATTTGTGAGATTTTTAGAAAAAACTTTTAGTGCTAAACTTTATCAAAATAAACAAAAATTATGCAAGATAAACATAATTAATGAAATAACAATAAATAGTAAAAAGAAAATCATTATTTCAAACTGCCTTTAAAAGAAAATGATTTAAAAATTTGGATTTAAAAAAGTGTACCGCGCGGCACTCTCATGTGTACCGTGCGGTACGGACAGAGTGCCGTGCGATACGGTTTGTTTAGTAAACAGTTTGAAAGTTATGATTTTCGATTGAAATGAAATGAGGACATATCTAAGACTTATAACTTCATAAAAATTGATTATTTTGGAATCAAAACTCACGTTTTTGTGTTGAAATGTTCCTCTTCATTGGATTATTCCATACGATACAATATTTTTCCCGTAAGACATAATCGGGAGGTTTTTGATTGAGATGATTTACTGGAACAACACTCTACCAAGCACAAGAATGATATGGAGGGATCTTTTTGTGCTTGGTATAGCCCCTCAGAGTACAAATTAAAGCCATGGGTTTTAGCGCGAAAACGGATATTTTACCTTCAGAACAGAGCTTCTTGGAACGAATTCCTCCCATGGTCTTCTGATCTTGACTCCAATCCTTTGTTGCACCTCCGGGCTAGCTCTCAATGTGGCAATGAGGATCTTTTGGTTCTGGGATAGACAAAACGAGTGATGATTGGAACACGATTGAACGGAAAACAGGGAACTGGAGCCTCAGGTTTTGAATTGGGTTTTCTTTGAGAGAGTTTTGGTACGATTCTTGGTTTGGTTTTTGGAAGCAATGGATTGGTATGGAACGGGTAGAGTTTTTACAGAGTTTAGAGGAGTTTTGCCATGGTTTTTTCGATGATGGTTCACTCCTAGACATCTCAGCATTTTGTAGCTGAGAGAAACCGATCACCTCATCATGAAATCTTGATGCCCACACAATATTGTGGGCTATAGGAGTAGGCTTTTCCTTTTGCATGGCATCATGGTGAAGAAGGGAAACAATTGTCAGCATGTTGAGCTACTGGGTTCTTTGCAGAAAGTCGGTTGATGCTTGACAATGTCGCGCGGTACTCCCAGAGTCCAGTGCGGTACACTTGACTGTGTTGCGCGGTGGAGTTTGATGGATAACTTGATTTTTTAGCAAAAAGGAGCATCGTACGTGATAGTTGAGTGCCGTGCGACACTGTGCACCATGTTGACTTCCTTTGACTTGAAGGATATCGTCCCGAGAAGCTTTTTGAGTATTTCTTTTCATCATTGGGGATTAAAAACATGCATGACAGTTTAATTTTGGGGTGTCTACATGATGCAGGGAGGCGTGATGAAATAAGAACGCGCAACAAGGACAATCACGAATTTTTTCTGAACTAGAGGTACTCCCTCCTTGAACAAACGATTAGAGAAAAACTCTCAATTTTCATTAATCAATAAACAACCCCCTTGCCCTAAGGCTTACATCAATTATTTATACTAGCAGCAACCCTAAAACTAAAAAGGAAATAAAATACTAGCTAGCAACCCTAATTCTTGTAAAACAAGAAAACATAAAATAGGAAACTGAATCAACCTAAATTTAAGAAATTAAATAACTCCATATTAGTAATCTTCCAACAAAATACTAAAATTGAAATAAGGAAAACTTCAAAAGCTATTTTAAAATTGAAATAAGGAAAACTTCAAAAGCTATTTTAAATAATATTAAATTTTCATTCTGCTTCATTAATGATGAAGATTGGAAATTTAATAGTATTACTTACAAATAGTATTTTAAGTTTTCCTTATTTTTATTTTATTAGTTTTGTTAGGAAGTCTCCAATTTTAGAAATAAGTGTTCTAGAGTATTTTGATTCCTAGTTGGATTAGGGTTTGTTATTTGATTCCTAGTTGGATTAGGGTTTGTTATTTGATTCCTAGTTGGATTGGGGTTACTTTAGCCCTATAAGTATCATTGTAAGCCTAGTGGCAGAATTCGGTTGTTATTGAATTAAAGAAAACGAGTTTATACTCATATCTTGGTCGTTTAAGGAGGGAGTACCTCCGGGTCGATCTTATTGTTCGTGTTCCTCTTGCACGATCAGTTTCGTTTCCATAGACTGTGCTGCATCACTACACTTGTTAGGCTCCCAATCTTTTGGATCTCGAGGCATATGATTGTCGTCAGATGAGATGCTAACCTCGTTAACATGTCGCTCCTCATTTTGTTTTCTCTTTCCCCGTTTAATCTTGTATCTTAGATACTTGATTAATAAAATATTTTTTTGCTAATCAAAAAAAAAAAAGAAGAAGAAGAAAAAAGAAGGGCAGAGTTACCTACTTTTATGAAAGTATCCCTATATAGCTGCCAAATAAAGGACAAATTCATAACCCTGGCCCTACCAAAATGTGCAAAGAAGGGCGTTGGGACACCATAACCACTGATTAATTATTCCACTTAATATGTCTAACATTGTCCATGTTGGTGGTTCTAAATAACACAAGATCATCTGTGGAAAAAAAAAACATGAGAAAAGGTAAGATCACATCTTAGGCCGTGTTTGGATGGCAGACATCTTTAGGAGGAATGGGAATGTGATTCCATAACTCTAAGAATCCCATGTTTGTGTATTGATGGAATGGGAATAGGATCCCTTATCTTCCAATCTAGGAGCAATCAGATTCCTAAATAGAGGGGGAATCTCATACCTCCACTACCCCCTAGGAATGTGAGATTACAGGGTAATCAAATTACTGGGGAAAAAAAAAAGTTAAATAGATACCTCTTATACCCTTAAGATTTTTTCACATTGATTTTTTTTCCTTACATCTCAATTTTCCCACCAAACCCAGGCTCATGTTGATATTTTTCCCTCCAATACATTTTTCTATTCCCTCATTTTTTTGTTTTGCCGTGTTATCTACATATTTTTTGCAATCTTTAGGATACCTAGTTGTCCACCTTCTAGATCAATCGTAGAGGATTTTTCATTTTCCAAATATCAAAGCTATGCATAGTTTTTTTTTTTTTTTTTTTTCCTAGCATCCCAATTTTCTCAATTTCCACGTTGATTTTTTTTTTCCCTTAGCATCCAAATTTTCCCTCCAACCCCAATTTTTTCCTTTCAAACCCAATTTTTTTCCCTCCAATACCTCTTGCAATTGCCGCCTTTTTGTTTTGTCATAATCTCTTCTATAAAATTGCAACCTGTTGGAAGCTTTATTGTAGTTTATTTTTACAATAATTCAACATTTTAAAGTTGTTTAATTATTTGTTCCCATTTTGCTAGTTTGACATTTTTAGAAATCTACTATGTTCAACTATTTGCGTTCAGGAATTGTGATATTTAGTATTAGTTGTTGAAGGGTATTTCAGGAAAATGAAGTAAAAATACATTCCATTCCTTACTTCGAATGGTCAAACCAAACGCTTGAATGAGAATTCATCCTTTTTTTCCTGTGTAACATTACCACATGAACCAAACACAACAATTGGATTACCCAGGTATCCCATTCCTGGGAATGGGATTCCTGGGAATAGGATACACATTCCTGATCTTTGATTCATGCCATCTAAACACAACCTTAAGTCTTAACACACAAATGGGTATCCAATGGGAGTCCCGAGAATTCTTCAGTAAATTCCCCATGCGTCTACCAAGACACATGGTTGAGCAAGATATATATGCAAGACACCATCAAAGCAATCCAAAGCTTAGGAAAAGTAAATCAAAAAAAAACTTCCCTTTCGAAACACCACACCAAATGATCGGAAGCTTTTTCAAGATATAATTTTATTGAGAAGTTGCCTGCTTGCCCTTTCTTAAGGTGAAATTACAGACCACTTCTGGCACAAGGTCGGCATTATCCATTCCAATCTCAAATAATTCACAATTAACGATAAATTGAAATCACTCATTATTAGGTCTTGTCAAGAATTTCTTTCCAAAAAAATTAAATTTGGCCAATATTGATATATAGTCTTGTGACCAAATCGCAGGTCAGAGCAATCGAAAGTTTGTTTCCTCCTGCGATGCCCGGTTGTGTTCCTGTAGTTGTTGGTAGGCTACTACAGCGGAAATGGGATTTTGGAGCAGTTGCTACATGACCGGCATTTTTACTATTGGGGCAGCTCAATGAACCGCCGCATGTATCGATGCTGCAATAGTTCTAGGCGGCACTTTTAGGTGCCCCAATAAACATATGTATAGGACAAGTCACATGAAACTGCCATAAAATTCCTAGTGCTGCTATTGGAGGCACTTTTACTATTGGGGCAGTTCAACATGAATGCCTGACCATGGTTAGTCGCTTATGGAGGCATTTTGAAGTACTGCAATACGTTGATTAATGAGACTTTTACAATTGCTGTCATAGCTTGACTTATGAGGCACTTCTGACCGCCTCAAGAAAATTTCCTTTTGAAAAAATTGTTTTACCTGGTAGTGTGTTTTTTTTAGGAGTACCTGCTAGTTTGTGCCACTCCAGTTCAATGCCATATGACTCAACAAGAATCAAGAATAAACAAATGAAGAACTGAACATGCAAAGTACTGAACGTGCTAACAATATGAACTTGCATATTTCAAATAAAAAATACTTGCAAGTAATTCATGAATACAAGGTCATCTAAATTGGCCTAAGCCACAACCGAAATTAAGAGAAATTGGTCAGCAACCATTTACAAGTCATGGGAACTATGCCGATAAAAAAAAATAATAAAAAAATCTCATTTAACTAACATATCGAAACTAAAGAAGTAACATCCTTTTCAAACAACTCATGACAAAATCATATCTCCCATCTTGGTCCTCCTATACCAACAAAGAAGAATATACAATAACGAACTCTTACCTATCCGAAAAAAATTAGTGAGTTCTATTATTGTTGTCAATAATGAAACTAGATGATTGATATCAAATAAACATAGTAGAGATGCACACACCTTTTAAGTTATATACCATCCTATGAACATGAAATTTTTGCTTTGCAAGACATAAGATTGACTTCTAGGTTTTTTTTTTGCTCAACAAAAGAAATTCATTAATCATTGGAAACAAATTACAATGAATAATCAAATCCAAGGCGAGCGGCATCACGACAAAACTCGGACATCCTGACTAGGTTAGCACCCCCAAGAATCGACAATATATCATATGCCAACCAAGGACCCAAGGGAAATAACCAAGGCCAAGTTGGTAAGGCACCAACAAAAACCAAGTACAAAAAACAAAAAAACAACCAAGTACAGCCTAGATATCTTACAAAAACAGAGCAGTGACTACAGAAGGAATCTTCCATCAGCATTGAACTTTATCAAATATCAGCTCTTCAATAAGGATTCTTCATCTTTTACATCAAATACCTCTGCACTTATATGCTCAGATCGACCTGCAATTCTAGGATTCCAAATCAACACAAACCTCCAATCTCTGATCAAATTCGAACCGCAGACTAGTACCCTTCAGTAATCCAATAATTTCTGTAATTTCAAACTTCTAATACCTGAAAGGCACCTTTTAAAATCCTCCACTGAGTAGTGTTTGAGATCAAAGCAAGCTTTTGTCCATATAGCTACTGTATTTGTAGGGGTCCGAATATACCGAGCACCTAATCCAAGAAAAAGATATCTTTCAGTTCATGACCGAAAGGCTATCTGTGAGGGACTCTTTGGATGGACGGTCTGGCATGGACGGAATGTGCTCAAAAGGAGCAGTGTAGGGCTTCGGTCCATTCTCTTGGATACTCGCCGAGACGTTTACCATACTTGATACACTTATGACCTAACAAGGTTAATATTGAAAGAGCTCGGCATTCGCCCAAGAAGTGGATTGTCACCTAAACTGACTAAGAAGTGGCGGGGAGGTGCCGAAGAGTTATAGATGCTGATTCAACGAAAACTTTAAATGCTGCATGTGCATGTAACAAACTGTGATCATGACAAGTGACGTCATCCGAATGGTTACGACACGCGTCGTGATTTTACTGGTAACATGTGCTCGCAATATATTCTCTTGGACTCGATGTATATGATCAAAAGGTAGGTGCAAACTCGATTTCTCGAATGTTCGATCTAAACCATTACGATTTCATATCTTATCAATTCTATCATTTTCCCCAAAAACGGTGGCTATCAAATGTCGGCAACCATATGATCGGATCAAATTCGGTGCATTTAAGAGCAATAATGTCCTATAATGCATGACTCGACGACCATCAGAGCAGCTTTTTTCGTATCGGAACCGTCCAGATTGCAAGTGGGAGTGATTATATCCTCCATGCAAAAAATGAAGCGATTTAACTATCGTTACGTCTTTGATCGAAGGACACAAATTGTCGGTTGATAATAAATCAACGTCCATGATGAAAGGGCTTTCAATACCCGATGGACTTCAAATTTGGCGAGGGTGATTAAAATAGCAAAACGAACAAAGTGAACGGTGTGGATCGTCATGAATGTGTTGCGATCGTGTGGCTAATGCATAATATAATCAAAATTTTATACAAAACAATATAACATATTAATAATTTAACATATTATGTAATTATAAAAATTCAATTTTGACCTATCAACTCAAAAATCAAATATTTCATTTTAATTATTAAAAATTTATTTTTCATTTTTTCTTCAATTTAATTTATGTTATAAATATTTTTTCAAAATTTATATTTTTGTTATAAAAATTTAATTTTTGTTTCACCCCTAACTTTTTTCATTTATGTTATTCAAAAATTCATTTTTAATTTCCCTCATTTTTTCCTTATTATGGCATATGGCAACTTAATTTATTTAATAAAATTACATTTTTGATTTATTATGTATTTATTTATTTTTGCGAAGTCCATTTATTTAATTAATTTTTTTTCATATATTTCATTTTTTTCCCCAAATTTTGTCCCCTCAAAAAATTCATTTTAATTATTAAAAATTTTATTTTTCATTTTTTCCTCATTTTCAAATAAAATTTAATTTATTGTATAAAAATATTTTTCAAAATTTATATGTTTGTTATCAAAATTTAATTTTTATTTTACCCCTAAGTTTCATTTATGTTATTCAAAAATTCAATTTTAATTTCCCTCATTTTTCCTTATTATGGCATTTGGCAACTTAATTTATTTAATAAAATTACATTTTTGACTTATTATGTATTTATTTATTTTTGTGAAGTCCATTTATTTAATTAAAATTTATTTTTTATTTCCTTCTTTTTTGTTTTCATTATTATGGCATTGGCAACTTCATCTATTTAATAAAAATGTATTTTTTATTTATTATGTATTTATTTATTTTTCTAAAGTCCATTTATTTAATGAAAACTTATTCAAAATTCAACTCTCTCTCTCTCTCTCTCTCTCTCTCTCTCTCTCTCTCTCTCCGTGACATATTGCGTAATTACAAAAAATTATTTTTCACCTATCAATTCAAAAATCAAAATTTTCACTTTTATTATTCAAAAATTCATTTTTTATTTCTCCTCATTTTTTGAAATAAAATAAAATTTATTTTTCCTTATTTTATTTTTATTTTCCCTAATTCTTTTCGTTATTATACCATGATGTGCCCTTTACACTTCCGTGCGTGCCCGTGCCCCGTGTCGTGCCCTTCACACTACCGTTTCGTGCCCGTGCTGTGCCAGACTAAGACCGTGCCCGTGCCCGTGCCGTGCCAGACTAAGACCGTGTCGTGCCCGTGCTGTGCCTGATTAAGTTCGTGTCGTGTCGTGCCGTGCCGTGCCGTGCCACGCTAGGCTAACTACCGTGTCGTGCCCGTGCCCGTGCCGTGCCAGACTAAGACCGTGCCTGTGCCCGTGCCGTGCCTGACTAAGACCGTGCCGTGCCTGATTAAGTCCGTGTCGTGCCGTGCCGTGCCACGCCAGGCCAACTACTGTGCCGTGCCCGTGCCGTGCCGGCTTAGACCGTGTCGTGCCGTGTCGTGCCAGGCCAACTACCGTGCCGTGCCCGTGCCGTGCCCACCCATTTCCGTGCCCCGTGCCCGTGCCCGTGCCCCCTTAGACCGTGCCGTGCCCAACTTTTACCATGCCCAAACCGTGCCCGTGCCGGAGTTTTTCGTGCCGTGCCGTGCCGGCAAGGCCCATTTGACACCTCTAATCACACCCTTTTGGATCGATCCAACCATTCAAGTGGATCGATCCACTTCAGCAAGGAAAGCCACCAGACACGATTGGATCGATTCAATTGTTCACATGGATCGATCCACTTCAGTCCAGCAGTTCATCAGAGCCATTTGGATCGATCCAACCTTAGAGGTGGATTGACCCAATCATGTCTGGGCAACAAACTTAAAACACCTTTTTGGACTTTCCACTTTTGACGAGTTTTTGCTCTTTGTGAGAGCTTTTTGGATATTTTAGTGGAAAGAGAAAACACATGTATATAGGCTCTCTCTCCTCTTTTTCCCTTCTACCTTTTCATTTTTCACTTTAAGTCTATATTTTGCTTTCCCCTCGCTCTTTTATTGGAGAGAGTTGAAGCTTTCTCTCTCTAGATTTACTGCGTGACTTTTAATTTTCCGTTAAATTCACGTGTATTAAACTTGTTCCTCATACTTAGATTGTTCTATAAATCTAGTGTATTTTCGTTTTCATCAAGTATTTAATTTTTGTTCTTTTCTAGCTGTTTCCTTAGAAAACCCTAGTATTTAGTTGTTGTTTGTTGATTTCTCAAGTATTAATGTTGTAGGTAAACTTAGGATTTACATTAAAAATCAGTTTTTATGAGTATTAATCATGTACTTAGTTTCCTTCAAATTCCTAGGCTCGTTTTCTAGTATAATGAGTGAGTAGTCTACATAGGCTTAGTCATGAGATGATTAAAACTCCATGACTTGGGTTTAATCCGTCTATCTCGTCAAAAGGCATACATTTGTTGTTTATCAAAGATTTAGGGTTTTATTTTATGTACCAAAGGTTGGGTTTCTTAACCCCTTTGATCCCAACCAAGGGTGCTACTACTTGGCACGTGAGATGCTTTGGACGATGTCAACTTAATCGTTTGTCAACTAAACCGAGAAACTCTAATCTTTGTTAAATACATTTTCTAGTAAAACGATTTTAAACTTTAAACTTCCGTTTGGGGGCATTTGACGATGCCCCTAGCCGGTTATCAAGAGAGGACGGTTAACCCTAGTCATGGTCGTTAAAATCCTCTAGACTTTACCTTAATTTAATTAGTCTTTTTAAATCTTCCGAGTCGTTCTCAAAGTCGAGAGAATTCCACCAAACAAACTACAAAACCAGTTTGCCACTTTAAGGGTAAAATCCTCATTCGCGAATCAACCATCACGCACGGCGCATTCGGTCCCTGTGGATTCAACCCGGTCTTACCGGTTTTCATGCTACCGCCAGCCTAACCCTACGCTTGGGGAAAGATCATTTGCAATACAATCCAAGGTCGCAAGCAGCACACCACCATGAAAGAAACAAAAAATAAGGCTAAGAACATGGATTAAAATAGGGCAAAAAAACCACATGCAACGCACGTGCAAACCAACTAGTTCCTATAAATACCTATGTAATCTATTGTTACTAGTGTGATGGAAAGTGGAGAGAAATTGAGAGAAAGAGTGGGCCGGGTTGAGTATGAGTAAATGAACTACAATGAAGTAGTCAAATGTGTAAAAGATTATTGAAGCATTTTATCACATATATATTGTGTGTGATCTCCTCCCTCACGTCTCTCCTACTTGTTTGAGTGTGCTCTTGCCTACAACAAATTGTGTTTGGCCATTACGGTTTTCCAACACATCTCACTTGCAAAGTGGAACTTGTAGTTATGTTCCCAAAACTTCCACACTAAATATTGATAGGAGTGTTTGAAAATCTAAGACTTTTTTCTTTTAATTTTATTAATCAATTTATTAAGACTCTTACAGATAAGTTTCTTTTTTTTTTTTTTTGAACAACAAAAAAAGATTTTATTAATCTTTGAGAACAAATTATAAAGATTAAAGGGACCAAGCGCAACATCACGGTGGAGAATGAGCAGCGAATGCCCGAACTCTTACAGATAAGTTCTTACTGGTAAGAGTTTTTCAAAAAACCACAATATCATGGAAAACATTTTTAAATGATTGAGATTGCAGAGACAAAACTGCAGAGAAACTATTTCAAAGGTCATCCAGTAATTAAAGGAATCTAGCTAGATAATAACTACCAGGATTCTCCATCCTACAAATAGAAGGAAATACTCAAATTGAGGTACTCAATTACATAGGATGATCATACATTTTGCAAATGCATTTTACTAGTGTACAACTTTACACCAGTAACGAGACTAATGGCCCCTCTTTTAGTGCTACCGCTTCGGGCCACCAAATTCTTAACTTCTTTCTAGAGTCTCTTTTTGATATCTAACCTATTGGAGATACGATCGCTTTGCTTAAAAATACCTGAACCGTACGTGGACTTCATCATTTCCTTTAGGAAAGGAAATTGCAAAGCCACAAACAAGTACACAGGATAACAACCGAATGCAACTACCGGGATAAGAATCCATCCCTTGTTTTCTCCAAATACAAGATAGAGTATGGCACCAAAGGCCGTCATCGTGCATAATATGGAGATGAAGAGGCTACCCAGACCAATAAGCATTCTATTGGGTAAGGCAAAGAGAAAATCTTCTTCTGCACAGGGAGAAGTGAGGATGGACAAGAACATGATCACGGAAGCAATGGAAAAGAAAAGAGCAAGCGAGTTAGCTACGCCGAAGATTATGAAGGCTCTCTGTTGGTCGAAAATTGGGCGGCCATTGTTATCGTTTCCACCTGGTACTTGTATGGCAGCCGCAAACACCACGGTGGCAATGAGAGATGCTACAATTGTGCACGAATTTGCAGTATCTTTCATCCACCGCTGTCCTTCTTTCACCAAGTTCTTGTGGGTATCGCTAAACACTTGTTGCGGTGTCTTTTCCTCGTTGTTCCTTTCTTCTCTATTTGTTGGAGGTCCAAGTCTTTCAACTTCCTGCGAAAATCAGGTGGCTTAACATTAGAAAGTTTCATATTTACTTTCATAAGTTAGGTTTTTAAACATAATAATTTTTTTTTTTGATGGTTTAGAACGGGATTGTCCTAGACAATAAATATTTATTTAAATTTTACTTAATAAATCTAAATGGTCTTAATATATTTATAATATTATATTATGGGGGCGGTTCCGCTAACACTTGTTTTGACACACATTTTGACACCTCACATTTCTGAGTCCCATTGTGAAGTTTCAAATCGTTGATCTTGTTTAAATGAGTAAAATAGGCAGCCCTGCAAAAAATTAACTCAATCGGATATCTGTAAGGGCTTGATCAAAACAATTATGTAAACACCATTTCCTGTCACAGTTTTTGTTAAACTGTTTGGATCAAGCACTTACCAATATCCGATTGAGCTAATTTTTTGCAAGCCCGCCTATTTTACTCAATTAAACAAGATCAACAGTTCACAATATCATAGTGAGACCTAGAAAAAAAAATGTGTCACAATAATTGTTAGCGGAATCGCCCCCATTATAGCTGCTTCAAGTATATATAACTTCTTCAAGTTTATTTAAAGATAAATATATTCCCTTCCTCTTTTGCGTATATTTGTGTGTAGAGGTGTTGATTTCCTTTGTCGAGTAAAAAATACTATATATATGTAGAGGTGCTAATCCTATTTTTACTTCAGTTATTGAATTTTCTTTACCGAAAATTGTATGCCTTATTTTGCTTATTGTTTCTAATTGATTATATTTTATCTTTTCGATAAATTTTTTTACTAGTCTTATTAAAGTATTATTTTGTTCAATTATGATTTGTAGAGAAATGCTATTATTTTAATTTTTTACCGTGAGCCTTCTTCACTTTATCTTATGCCCATATATATTATTTACACTGTGCTCAATCTTAAACCAGATTCCGATACCATAAACGAATCTAATATAAAATCGTTAATAATTGTAGTGGACTTTTATACCATTTAATAAAGCTTATGTCCTTGTAGTTGTAATTTGTAATTTGGTAGATAATTTTGCTAATGACTTAATCGATGCAGGTTGAATATTTCAATGGCTAAATCAAATTAAATAAAATTTTGAGGACTAGATTGAAATTTAAGTAATTCTTTGAGGACTAAATCAACTCAATTAAAACTTCAGGGATCAAATTGAAATTTATTTAAAACTATAAGAACTAAAATAGTAGATGAGCCAAAATTTTAATTTTAAATAGTAGACGTGCGGCAGAATATTGTCTCGAGACATTGATCGGGTAGAACATGAAAATTAGTGCCTGTTCGGATGTTCCTCGAGCAATGTTTAACAGCAATCACCAATTAGGCAATTACCAATTTACCATATCTACGTTGTTTGGATAACTGCCTAACATAAATGCAATGGGTTTTACTGTATCAACGTATCATATTTATGTTCGCACACCAAGTAAAAAAGCCCCAAGAAAACCCAATTGATGTATATGGCAAAACGTATATAGCAATACCAGAATAACAATTGCATTTTTCTATTTCTATAGTCCAGACGATTAGTTCATTTGAAAGGACAGAATACCTTGAACCACTGCAATTCTCTCTGCATCTGTAGAGCTGCACCGCCTCTGACGTAGAGTTTTTGCGGAACATAGCCAGCCAAATGTAGAGCATTGTTGTTAGATGCGTCCCGTTTTGATAAAACTATCGCCCTAGACTCTTCAAGTTGGTGTATGAGATTGAACACCTTTTCTTGGCGGAACACAATGGCCTGCTGGAAAATGGTTTGCTTCTTATGGTTTTCAAGATAAACTGCATAAGGGTACAACTCCAAAATCTTTTCAACAATTTCATGAATTCCCAGCATTGTTGCTTGTTCTAATGGCAGCTGAAATATCCTATCTGCTTTTAAGAAATCTTTGGTTATAACTTCCTTGCAAAGGAATTGGAGAAGACCAAGTGCTTGACTATGTAGCAATTTTTTCTCTTGAATCTCTCGGATGGGCTGGATCAATAGCTGATCTGTAATGTTAAAATCGTTAACTATTATGCAAGCAATGACAGTGCATACTAGCATGGAAAAGCTGAGAGGAAGGAAAAACAAGATTAATTCAACTTTGATATATGTAATTCGTTGATCAAACGCTTTTTGTTAAACAGAGAAAAATATAAATTATATGCCTCGACGACACTTAGATTGTGGAAGTACCTTGATTGCAATGGCATGCTCGAAACCCTAACCCACCCCCCTCCCTATGCCGTCGGCAGTCGCCTGCTGTCCGTTCCTTTATCATATCCCCCTCCTTTCCCCGATCCTCCCAATATCCCTACCTCTCTCCCCATTTCGGTCTTTCTCCTCCCTCAATATTTTCGTCACTTCTGGGTTTTTACTTGTTCCCGATCTGGTGTTTTTAGGCGTCCCCTCTTTCCGTGGTTGGTATTTCATCAGCTGGTGCTATTGCTGTCTCAAGACCTCTTCAAGGTATCTATTTCTTAGGCGGTATAACCATTTTCTGTTACCTCTTTTTAAGCGGCTGGGACCGTTTTGTCGCTGAACGTATTGTTATTTTCCTATATTTTATCTGTTATTATTGAATGGTCTTTGGTAGTATCGAATCTATTTTGTAGCTGGTTATTTGGGATTCTCGATCTGTTTTATCTTTGGGTATTCTTTCTTTTGTGATTTCGATCGAAGTTCTGGTTATGGGTAATCTCGTGAGCTTCTAAGTGTGAGTTATGGATGAAAGAAGGTGGAGAAAAGAAGGCAAGGAGATAAAAGAGGTCATTTTTTGAGACTGGTGCGAGAGGAGGAGGTGAAAATCAGAAGTTAGAAACAAATCTGAAGACTTTGACTGGGTCTCTGTTAACAGGGGGAGGAAGCAACCATTGGTATTCAACAATAAGGAACTCATCACATTATTTGTTGACAATATTCTAGAAGAGGCTAATACTGCTTGGCTGTTAAAAACCTTCGTAAATTATGGGATTGTGAAAGAGACCTACCTCCCAGCTAAAAAAAACAACAGAGGTAGCAGATTCGGATTTGTTCGTTACAATTGTCCTATCTCTGCCAAAGTAGCCATTACAAAAGCTAGCGGCATGCAAGTGGGTGACAACAAGCTTTTCGTTAAGACAGCCTCTTTTAACTCAAAATTCAAAAGAGACAATGGTAATCATCTGAGATCTCCCAACGGTATAGCTGAATCTAGCTACAAAGGGATTCCATCGTGGAAGAAAACTGAGTCAAATCATCTAGCATTTGAGAATTCGTATGCCCACACAACTATTGATAAGGGAAGATCTTATGCTCAAGGTGTTTCTTGTCCGGAAAGTCACATTCTACCAACCAAATCTATCAAAATCCAACAATCTGCCAATGGATGGTTACACAGGAGTGCTATTGCCATATTACGAAGTAGGATGTCAAGTGAATATTTAGCAAAGGTGCTAAAAAGGGAAGAATCGCAGATCTCTGAAGTCAGATCTTTGGGCGGCAGATTCATCCTTATAACCTTTCTTAGTTCAGATGCAAGGGATAAATCAATCAAAGAAAATTGGTGGCGGCTATGGTTTGAGAGTTTGTATCCATGGAATGGAGAACCTGCAGGTAAGGAAAGGTTTGTATGGTTATCTTGTACAGGTGTACCTCTTAATGCCTGGGATTTATCGACTTTCAAGAAAATTGGGGAACTATGGGGTACCTTCATGGAATTGGATGAAAGCACTATAAAGCTTCTATCTTTCGATAAAGGTAGGATTCTGATTGCAACATCTAACCCCCACAAGATCATAGACAAGATACAACTTGATATCAATCACCAAAAAAATGTGATTGATATTATTGAAGAGGAGTGGGACAGAACCCCCTAGTTGTTGCATAGGGTCAATGATGATGTCCCAGCACCCTTCAAGGGTTCTACGGCCAAGGACTTCGTATCTCACAATGCAATGATGGAGGAATTTTTTAATCTGCATGGGGAATGCAAGGAACATGTTAAAGGAAAGCATGGTACTCCTTTTGCAAAGGCGACCAATTCAAATGTTTTGGTGAATTCCAAGGAGGGAACTATGATGGACAATAATTGGGAGGGCTCTTCTGACTCATTGGTCCCAAAATCTGTGGTCCATTTGGGTCTTGATTTAGTTCCTTTTAATAGGCCAGCCCAATTGGATGTGGGCTTTGATCTATCAGAATCTCAAAGCAACAATGGGGAGTCGAACGGTATATGCTCCCAAATTAATCTAAGGCCATCTTAGATCAAAGGCATTAACATCCTGGTTGACCTTAACCCAATAGCATGTAGAAGGGGAGGAAGTAATCTCATCCGAGAGGGCACCACTTCTTTTGAGGAGAGATCTGAGAGCCAAGGCTTGATAGTCAGTTCTAGGAACTCTCAAGATTATAGTAGTGAGACTGACTCAGTTGAATGTGATTATGTTGAAGAAAATAACAAGGAAAACTATGATGAGAATCTCTTAAACCAGCATGAAGCATACGATGTTGGCCGTCTATTGGATCAACACGAAGAAAACCATACTGATCCAATCAAAGCTGCTATCAAAGGGATCAAAAGAAAGAAGAAGAGGAAAACCATTGAAGATATTCTTGGATTCTCAAAGATTACTCCACAAAATCATAAAGGTAGAAGAAACAAGCAAAAATGCGTGGTTTTGAGATCAACTGTTGCAGCAGCAGCTTTGTCTATCTATGTTTCTTCGGATGGTATTGCTAATAGGAACAGGATTCTTCTAAATGAAGCTCAAGCTATATGGGCAGTTAACAAGACGATGGGTATTGGCTATGATGGGGATGAGGAGGAAGTAATAAGTAAAATTGCTGAGATGGAAGCTCAACGCAAGGTAAGAGCTGCTATCAATGTCTGATCTATCTCCCTTGCTTCGGTGGAATCCAGGTCATAAGTTTCTCGTTCCTTTGGTTTAGAGTCTTTCTTTCTTGTTTTGGGCTTCGGCTGGTTGTTTTTGGTGTGAATGTATCCTGAATTTTAGTCTCCTTGTACATCATTGGGTGTGTCGTGGGTTCTGCTGCGGGTCCTGCTAGCATGGGTCAGAGGTTGCTTATCTGTATTTCTGGTCTAGAATCCTAGTTTGGCTTTTGATGGTTGTTGTTTCATGGGTATAATTCATAGTTTAGTTGGGTATTCACAGTTAGATGGGATGGGTGATATTGATGCATATTGGCTTTTTTGTGGGTTTGAAGCTACTCAGAGCTGTTGGTTGTTAATCGTGATATGGGATGCAATTGGTTATGATTTTTTTTGGCTTGGCTCGCTCAGCTTCCAGACTTGTTAACTATGGTTCTCAACTTTCAGCTTTTGGGTTTTGTCTTGTAATTTTGGTTTTTTGCTGTGGTTTCGGGTTTCCGGTTTCTTTCCTTAGGCTTAGTTGATCTCTTATCAACTTCGACTTTGTAGGGCTTGAGTGGCATATGATTGCCAAGAGCTTAGGGTGCCAACCTCATTGGGATTCTTTGCGCTTGTTGTGATGCCTCTTCTCTTTGTCCTTTCGATCTCATGTATCTTTTACATTTGATTAATAAATTTCTTTTTGCCGTGCAAAAAAAAAAAAACAGTGTGTAGGGGAGGTCAGCGCGAGACCCCCTGTTGACCAGAGTCAATGTTGACCAACCTATGAGATTATGACAAGTGTCACCCAAGTGGCGCGGCGTCCGTGTAACACGTGGCATCCTCCACGCATGCCTCCGCGCGAGGGGTCCACTGGCGCGGACCAAGGTCTCCGCGTAATGGGGGGCCACTAGAGCGAGACCCCTCTTGCGCAAGGCGCCCCAGTGGCGCGCACCCCAAGGACGGTGCTTGGACAACCGTGAGCCATCCGGACAAAGGAGAAAAGCTCACGACCCATATGACTGGCGCAGCTCAGAACATGGGCGAGAACGCGAGAAGCTAGTCCAGTTTATCCCAGGTTAATATACCTGCTGCGGTCTAAAGGCAGGACCCCGGGGGCCCCTTGAGGCTTGGTTGCGGTACAGGCGCGACCGAACAGGTCACGACCTTGCCCTTACGGGAATAAGGGAGATCTAGTGGCTTGGTGGCTTAGAACAGAAGGATCGCTGCGCGGGGGAATGGCTTGTTGCCGCGCGCGTCGGCCGCGCGGTGACGACGTCACCCATACGGTCAGGTTGTACGGAAAGGACACGTGTTATCATATTATTGGGCGACAGCCTGGTGCCAGATGATTGGTCCAAGGTGCCTATAAATATGGGACATCCCCTTTCATACCCAGAGGTTGGTGAAATCCTGGCAGAAGCATATGCCATTCTAGAGAGAGAAAAGGGCAATCACTGAGTGAGAGGAGAACATTCTCTCTAGTGAGATTCTGGCCCCATTTCCTAGATCACCATGTGTATCATGGATTAAACTGAGAGCAATCCACTGCCTTAGTTCTTTCTGTGCACACTTGCTCTGTTCTTCACCCTTCTTCTAGACCACTCTATTTATTTCTTTCACTGTATTTTTACTGTTGACTATCCATACCTCTCCAGCTCATCACGTTAGCAAGAACCATCTCCTACACAGTGCATACTAGTGCATACATAGTCTAGCATATGAATCAAAATGGACGAGGCTTTCCCTGAACTTGGGTCTAGTGACTCTAGTATTATCCGCATGTCTCATATTCGAAAAAGCTTGACGTGATAAAGAACACCTATAGACCGTGTTATGTTTTGGTATGAATTGACCTTAGTAACTGGAAAGGAAAATTCTCAAAACACCCCTCCTCCCAAATTTTGACCTCAATATCTAATAGACAAGCAAACTTCATTAAACTTCAATTAGATACTAGCACTATTGAGGTGTTATTCAACTACACCAATGCAGTCAATTTGACGGATTTAGATGGCAGTGGTGTAATTGAATAGCACCTCAATTTAACGAAGTTTGGGTGTCTATTGGACTTTGAGGTCAAATTTTGGGTGTATATATTTTGGAATTTTCCCAACGGGAAATTAAATGTGAGAAAAGGCCTCTCGTTGGTTCTATGTGATTTGAACCCACCTTCTACTTTGCACAATTAAGACTTCTCAAAATAAGCAGCCCTCTCTTATTCACTTCTACACACATATATAGAGTATATGCAAGAAAATAACAACCAACAAAGCCTCTCTCTGTTTTTTTTTTTTTTTTTTTTAAAGTTATTTTATTTAACGAAGAACGAGCTAAGCATTGCATTTCATTATAGGACACATGGGTGAACATCTTACAAGGTTCATGTCTCCCCGGTCAAGGAAGCCTTACTCAAAGTAGAATGAAATTCATTCAGAATCCCTATTGAATTTTCCGGTGACTATCAAAAAGATGGTATGCAATATCTTCTTCACTGTGCAACCCCTGCCTCCTATCATGAGATAGGGATTGTCATGGCATCAAATGATTCTTGTAAAGGCCAAGAGAGCATAATCATATCAATCAAACAAAATGTACAAGTACTAAAAGGAGGATACGTAGCCCGCTAAGAAAATAAAAGCTATCGCGGGTTGGGGTGCCAACCTAGTTGGGATGCCTCCTCGCATTGTGATGCCTTATGTCTTGGTCCCTATAATCTTTGTAATGTATTTTCAAGGATTAATAAAATTCTCTTCTTGCCTGTTAAAAGAAAAAAGAAAATAAAAGCTAAAAGGATAAGGACACACCTGAATGTAATTTAGCTACGTACTTTGACAGCCATGGAAAAGCTACAACATAAGGCCTATTTTGCGTTGTCGATCTTTTCTTTCTTATTTGTAACAATGAGATCTTCCCCCTGTAGTCTTCCAATTCGTAACATGGCAATCCATCATTGATAAAATGGGCTTGAGGTTTGCTCTTTGGAAGAGAAAGTATATGTCTATGGGAGCAAGAGTTTCACTTATTAAGTCAACATTAGGACATTTGCCTCAATACTATATGTCAATTTTTTTATTTTTAGACACCTGCTGCTAGGAACCAAAAGGGAAAACACAACTTGATACTGGCAAGAAGCCAACAAAAACCCCCCAACAAGAAAACACGCCCAAAATACATAAATTAAAACCAATGCCCCAAAAAAACCCAACCATAACACCTCAAACGGACACCACCATCAACAATCTTGGCTTGCAACACAAAAACCGCTTATGATCTCACCATCATCCTCCAAATAATCATCAACGAAGATCTTGCTTATTGACTGAGAAGCCTGAGACGTATTAAGATGAAACCAACTAATGCCATAAGAAGAAACAGATAATGCAGCAGTAGCTATGCAGATCTGAACACAATGCATTTTTTCTGTTTTCGACGACCCTTCTTCATAGCTTTAGGAAAACCCAACTTTTCTTCAATCCTTATCTGTTTCAATTTTCCTTTCTTAATATCTTCCACTGTATTAGCTGGATTGAGATCCACAACTAATTGGATACCTTCAACATCTTTCTTATAAAAAAAATCTCACTTTAGAAAGATTCCAAAAGCCTTGATCAAATTCCACTACCACCTTATCCTTGTTGGTAATAGCTAAAATGACATCCTCAACGAATGAATTTGAAAGCTTGGAGTCTGCAACAGACCCGTTTGTAAAATTTGTATGACTCCCATCATCAATATTACCCACTCTATTATCTGTCGAGCAATCCACTTCATCGGAATCAGAGTTCTTAGAATCTACCGCCTCCTCACATTTAGCATTCTCAATCGAAACTTTATCATCCACCGTGACCCACTTAGCATCATCCTTTTGTCTTGTTGTTATCCATATGATCATCATCTTCACCAAAAGCTGTAACCTTTGTGTTCTCGGCTTTTCCTACTAGAGATTCCTCAACCAAAGAATCTATATCCGCGAAGTCCGAATTCTCACTAGAAATATCAGGGGATCTTTCATCCCCCTTTTGGAAATCGCTACAATGCACACCCCTTATTTGGCTGTACCATATGCACCTATTGTATGGTCCAGATTGTGCTACCTAATCAGCAATCTTAATATTTTTTAGTTTTCGTAACTTTTCAGCAATGTGATTTGTAACATTTTTTATGATTCGTAACATTTGGTGTGTCTCGTAACTTCTATAAAAAAATTCGTAACTTTTACAAAAAAAATTGTGACTTTTATAGGGGTGTGTATCATACACACCCAAATAAGGGGTGTGTATTATAACCTTTTCCCCGTTTTTTCTTCCCAAACTTGGGATATGAAATTTTGATCTTCACATGATGCAAAACCCCATTAACCTCTAGAGAAATTCTTTCATCAATAATAGAACTGGACTCGGTAGCAATAAGAACTCTTCCTTTATCAAAAGAAAGAGATTCAATTGTAGATTCGTCAACTCCTAAAAAGACACCCCATAATTCTCCAATTCTTTTTAAAGTGCTAAGATTCCATACATTTAAGGGCATACCTGAACAGCTCAACCAAACACATCTTTCAAGTGAAGCCGGCTCCCCATTCCATGGTGTGATTTCAGAAAACCATCTCTGCATCAAAGTTTCTTTGATTACCGTATCTCTCCTTGTAGTATCCGAAAAAGATAGAAGAAAATTCCTCCCTCCCATACTTCTAATATGAATGTCACAAATATTTTCCTTCGCAATCTCCGTTTTCAGCTCTTCCACCTTTATTCGTTTGAAAGATTTTGCTACTACACTCCTATTAAGCCAGCCATTTCCTGCGGCTATAATATTTAATGTGGCCTTCTCATGACTCTTCTCCACATTTCCCCACTTGTCTAGCTCCTTTTACAATCCGGGCAAAAGATTTGAAGCCAAAAGTTGATTTGAAAGGTATTGCATGGTGATCCACTGCTCCTTGGAAGTTATTCTCACCATGAGAAGATGACTTGACCTCTCTATCTTGTCCATTGCGATAACTTGCTCCTACTCCAGCGTCGTTGTTAAACCTCATTATCTCCAGCAGAATGCCTTTGTTGATTCTATTTAAAGCTCGCGTGCTTCACGAAAAGCTTTTTGTCCCCACACCATAAGCCATTTACTTTCGATATAGCTACCTCGGCAGAAATTGAACAATTATATCTTATAAAACCAAACTTTCTCCCTGTGACTTTGCTTCTTTTCTCAGGGATAAAAGCAGCAATAACCACACCATAATTAGAGAACAACTTCTTGAGCCAAGAATGACTAACATCCTCCGGCAAGTTGTCGATGAACAGGGTGAAGATAGTCTCATCCCCATAGCTAAGTCGAGTCCTATGAATCTTCCCACCCTCATCTCTATTTCTATTGCCAATCACGGGGATCCAACCTCCATCAACACCTCTCACCCTTCTACTAGAGAGCATGGCCACAAACTTAAACCATAAGACAAACAAAAGCAACAAAAGATATCGTCCCCAGACACGAAACAGATGGACTCAGACACTTAACAAGAAAAAGCACGAAGCGAAGAACTGGAGTACCTTGGAATTTCAGATCAGCTTGTGAACAAACATAAGCACCGATAATTAAAGTGATGGAAAGAGCAGCGCCAAACGAAAATCAGGATCACAAATGGAAAGAGTAGCACCAAACGATGACACAGATGCGGAAAAATAGGATCGCAACAGGAGAAGACGGGCTGAGATGGACTGAGAGGGGAGTGCCGGCTGGTGATGGCCGCCAGAGAGGCACCATAGGGGAAGGTGAAAGGATTAGGGTTTTAGATGTCACTAGGGTGTCGCTAAAATTCAATTTTTTTTGTAGTAACTACTTATTACCCCCCAACTCTTATACCCCTCTAACACCCATGCCAAACGAGCCCAAAAGAACTCAAGGTACGGGACTGGAGATGCTCTTTTAAGCATATCGTGGGTTTAGGTTTATTGAACGTTGATAAATGTATGATCCAAAAAGAAAAAAAACGAACTCATACACAAGACAAATGTGTTCTCGTCATGCATTTATATCGACATCCTATAAATCTGAATTTTGGTATTTATGTTTTTTTCGAAGTGCTCTATAAGGTGAACGTTTCAAATCATCAATATGATGGAGCCTATCTACTAATGTAGCGAATCGATTGTCAGATTGGTTATACAAATGGGCGTGTGACTGGACTTTTCCATTTGGTAAAGTGGGAGCTGTATATAGTTTGTCCCTCCAAGGGGATTAAGTTATCAAGGGGAAAACATATCTGGGTCCATGAGATGAAACAAACACAGGATAAGGAACGCCTCGATTGCCATATCCTGCCCAATGATATATCCGGGAGGAAAATGATGCTACAAAACAAGCTGCAATATCTAATAGATACCTATACTTCGTTAAACATCAATTAGACACATAAACTATTGAGTCGTTATTCAATTGTACCACTACCTAATCTGTCAAATTGGTAATAGATTATGCTGAGTTGGACTAAGAACTCCATTAAATAGTTCAATAGGAAAAGTGGGGCTAATTTCTTTCATCTCTCTCACTCCAAAACACTAATAGCCACCATAACCCTTCTTCCTCTTCACCCCTAATTTCTACTCCTATGTCAAAAACCATCTTTTCTTCTTCTTGCTCTTCACCCCTTCTCCAAACCCTAACCCTAGTTTCTCCAATTCCCTAATCTCATCCCTCTACTGTGCAAACTATCCATCACATTGTCCATATCTAGCCCTAAATTCTGGAAAATGAGCTAAAAGAATACTATCGGCCGTCTATCAACCACCTTCTTCATTGAAGATGATGATGATGGTGGATTAAGACACGTACTTTGGAACCTTCCAGATGCCCAACGAAATGCTTGCACCCTTCCCCATCCCTCCCTAGAATTCGTTTCCACGCACACACATACTCTTCCCCATCCCTCCCTAGAATTCGTTTCCACGCACACACACACTCTTTGTATGTATATATGTATCTCTTTATCTATCTTTGAAACAGCACATTATAGCTACAAACCAGTGAAGTTTTTCATCAACGGAAAGGGGGTACAAGAAGCCAACGGAGATCAATTGAGTTGAAGATGGAGTGTCCACGTGGTGATGTCTAGTGCTGACACGAACTAGCAACTAGCTATAATTTTTGTTCAGCAACACTACATACACACAATTTCGTACCCACAAGTATATGTGTGTGTGGAACCCGCACACTTGTGTGTGTTTGGGTAAATTGTGGGTACCAAATTGTGTGTACCTAACATTTCGGATTTTTGTTGGGTTTCGTGAATTGGAGATAAGATTAGGGAATTACAGAAATTGGGGTTAGTATTTGAGGAAGGGTGAAGAGAAAGAAGAAGAAAAGATGTTGGTTGTCATAAAAGGGGAAATTAGGGGTGAAGAGGAAGAAGAAGAGGGTTGGGTTTTAGTGGCTATTACTATTTTAGAGAGAGAGAGAGAGAGAGAGATGAGAGGAAATTAGCCCCACTTCCTCTATTCAATTATTTGACTGAGCCGTAAGTCCGATAAGACATAATCTGTTATCAATTTGACAGATTTAGAAGGCAGAGGTGTATTTAATAGCGCATCAATTGTTTAGGTATATATCTAATTGTGTTTAATGAAATTTGGTGTCTGTTAGAGATAGAAGTCAAAATTGGGGGTATTTTCCTAACTAGAAATTGAAGGTGACAACAGGCCTCTTGTTGGTTCAATATAATTTGAAGTTTTAACCCACCTTCTACTTTGCACAATTTAGAATTTTCCAAAAAAAGCCAGCGTGCTCTTATTCATTTCTACACATTGGGTATATATGCACAAAACTAACAACCAACTAAGCCTCTCTCAGTCTTTTTTTTTTTTTATGAAGAACAAACTAAGCATGTCATCCGTCCCGGGTAAATGAAAGCCTTACTGATTGTAGATTAACGCAATTCATCCAGAATCCTTACCGAATGATATTTCAATGACTTTCAAAAAGATAGCATGCAATTTCTTCTTCACTGCATAAGCCCAACCTCCTATATCACGAGAGAGGGATTGTCACGACAAGTGATTTCTTCTAAAGGCCAACTAAGTGTAATCTTGTCATTGTACAACAAAATCAAAAAAAAAAAAAATGTACAACAAATAGGAGAAGTAGTCTGCAAAATTGTAAAAGGTATGAAACACCTGATCAGAATTTAATGTAGTTTATTTGACAACCATGGTAAGCAAGAGGGTTGGAATATAAAGAACTCAGAGAATTGTATAGGACTAGAGACTCTCTTTTAAGCACGTTGTTTCATTATTATCTTTTCCTTGATAAGTTTCCTTGAACTTTATATGACCGGAAAAGCTACAACATAAATTCTATTTTTGGATTTCTTTTTCTTATTTGTAACCATACACCATACAATCTTCCTTGATTTAGTCTTCCAAATTTTTTTTATTATCATCTATTCGTCATATTGTACATGTTTAATGTTAGTTTCAAGAAGGGACGGAGCTATACATAGGGGCGGTGTGCCACGGGTCACCCCTAGCTTTACACGAATGGATGTTGATTAGGTACTTATCGCTATACGAATAACTTGATTTTTTAGAAAAACGATGAAGAAATATAGATTTAAAGGATAAACAATTCAGATTATGAAAATAATATCCCAATGGCTTTCATTTTAGGACCACTAGAGAGTTGACTCAAGCATTCATTATATTTTGAACTCAAAACAAAACTTAGGACAAAGTTTGAGTTTTTTATTAAATTTTTTTCCCCAAATTCTTACTAAAATATGCAACAATGCAAGCGGATTATCATCAAACAATGTCACCTCTTGATCCAAATCTTGGCTCCGCAACTTGTTTTAATAATAACAAAAGTAAAGTTCAAAGGAACAGAAAGAGATAAGAAGTTCAAAAGACTTTACCATTAGCTGCACCAGAATCGTTGCTAGCAAGAGGAGCCTCTATATCCCCTCTACTATGGTTGTCTGGAACGTTTTCCGACTCCATACCTTCATTTTTTTTTGTCTCTGTACCTTCATTTACTTTTTTTTTTGTCAGAATCTTCATATCTTCATTTTCCGTTATCTGAGGCTTCATTCCTCCATGGCAAACCGAAAATTTTTAGGTGAATCATGCTAGTGTAAATTAGATTTCGGCACATAATTAATTTGACTCAGCTGTCTTTAAGACATAAGGAAAAACTGCCACATATAATTGTAACATTTTACATTCCTTTATGTGATAAAATTTTGCCAATGTTCTGCGCATTGGACTTAATAACCTTACTCTCCTATCCATTGTGGCAAGTTTAGCTGCAAGATCTTGTGCAAAAATGGTAAACACTAAATAGACATTGTAAATGGTAATGTCTAGTGCTGACACGAACTAGCAACTAGCTATAATTTTTGTTCAACAACACTACATACACACAATTTCGTACCCACAAGTATATGTGTGTGTAGAGCCCGCACACTTGTGTGTGTGTTTGGGTAAATTGTGGGTACCAAATTGTGTGTACCTAACATTTCTGATTTTTGTTGGGTTTTGTGAATTGGAGATAAGATTAGGGAATTACAGAAATTGGGGTTAGTATTTGAGGAAGGGTGAAGAGAAAGAAGAAGAAAAGATGTTGGTTGTCATAAAAGGGGAAATTAGGGGGGAAGAGGAAGAAGAAGAGGGTTGGGTTTTAGTGGCTATTACTATTTTAGAGAGAGAGAGAGAGAGAGAGAGATGAGGGGAAATTAGCCCCACTTCCTCTATTCAGTTATTTGACTGAGCCGTATGTCCGATTAGACATAATCTATTATCAATTTGACGGATTTAGAAGGCAGAGGTGTATTTAATAGCGCATATTTTAATAGCGCATCAATTGTTTAGGTATATATCTAATTGTGTTTAATGAAATTTGGTGTCTGTTAGAGATAGAAGTCAAAATTGGGGGTATTTTCCTAACTAGAAATTGAAGGTGACAACAGGCCTCTTGTTGGTTCAATATAATTTGAAGTTTTAACCCACCTTCTACTTTGCACAATTTAGAATTTTCTAAAAAAAGCCAGTGTGCTCTTATTCATTTCTACACATTGGGTATATATGCACAAAACTAACAACCAACTAAGCCTCTCTCAGTCTTTTTTTTTTTTTTATGAAGAACAAACTAAGCATGTCATCCGTCCCGGGTAAATGAAAACCTAACTCATTGTAGATTAATGCAATTCATCCAGAATCCTTACCGAATGATATTTCAATGACTTTCAAAAAGATAGCATGCAATTTCTTCTTCACTGCATAAGCCCAGCCTCCTATATCACGAGAGAGGGATTGTCACGACAAGTGATTTCTTCTAAAGGCCAACTAAGTGTAATCTTGTCATTGTACAACAAAATCAAAAAAAAAAAAATGTACAACAAATAGGAGAAGTAGTCTGCAAAATTGTAAAAGGTATGAAACACCTGATCAGAATTTAATGTAGTTTATTTGACAACCATGGTAAGCAAGAGGGTTGGAATATAAAGAACTCAGAGAATTGTATAGGACTAGAGACTCTCTTTTAAGCACGTTGTTTCATTATTATCTTTTCCTTGATAAGTTTCCTTGAACTTTATATGACCGGAAAAGCTACAACATAAAATCTATTTTTGGATTTCTTTTTCTTATTTGTAACCATACACCATACAATCTTCCTTGATTTAGTCTTCCAAATTTTTTTTATTATCATCTATTCGTCATATTGTACATGTTTAATGTTAGTTTCAAGAAGGGACGGAGCTATACATAGGGGCGGTGTGCCACGGGTCACCCCTAGCTTTACACGAATGGATGTTGATTAGGTACTTATCGCTATACGAATAACTTGATTTTTTAGAAAAACGATGAAGAAATATAGATTTAAAGGATAAACAATTCAGATTATGAAAATAATATCCCAATGGCTTTCATTTTAGGACCACTAGAGAGTTGACTCAAGCATTCATTATATTTTGAACTCAAAACAAAACTTAGGACAAAGTTTGAGTTTTTTATTAATTTTTTTTTTCCCAAATTCTTACTAAAATATGCAACAATGCAAGCGGATTATCATCAAACAATGGCACCTCTTGATCCAAATCTTGGCTCCGCAACTTGTTTTAATAATAACAAAAGTAAAGTTCAAAGGAACAGAAAGAGATAAGAAGTTCAAAAGACTTTACCATTAGCTGCACCAGAATCGTTGCTAGCAAGAGGAGCCTCTATATCCCCTCTACTATGGTTGTCTGGAACGTTTTCCGACTCCATACCTTCATTTTTCCTTGTCTCTGTACCTTCATTTACTTTTTTTTTTGTCAGAATCTTCATATCTTCATTTTCCGTTATCTGAGGCTTCATTCCTCCATGGCAAACCGAAAATTTTTAGGTTAATCATGCTATTGTAAATTAGATTTCGGCACATAATTAATTTGACTCAGCTGTCTTTAAGACATAAGGAAAAACTGCCACATATAATTGTAACATTTTACATTCCTTTATGTGATAAAATTTTGCCAATGTTCTGCGCATTGGACTTAATAACCTTACTCTCCTATCCATTGTGGCAAGTTTAGCTGCAAGATCTTGTGCAAAAATGGTAAACACTAAGTAGACATTGTAAAGACGAATTAAATCCAACGCCTTTAGTACTCTATGCGCTGTAAGAAGTGAGCGGGAAAGGGATTTAAACTAACTCTAATGGCCACATATGCAACTTTTTGTGTGTCAAGAAGGTCAAGTAGGAGTGGCAACAATATGATCCCAAATAAATTCATAGAACAAATAAGCGCCCCAACCTAGTCATTTACCAACTGCAATTAGCTTGGTTTGATCAAGAATTCATTTCATCCTAGTCAAGTACTTCCAATATTTTGAAGGGTGATTTCGAAAGTGCTTTGAAAGCATTGGTTATGTGGCATTAGAAATGATTTGCATTTTGAAATGACTTCAAGATTGAATTGATTTGAAATGCTCCAAATGTTGGTTCTCCTTTTTGTGGGCCTTAATTTTTCAGGGCGTTTTTTTTTCCCTCTTTTTGAGCCAAAAATAGATATACACAAATACGGGTAAGCATGGGCAACCGCCCTACCCAAGTTTCAATTTTTTTTATAAATATATTAATAATCTTTAAGAAAATTTACAATTATATAGGTTCCTCCCTCCAGTTAAATGTTGTTATAGTGTTCACCCAACCCATACTCGAGTCCTGCGTCTGTTCCTAAAATCAGCCATACAGAAAATTGTGAAACGCTAAGTAATAGAGAGAGAGGAGATAAAGGAGACAAACTGGAATAGATTAATTCCTGCAGGAAGTTGAAGGTATTTCCACTGGGAAATGAAGAAATCCTTTCAGCCAATGCATTCAGAGCATGAAATTTGTGATCTTCTTGCTTTTTCGGAAAGAAGATTGCCAACCCTCTGTTTTTCAGAAGCACGTTTCGAGCAATGTCTGTAGGACTCAGAACATTAGGAGTTAGCTAAGGGAACAGTTATTCAATTTTCTAAAATATTTACAGTTCGAAAGTACTTTAATAACGTAGGAGTAACTAAAAAAGGAAAGGGCTAGCTGAACAGCTGTTTTAAGGTTGGAAAAATGTATTGACTTGTGTGAAATTTGTATAAAAATGTGTGAAAGTGTGTTAAAAATTATAAAAAGTGTATTGGAGTAGGCGTTTTTTTTAGTCCTTCTCTTTAAAAAGAAAGACCCCTTAATAATACCCTCCTGCCAAATTTCTTGTTCTGTTTTTTAGCATGTGTGTCATTAGTAAATTACATATATTTTGCAATCCATAATGTTCTATTAGATTTTGAAAATTCTGTTTGATTAAATTAATTAAGATATACCAAATAACATCTATTTTTCATATAACAACAATATAAATTTAAAGATACAAAGTATTTTTTGAGATGTCTAGAATAGTGAAAATGAACAACAAACTTAAAACGAAGGAATTAAAACAAGAATATTTCGTTTGATCCTTTCAAAAATAGCATCAATTCATTGTATGTGAATTAAAAATGCTAGGTATATGATCACCATCTCCAACTACGGGGCCGTACGAGAGGCTTATTTTTCAATTCTTTGTTTTTAACTTTTTGCCCTTTTAAATTATAGTCAAAAAGTATTTTAAATTTGGTAGAGAGTTTGGGTGAAATATGCAAAATTTATTTTGTAACAGGAGTAGTGTTTGAGAGATATGTGCAGAATACATTTTGTAGGTCTCTTTGTTAATCAAATTGAGGGAAATGGAAAAAGAAAATTCACAAACCTCCTCCTAGCCTACTTTTGGCTTCTCCTCTCTAATGTCAAAAAATCAAAACACATTCTCACATAATGCATTTTCATTTTACATCCAAACAATCAAAAGCCAATAATACAAAATTGAAAAGTAGAAAGGGAAGCATCCAAACAGGCCCAACAACTCCAACCCTCATAATTGTTTTTCACTACTTCTCTTGTGTACAGGTTCCTTGCCACAGGCCATAGGTCGACTAGTCTCGTCTCGTTTGGATATGAGGATACCTCCTATGTTGCCAAAAAAAACTGCGACTCCAACCATACTCCTCTCACATGCATCGTAGTGGGTCAGAATAACAATGCCCAATGACCTGGCCCAGGCCAAGTTCACCCAGACGGCCCAAGCTCAGATGCCGCTTGAGGACCCGATCTGCATCACGTCGGCCAGGTTGGCCCACGCATTCGGATTACGATCCAGGATTATAGGATCGTTCAAAGCTAGGGAACCAGAGAACTCAATTAGGTCCTAGTGTGCCAATCCCTAACAAGTACGTGTCTTGGCTGTACCAACCAACTGCAGTGTGGCCTCCAGGTCTCGCACGGGTTGGACACGGGGCATAAATCGCCGCGAGACGCGTCTCCCGGTCGAACACCTTATCACTAGGACGGGACCATTCAATGTATGGTTAAGCCACATGGTTCGTCAATTCACTATAGACATGTCCCTCTGATCATCCCAACCAGAATACATCACCCGTGCATAGCGTTCTGTGAGGTAGTGGGGGTCGTATGCTGATTATTAGAAAAGAATGTCGGTGACATCTGTTGGAGATATGCCTTGAATTCAAGACGGTCGAAGAAAGGTGCAAAATTTGGTGCGAAAGTCGTTTTCTGGACCTATGGTCCGGACCAAGGAAAGCCCCGTCCGGACCAGTGAATTTTGGGACGTTTTTGGACATTCTGCCTCGGTAGTCCGGACCACCAAAATCCCCGTCCGGACCACCGTCGGTAGTCCGGACCACTGAATCCCCGTCCGGACCACGGTTACGCGAATTTGTGCGGCTGCGCGTTTTTAAAGAGGTTTTGACCTAATTTTTTGTACTTTCTTATAAATAGGAGCCTTGTGGCCTCCTAGGGTTTTGTCTTGAGTTGAGATTTGAGATATCTAGGGTTTGTGTGTGTCTCTTGTGAGTGTGTGAGACGTTTGATGCTCTGTAGGTCGTGCCTCAGAGATTTGTCCCTAGATATTGTGTGGATGCTTCAAGTGAGAGTTACGGGTATAGCCGGCTCTGTGTATTTCTCCCCATTGTTAGTGAATCCTCTTGCTCTTTCCCCGTGGACGTACCTCTAGAGCTCCGTGCTTGGGAGGGAACCACGTAAATCCTTGTCTCTTGTTTTCTTGTTGCTTTTGTTTATATTCTCTACTTCGGGTTTCGGCACAACAAATTGGTATCAGAGCTCCGGGTTCAAACCGAGGCTTGTGTTTTCCGCTGCGTTTGTGTATTTGGGGTCGTTTTCAATGGCGACTCGCTTTGAAGTTGAGAAGTTTGATGGGAAAAGCGCTTCTTTCAGTTTGTGGCGTATCAAGATGAAGGCTTTGTTGGTGCAACAAGGAACAAGCAAGGCTTTGTTGGGCGTGTCGAAGAAACCTGCTGATATGCAGGATAGTGTGTTTGAGGATCTTGATGCGAAGGCACTCAGTTCAATACAATTGTGTCTAGCCGATGATGTGCTTCGCGAGGTTGGGGAGGAAGATTCGGCAGCCGGTATTTGGTTGAAGTTGGAGAGCATCTATATGACGAAGTCGCTAACCAACCGGTTGTACTTGAAGCAGCGCCTTTATACTTTTCGTATGAAGGAAGGTACGCCCATAAAAGACCATTTAGATGAGTTGAACCGAATTATTATGGATTTAAAAAATATTGAGGTTGTGATTGATGATGAAGATCAAGCCCTTATTGTGTTATGTTCTTTACCTGCATCATATGAACACTTTGTGACTACTATGTTATATGGGAGGGATACGATTTCCATGGAGGACGTAAAGTCTAGTTTGTATTCTAAAGAATTGAGGAAAAAGGTATCCGGTGAGAGTAGTGTTCATGATGATCAAGCTTTGGTGGTGCGGGGAAAGACTGGTGGGAGGGATTTGGGCAGTAGAGGGATTTCTAGCTCTAAAACCACATATATGGATGGAATACAGTGTTTTTATTGTAAGAAATTCGGGCACATGGTGAAAAATTGTCCGAGAGTGAAGGACAAGTTTGTAGAGAAGGGTGTTGCTGGTTACGTCGAAGATGATCTGGAAGGGTTTGAGGCTGCCATTGCTTTGGTAGTAAGCGATGTCGATGTCTGTTGTGAAAACATGTGGATTCTTGACTCTGGTTGCTCCTACCACATGTGTCCACGTAGGGATTGGTTTGATACATATGAGGCGGTTCATTGTGATACAGTTCTTATGGGGAATAACATGCCCTGTAGAATTGTTGGGGTTGGAACAGTCAAGGTCAGGATGTATGATGGGATTGTGAGGACATTGCTTGGTGTTCGACATGTACCAGATTTGAGGAGAAACCTTGTCTCTTTGGGCGCTCTCGACTCCGTGGGTTGGAGGTACACTGCTGAAGGTGGAGTCTTAAGCGCGTCGTTGGGTGCTCGGGTTTTTGTGAAGGGTCAGAAATTGGGTAACCTTTATGTGCTTGATGGTAGTACGATTGTGGGTGCTCCATCGTTGGGGTCTTCATCTGTTGAGAGGAATTCGGGTTCAACTATTGGGAGTATGCATGAGGGCATACAAGGCTCTGTGGTAGAGTCGGTTAACTCCGGGTGGAGTTTGAGCACATCTTCTTTGGCATCAGTAATGGATGCATGTGGTCGACATTTGGTGGAAGATGGTTGCTCGTTGGTGATTAACTCTGTAAGGGGAGTTGTGGTGTTAAGCTCAAGGTGGAGCTTGTGGAGGCATGTGTGGCTGGGTTTACTCAGTAGTGGAAACAAGGTCAAGCAGAGGTGCTTGCGCCTTGTTTGTTGGTGCCATTGATGTGAGCCCCGTGTGGGGCTGCCCCGAGAGGGGCGTTGTGGGGAAGAGCAAGTGTTGAGAGGATTGCACTATGTTGTTGGCTTGGAAGGGAATTCAAGTCAAGGTGGAGATTGTTGGAAATATGCCTTGAATTCAAGACGGTCGAAGAAAGGTGCAAAATTTGGTGTGAAAGTCGTTTTCTGGACCTATGGTCCGGACCAAGGAAAGCCCCGTCCGGACCAGTGAATTTTGGGACGTTTTTGGACATTCTGCCTCGGTAGTCCGGACCACCAAAATCCCCGTCCGGACCACCGTCGGTAGTCCGGACCACCGAATCCCCGTCCGGACCAAGGTTACGCGAATTTGTGTGGCTGCGCGTTTTTAAAGAGGTTTTGACCTAATTTTTTGTACTTTCTTATAAATAGGAGCCTTGTGGCCTCCTAGGGTTTTGTCTTGAGTTGGGATTTGAGATATCTAGGGTTTGTGTGTGTCTCTTGTGAGTGTGTGAGACGTTTGATGCTCTGTAGGTCGCGCCTCAGAGATTTGTCCCTAGATATTGTGTGGATGCTTCAAGTGAGAGTTACGGGTATAGCCGGCTCTGTGTATTTCTCCCCATTGTTAGTGAATCCTCTTGCTCTTTCCCCGTGGACATACCTCTAGAGCTCCGTGCTTGGGAGGGAACCACGTAAATCCTTGTCTCTTGTTTTCTTGTTGCTTGTGTTTATATTCTCTACTTCGGGTTTCGGCACAACAACATCACCCGTCATGAGAGTGGCACACAAGATTCAGACCTTGTACACGAAGGCGCTCCAATAAATACTAAAACAATAAACCCTTATAGGTATGTCATTTCTTCCTCCTCAAAGCTCTATCTTTCCCTTCTCACTGACTTAGTCATTGAAGTGTCTTCTGATCGACCTCAACCAGTTAGGCACTTATGTGGTTTCTGATTTTGTAGGGATAGAGGAAGGAAGGCTCAACCCATAGTTAAGAACTTTCCAGAAAAAATTTATGTAAAAGAGAAAGGAGTTGGAAACCACCCTTTATGCATGTATGACTCACCCTGTGTAGGTCCCGTGTTCCCATGTGTCGAACTCACATATACATGTAAGTGGGTTGTGGTCAGAATTGCGATTGGTGATTGTGTTCACTTCTACAGCTTTACTGTTGTATATGAATCAAGGGAATTACCACACAAAGAAATAATTAACAACCGGTAAATTTTTACTTTTTTTTAGTTCGACTATCCAAGGTGTCTGGGCTAGGTGATACGCAACTTAACTAATTCCCACTCTAGTCTGATCAAATGTAGACCATCCACGCCTCGCCGGAAGTAGGGAATGTTGTTCTAATTTAATATTTTACAATTTATATTTTATTGGAGTAAAATTATTATGTTGGAGAGATACATGGAGTTAGTTTTTTCATTGATTTGGTCTCCTTCTTTTACTCCAACAAATTTATCATTATCCTATTCTATAATGGTTGCAATATAATAGGGTTGTTTGGTTTCTTAACAGAATTCCCTTATCATTGTGTTCCTATTTTTTCTCCACTATATCAGATAGTAGCTAGCCGAAATTCTCTCTAACAGATTACAACGTCTGTTTGTGTTTTGCTTATATATTGAACTTGGCTGCTACGTAATATAGAACACACTGATCTCTCTCCCTTTTCCTAATATATACAACACATGCTCAAAATATCTTCATATTTTCCAACTACTACCACCAATACCCGAGAACCCTCTGATTATTAATTTTACTTCTATAACCAATATAGAAGTGCTCCACATATATTCCACTACACTTGTCCATATTTTCATCAGTTGATATATATACTTATTTGCTACTGATTTTATTCGGATTTCGAGTGTCGGGAAACAACTTGGTTCGTGAGTTAACTTCACTGCACAGAAGGAGGCTCGTAGGTCGTCGTATCTTGGGGAAGGAGCACCATTCAACCCTGTGCAGAAGGGGGTGTATCTTTCCTAAGGAGAGCGCAATTTTGCGTGCCTCGACCACCCCACAGGCTATTCTAATCCTTTCTCTATTTATCTAATTTTCTTAATTTGTTTGATGCATATAATTTTGGATTATTATTCTATCAGAAAATCCTATCCCATATTTTTTCCCCAACAATCTTAGGAAAGTTATTTTTGGGATTTTCTGTAAGAATAATTTCTTGAAGGGTGGTTGTTATGGTTACTAGTTTTGTTAAAAGAAAAAGAAAAGAGCATATAAGCTGTCACGATTGATAGGAAACTTCAATCACCGTAGAGATGAAAATTTATATGTTCATGTGAATTGCAATTTCTAGGAGTCCACGAGAGATTACTTTTGCAGGAGGATAATAGTGATTAATTTTGTGCTTTACATGTTAACACAAGAGTTGGATTTGTAGGATGATAAGTACTCATCATAGACTTTTCTTGACCAATGGATATGTTGTTTGACTCTAATTGATTAAATTAGAGTCTGTTTGTTTTAGATCCTCGCATTCTTAAAGAGTACGATTCTTATCCCTGTATTTGTGTGTAGACTATCAAGTTATTTTGGTAGCATACCAGAAACTCCATCCATATTCTTTGATTTTCATAGTATTATTGAAAATATATATATTATTTTACTTTTCAAAATAAAGGTGATAGTTTTGCCGTACATTATCAAAGTTTAGAGATATACTGGTAGTGTGGTGGCTTTATATCAAGATTATTAACTTACATATAAATGATGGTCTTCGGAAAAATAGAAAAAAAAGGTGTGCATTGAGGTGGTGATTTTTGCAAAAAAACCTCACTAGTAAGTTAGAGTATAAATGAGGAACAGATTCTGTTGTGTTCATTATTTCTGGGAAATTTCAATAACTATAGAGGTGTTACCTTTTGTAGAAATAAATTTTGTACCGGATACATTGAGTATTTCTACCAATTTCCAATATATACGTTTACGCGTTTACGGACTTTTTATATTGTTATAGTTACTATAAACCTAAAAAAAAAAAAAAAGGAACTCAAGCATTTTGCACGTGCATTATATGTTATATGGTTATACTTATAACTCTGTAGCACAAGGTCTGGTGTTGACTTACATGGAATAATTTTAAGCACTCTATATTGCTTTGAGAATGTTCACATGACTATTAGCCTTTACGACTTGCAATAGTAAATGTTATTACTTAATGATGTAGACGAGGTAATGTAATTAGACAAGATATGTAGATATATGTGTGCAAATCATGGGTTTTGTCTAATGCAAAACAAAAATGAGGAGTAATTAATTCCTTGGTATTCATTGATTATTAGAACTTTGAGATCACATAAGTAGAGTTCATCATTGACATTGATAATCTATTTCCCGGGTACTTGGTTTTGAGGAGCAAATGCAATTAAATGATTATGACATGCTAATGCAGTTTGCATTTGGAAAAGAGTTGTTAAAAACTTGTGCTGATAGAATGCTTTATCTAGTTGCAGAGATATGTATCTTGCAAAGGTATGTCCGAGCACTTGGTTGCTCAACGTGAATGTTTTTTATTTTATTAACATAAATTGATTTGCTTCTAGCAAATTTGGTGTATGGTCAGTTAGATAAAATTATAGACAAATGTGGGGGTTCAGTGCCATGATCATCGGTGGATGGTAATTTCATGACCATTAAAGATTTATCCTTATGATACTATATATATTAACTTTGTGTAATAGAATTTTGTTTGGAAAATTCAGGTGGATGTTGGCCAATGACTTCAATAAATTATTTTAAAGGAGTGAAGTATGTTATCTCAATTTTATAACAATTGCCACGTGATTTAAACTTCACTAATTTTGTGTTGGAAAATGTCGGATAAATATTTTCAGGTAGTAAATGTTGGCAAGCTTGAAATGAAGCAACAATGGAGCTCTGATAAATATCTAGAAAATGTGGGGGCCTGATCAACCCAAAGAGAATTC
This sequence comes from Vaccinium darrowii, assembly GCA_020921065.1. Classification (NCBI taxonomy): domain Eukaryota; kingdom Viridiplantae; phylum Streptophyta; class Magnoliopsida; order Ericales; family Ericaceae; genus Vaccinium; species Vaccinium darrowii. The sequence continues at coordinate 11,278,730 of CM037155.1, forward strand.
TCATAAGAAAATATTAGCGCGCAGGCTAATCTTCGACGTCTTAAAAAAAAAAATTGCTGAGAAATGTTTGTATCTTAAAAAGAACAAAACATATTCTCGAATTAGCACGAAGGCTAATTCTTTAATCATCGAGGGGAGTAGGACTGATGCCCATAAGTTAGTCACCTCGGTGGACACCTAACCTTTGTGATTGGAGATCCCATGAATAAGGTTCAATAGGTAACAACGAAGCTGAATGGTGACTAGGAGGAGCACTAAAATATAAGAGGGGAATCCCTGGTCCTATTCCTATGGTGATAGTGCTCATGCTATGTGCATGTTATGTGACGATAGGAAGAGCTTAGCTCTGAATGTGTCCAAGGTAGGATTCTACGGGGTGTTGGTCACAAACTACCCCTGGAGGACACACCTATATGAGTGTGGCAGTGGGGTCGCTGCTGTGGGAAATTGGGCTATTCTCTAAAGACACTTATAGAAACGAGATACGTGCGCATGACCGTCTAACGCACAAAACCATTCCAGAACCATAAATGTTTCCCGTACTGTGTGTGTGGTAGGCGTAAGTTTGATATCAAGGGCCTAGTTCAAGATTCGTTCTCACTATGGTTCTTCAAACTGAAACTTGCTAAGACTAAGTGTAGGTTCAAGTCCGGAAGACACCTATACCTATTGCGCAGTAAAAGCACTCACTCTTGTAAAATTTTAAATTATGTGGGGGGTTGTTGTTCTAATTTAATATTTTGCAATTTATATTTTATTGGAGTAAAATTGTTATGTTGGAGAGATACATGGAGTTAGTTTTTTCATTGACTTGGTCTCCTTCTTTTACTCCAACAAATTTATCATTATCCTATTCTATAATGGTTGCAATATAACAGGGTTGTTTGGTTTCTTAACAGAATTCCCTTATCATTGTGTTCCTATTTTTTCTCCACTATATCAGATAGTAGCTAGCCGAAATTCTCTCTAACAGATTACAACGTCTGTTTGTGTTTTGCTTATATATTGAACTTGGCTGCTACCTAATATAGGACACACTGATCTCTCTCCCTTTTCCTAATTTATACAACACATGCTCAAAATATCTTCATATTTTCCAACTACTACCACCAATACCCGAGAACCCTCTGATTATTAATTTTACTTCTATAACCAATATAGAAGTGCTCCACATATATTCTACTACACTTGTCCATATTTTCATCAGTTGATATATATACTTATTTGCTACTGATTTTATTCGGATTTCGAGTGTCGGGAAACAACTTGGTTCGTGAGTTAACTTCGCTGCACAGAAGGAGGCTCGTAGGTCATTGTATCTTGGGGAAGGAGCACCATTCAACCCCGTGCAGAAGGGGGTGTATCTTTCCTAAGGAGAGAGCAATTTTGCGTGCCTCGATCACCCCACAGGCTATTCTAATCCTTTCTCTATTTATCTAATTTTCTTAATTTGTTTGATGCATATAATTTTGGATTATTATTCTATCAAAAAATCCTATCTCATATTTTTTCCCCAACAGGGAAATCATAAAAAAATTCTTTCGTTTGATTTGTGCCGAAAAATCAAACCCAAGTCAATCTTACAAGAAACATACCGACCAACCAACCGTATAATAAAATTTACTTACCAAATAGTTGGCTATGTGTGAGCTGATACAAAATTCTGAACCCCGGTTCATCCTTGGGCAGTTTGTGGTCTAGGACCCTCATCAACAAATCAACCATCTTCCTATCCCCATGCTCAGCAGCATAGAATAGAGGTGTCTCTTTGAAATGGGTCTCCATATTGGGCAAATTCTTATTCTTATCCGCTAGCAGTTCCGCCGCCTCAATGTTGCCGAATCCGGCCGCCCAGTGTAGAGCAGTCCGGCCACTGTTATCGCATATGGCGAGGTCATCCGGCTTCATCTTCTCCACTAATGACTTCACCAAATTCTTTCCCCCAACCATTTTAACGGCCACGATGAGCGCCGTTTCTGAGTTAACTGTAATACGGGCCCTCACTGCATCTTGGTCTTTTTGTATGAAATTATCAACGGTTATCCAATCACCTTTGATTGCGGCTTTGTGCAGTGGCAAATAATGGTTTATCCTGAGCCTTTGCTCTGCAAAAGCAACTGTCATTAGTTGATCAAATAACAAAAATGAACTTTCAATGCTCCTTATCCTTTTCTCAATTACTATCACAGTGATTTGGGATTTTAGAACTTTTTTGCAATGGAAAGAGAGGAGTTTTGGAACCCAAAGAGCTTCCCCAGCCCCAAACTTAAGCTTCGCAATGACGCTTTAAGTCAGTGTGTCCACAACAAAAACACATTCTACGTCAGTTTGTTCCTGATTGTAACTTGTGTGGGAACTACAATTTAGAGTATCAATTGTCCAAATTGCTCATGGGAGTTATTAGGGCTTATCAGCTCCATCCGGTGGGCAATTGCACGACTTGGGTGAAATTGTAAGTACGTTATTTTGTATGTATTATTGGGTTGCACTTTATTTGGTGTAAGGACAATATTGTGGTGATGTGTAATAAGGTTTAGACGTGGAAATAACCAGTGTATCTACCTAATTTCTTTTTTATGTATTGTACGTAATGGGTCACTACACTCGTACACGTACCATGCTATTATCAGGCAATTACAATGTGATTTGTAGTGTTGGGTTGCATTGTACATCGCATGAGGGCAATATTTGTTAGAGTTATGCCTTGAATCAAAGACGTTCAAAGAAAAGTACAAATTTTGGTGCAAAAGGTTAGTTTATGCATCTATGGTCCGGACCAAGGGTAGTTCGGTTCAAACCAAGGGAAGTTTGGTTCGGACCAACGGGTCTAGAACGTTTTGGAGCTTGTTGCACAGCTGGTCTGGACCAACGAATCTGGAACGTGGTACGAACCATGGCTGGGTCACAGTGGTACGAACCATGATCCCGTGGTCCGAACAAAGGTCGTGCTGGTCCGAACCATCGACGCGGAAAAGTGGCAGTTGCGCATTTTTTAGTGGGTTTTGATCTAATTTTTGTACTTTCTTATAAATAAGAGCCTTGTGGCCTCCTAGAGTTTGGACTTCTTGAGTGGCCTTTGAGGGAGCCCCCATGGAGTTCCCTTTAGTGTGTTAGGGTTTCTTGGTTGTTCCATTGACAGTCTTTAACTCTTGGGATTGGATATTATGGTTTTTTGCTTGTCTTTTTCATGTTCTTGAGACTATGCACATAGATATCTGTTAAGTGTTTCAATTAGAGTTGCAGGTATAACGGGCTCTTTGTATTCTCTCTCCGTTCTTAGAGAATCCTCTCTCGCTCTTACTTCGTTGCCGGTCATAACAAACTGGTATTAGAGCTTGGGGTTTTAATCCAAAGTTTGTGTTTTTTCTGCTATGTGTCTTGCTTTTTGGGTGATCATTTTTTTATTGCAATATGACGACTTGATATGGAGTTGAGAAGTTTTGAAGGTAAAGCAGCAGCGCCAGTCTATGGCTTGTAGAGTTGCATTTTTTGTTTGTTCAACAAGGATTATTCAAGTTTTTGTTGGAGGAGGAGCAGATGATTGGCCTCAAGAGTTTGAGGAGGAGACTATAAATGTATTTGAAGCAACGCTTTTATGTGTTTCGTACAAAGGAGGTATGCCCATTAAAGACTATTTTGATCAGTTAAATCGGATCATTTTTGTTATGCTCCTTTTAGATACCGTATGGAGGCCATTCGGGGTACTTCATGTTGGGTGTCGCCTTGGAAATTTGGGTCCATAATTCGGTTTCAACTATTTGGAGTATGCGGGTTTTGCATATTAACTCCGTGGGGAGTTTGAGCAAGTCTTCTATTGCATCAGTATTGGATGCGTTAGGAGGACGGTACCGGTTCGAAAACTGTTGGTCATTTGGTCCATTAACTCAATGGTGGAGTTTGGTGTTTAGCTCTGGGTAAAGCTTGAGGGGATCTTCATTTCCATCCTTGAGGGGTGTATTGGGTGTGAGGTGCCCATTTCAAGATGGACGCTCGATTTGGAGGCATGTGCAGCTAGGATTTTTGAGTCGCGTGCACAAGGTCAAGCAGTCGTGCTTGAGCCTTGTTTGTTCTTGCCGTTGGTGATTGCCCCGTTAGGTGCTGCCCCACGAGGGGTGTTTGGAGAAGAGTGGTGTTGCGAAAGGATTGCTCTAGGGTGTTGAGTTCAATGGAATTCAAGTCAATGTGGAGAATTGTTGGAATTATGCCTTGGATTAAGAAGTTCGAAGAAAGGTCCAAATTTTGGTGCAAAAAGTTAGTTTCTGCATCTTTGGTCCGGACCAAGGGAAGTTTGGTCCGGACCAGTGGGTCTGGAATGTTTTGGGAGCTTGATGCATGGCTGGTCATATGGTGGTCCAGACCACTGACGCTGAAAACTGGTGACTGCGCATCTTTAAGTGGGTTTTGACCTAATTTTTGTACTTTCTTATAAATAGGAGCCTTGTTGCCTCCTTGGGTTTGAACTTCTTAAGTGCCCTTTGAGGGAGATCCCATGGGGTTCCCTTTAGTGTGTTAGGGTTTCTTAATTGTTCCATTGATAGTCTTTAACTCTTAGGATTTGATATTAGGGTTGTTTGCTTATCTCTTTCATGTTCTTGAGATTTTGTCCCTAGATATCTGTTGGGTGCTTCAATTAGAGTTACGGGTATAGTCGGTTCCTTGTATTCTCTCTCCATTCTTAGTGAATCCTCTCTCGCTCTTTGCCCGTCTCTAGAGCTTTGTTCTTAGGGGGTGCCACATAAATCTTTGTGTTTTTTATTTTCGCTTGTTGGTTTGTTTTCTCATACTTCGTGACCTGTCATAACAATACTGTTATAACATATATATTAGGTGTGTATCTTCTATTGTTTGTACTTCTGTATTAGTTCTTAATTTTTCTCGTATTATATATGCCCACTATGCTTTTAAAATTAGAACCGCGCCCAAATTAAGGATTCAAGAATCAATCGTTCACTGAATGTAATCCGCTTAGGCACCTGCGTTGGCAAACATAGCTGGCCTACTATTATCACTATGTTTATCTATATTAATTATGTGAACAAGTTACACTTGACAAAACCATAAATCTATCATTGCAAATATTGCAAGAACAATTGAGTAAATTTTTACCGATTAAGAGAAGCACAATCCAACCTATTAAGAAAATTGATTTTTAAAATTTATCTTTAAAAAAGAAATATATTCTTATAAACTTAGCGGCATATTACATAATTATATAAACTTGAGAGACAAAAAAAATAATTAAAAAAACCAAATTAAAAAAATTGTGAAGATGAAATTGAAGTATATAAAAATTAACACGAAAGATTGAGATCTACAAATAACTAGAAAAATGAAATTCAAACATTTAATAATGTAGGACCAAATTGAGATCTACCCATAAATTTAGGAACTACGAAACTAGATAAGCCTTATCTTAATTTACTGAGTTCCATTTTTGTAAGCGTTCTTGCTCTATTTGGTCGACACTAGAAATGGACCAACTGTTCCATGGTTTTGGGTAATGGTCACGTAGTGTACTAATATCCTTATCCACCACATATTTTATCGAACCACACAGAAATGTGTAGTGGATAAGGATATTGATGGTGCCCCACGACCATGGGTTAATTATTCATAGACATGACCACGTGACAGTGGCCGAAGACCATATTGGTGGCCCAAGACCATGTAATAATTATTCATAGACACAACCCAATTGTGCGTAGACCAAGAAGAGGGATGGAAAAAGAGATACCTATGCAAATGCTGATGAGAAAAACAAAATCTCCAAATCTGATGAAGGATAAAAAATTCATTCCCTACTTTACATTCTGTCTGCATCTATGATATAGTAAAATATTAGTGTTGTGCCTGTTTGATGCACGGAAACAATAACGATGCAAACTTTTTTCCAGCTATTTCGTGCATCCAAAGGGCAAACACTATGTATGCAAAAAGTGAGTGTTTAGTGTTTACGTTAATTTCAGAACCTGTGTATAAAGATAGAGGAGATTTGCCAATTCACAGATGGCCACACAATAGCTCTATGTTAGAAATGATTTCGTTGCACAATTGTTCTCATCAGTCAACAAAAAATACATCTTCTCCAAAAAGAAAGAAACATAAAATACATCATTTAATTTACATAAAATACATCATTTAAAAAATACGACATCTCTAATCTCTCTTGCCTTTTGGAGAAGACGTATCGGTGTCTCGGCCGATACGGCATCTGTCTCGGCCGATACGCGACCGATATGCAGAAAAAAAAAAAAAACATTTTGAAAAATTATCGGTGAACCAAAAATTAGCAAAAAAAAAAAAAGAAAATGAGAGATTATAATTTACAACATGCACCAAGAAAACCACCATATAACTTAATTTTTGTTAAGTACACAAATTAATAATAATTGAAAAATATATCCAATTAATTGCGTGTTGTAAGAACTCTATGGTGTGCTTATTTATAACCTTATCGTGGTGGTTTGGTTCAATTATATGTGCCAAGATTGGTTAAACTATTACTAATTATGCTAATGAGAGAAAAAGACGAGTGTAAAATCAAGTTTTCTACATATTGCTAATGATTTTAAAAAATTCACGGCCGAGACAGCCGATTCCCGAGACGTATCGCCGATATGTCCCGATACCGATACATCGATACCGCGACCGATACCGAGATTTAAAACCTTGGTGGGTAGTGGGAGCAGTTTTTTTCTTTTGTTTGTGAAGGTCCCAAGCATGTGCAGTTTTTTTTTTTTTTTTTTGTAGTAACCCACTCTATCTCAACTTTTCATTTCCCACGCCCCCATGTTTCTCTCTTTTGTTTGTGAAGGTCCCAAGCATGTGCAGTTTTTTTTTTTTTTTTTGTAGTAACCCACTCTATCTCAACTTTTCATTTCCCACGCCCCCATGTTTCTCTCTCTCTCTCTCTTCTTTGAAGAGCCCTCGCGTAACACATTTCCCTCTTCAAGATAGAGAAAATTAAGAAAAATTAAAATTCTAGAAATTTAGGATTGAACGTTTGGAGTGTTTTGTAGGCAACGGTATTGAATATTGATAGATGGCGTAAAAGTAAAGGATGATATCTTACCCATTTCAGTAATATATTCCCAAAGGTCTTTAGCAGTTTGAATTTTAGATAAAATCCGCAGCAAAGCCAGCATTGACCTCCTCTTCATAGCCCCCGTGAGCCTATTCATAATCCATTTCTGTACCAGAGCGTCCGATCTTTTCCATGCCATGTATTTCTCGTTCTCTCTCTCCTCATGAATGGTGTCACCACCGTTTGGACCATCGACACTCGTGACCACCGTTCTGGACGGGACTTGAACAGTGCCGTTAATGAAACCGAGCAAGTCCGCACTAGTAATGACGTCCAACATTTTTTGTCCCCACTCCTCGTAGTTTTTGTTCCACACAACGTAGTCCACTGAATATGGGCTTAGAAGCTTGACCGGGACCAATTCCTCAACCTTTAAATTTTCAGGGTATGGGTAAGGGTTTTCTTCGCACTTGATCAATGGAACCTCGTTGGGGTCCGATTTCTCCTCCTTTGTATCCGTATCAAGATGTGCAAAGCGCGATCTGATTGGCATTGACACACGGAATCTAGTAGATCAAGAAAACTCAAATTACATTCATATGATGGGACCCACATTATGATTGCTTCTCACAACAAGTTCATCAGATGTCATTGAAATTAAAAAAGAGCAACATCATGCATCAGTTCATTGCCATTTTGATACAATCTCAAATTCATGCCATTGGATTATCATCTCCTCATTTTTCAATGTAAATCAAATAATTTAATGGTGTGGGAAAAATGGAAGTCAGTAAGTCACTAAATGTTAATTTTTATTATATGATCCGTATCATCTATATTACAAATCGCTATTTTTCATCACTTGTATTCGAAATGAAATGGTTCATATACCAATTAAGTGCGCACCTTATCTACTTTCGTTAGTATAAAATAATTTTTCTTCTGGAAACTGGGGTTGGACCGTGCCACCCCTCCCCTCAACATAGCTCTGTCCCTGAACTTATGGTATGATTCAGATTGGTTTACTAGCATAAAGAAAAATACGTCCGTTCCATTTTAATAGACCGGTTCAATCTCCAATACAATTTATAAATTGTTGATAGTATTCAATCTATAATAAATTTTATGGGAAATATCAATCTTATATAATAAATCTCAATAAAACATAAAATGGGAATCGGACCCAATCCATGCGAAACTTTAGGGCCATAACTTACTACTCCACTATCTTTTTTGGTTTTTGGTTGCTCTAGCGGGAGAGTTGCCTAATCCTGAGGATTTGCTGGGCTTATTCCTGGCACGGTCCTAGGTGAGGCTGTTGTCTGATCCGTCCTGGAAGCATTGGAAAATGGAAATCCCTCACCCGTTACCGTCCAATTAGCTCTTAAGAACCAACCGTAGCAAGGTAATCGGGCAAGTGGCTGGATCGGTTGAAACCGAACAACTCAGAGAGCACACAAAATCTCTAATGAAAACCCAAAATAGTTTCCAAATCTATGGCAGAAAAAATGGATGCACGAACTCTTACAGAACAAAAAAAGAAATGATTCGAAGACAACTTCAATGCACTGATTCGAGGAAAAAGAGAAAAACGAAAAAGGAGAGATTAAAACAAGATTACTAGCATCAGCAGGAAACCTTAAAAGAATGAATAGGAATCTGAACCAGGGGATTCTTTACTCTTCAGATCGCCCGAGCCAAATACACTAACCTTGGCCTCCAGTTGGGGCGGGGGGCGAACTGATGAGAGAGAAAGAGAGAGAGAGTGAGAGAGAGAAAACAGACCACCAGTCCTAGTTAGAAAACCACGAAAAATGTCCCATGTAATAACAATAATAGGAGTATATAAACAAAAGAGATTATAAGTTCTTTCCATCGCCCAGTGAAAATAAAAATTTTCTCCAAATCGATTGCATTGCGCTATGTGTTCAAACAGTTGTCCCAAATAGCAGAACATAGACATGTGGCGCAATCCCGATTGATTTGGATGAAACTTTTATTTAGCAGTCAAAATAATTTCACAAGTGAATAGTATCATGCCACGTGTCACCAAAACAAAAAAGGTGAGGTGCTTATCATAGCACTTGATTATTGGGGGGCATGTTTCACTTACCCTGAGATTTTTTTTTGGACGACAAAAACCTGTTAAAAGCATCTTCTATAAGGCCCTGTTTGGATGCATCCAAAACCCCCCTCCAAAAATTATACCGGGTATAAAAGGTGGGACCCATTTGTTTGGCTAGGTTTGGCAAAGCCATTCGGTCTCCCCTCATCGTTTTCACCCCTCTTCCTATTCTTGCGTATCCCTTCCTCTCCCTGATAATTTTCGGACACCCTCAGGGCTCCCCAAAAATTATCCTGCTAAAGACCCCGTGATTTTTTTTTGTTTCTAGCCCTCCTTATCTCCCTTGAGCAAGCCTCACATCTCCATCTCTATGTTGTAGCCATTACTCCGACCAGGGAAGAGTGTGATTTAGGCAATTTGTGCAATTTCGTTGCAATCTCGTTTGAGCACTCAGATATGGGTTACGAACTGCATTTTCCGTGGGTGAGTGTAGATTTTGTTGTTTTTGATGTTGTTTCTATCGATCTAGAGGGTTTTCAGATCAACTGGGTTGAGTCGATCTACTGTTGTTTCTGGGTTGAGTCGATTTGGTTTGCATTTTCCGTGACTTTGTTTGATTTTTAGTGTCTCTCACATATTTATGCTTTGTGATACATGGTTTTTGTTCATATATTTGTATTTGTGTGGGTTTTTTTTGTTTTTTGAGGGTTTTGTTACTGATATTATCTATGTATACGATGGTAGTTTTTTTATGATGTAGTGTTTGTGTAATGAATATTATTAATATTTTTTGTTTGTTGGATTTTGGAAAACATCCCTTAAACATATGTTTAATAAGGAAGAGTCATTAAGAAATGTGAAAAACAGCCCTTAAATTTATGGAAAACAGTTCTTAAACATATGGAAAGCAAACTTTAAGAGCTTGTACTCTATACATTGTGAGGAAGGTGTTATGTGTGTGTGTGTTTTTGAAGTGTAACTCATTGAACCGTTTGTTAGCTTTATAACAATTAAGGAGAAAAGAAGAAAAAGAAGTAGTCGTTGCATTAACAACCTTTATTCGTGCTGCAATGAGGATGTTTCGCCTATACTTATTCATCCTATCCATTGCAAAATATCCTCGTCTCAAGTGTGCGCAGAATCCTGACTACTACCAAATACAAGTCAATGCCATCAATAGGTTTGTAAATGGTAATGAGGTTGAATGCCATGAGCAGTTGAGGGTCAATAGGCGTACATTTTTTAGATTGTGTTGTTTAATTCAAAGTGTTGGGTTAGTGGACTCGAGGTTCGTATGTGTCAAGGAGAGGGTAGCTATTTTCCTGTGGATCCTCGCGCACCATACAAAGCAAAGGCGTACAAAACATTAGTTTTGGAGATCGACTGAAATGATGAGCAGGCATTTTAATGCCGTACTCCAAGCTGTGTTGCGCCTTCATAGAATGCTCCTAGTTACTCCCGATCCCGTACCTGCAAACTACTATGGCTATGGATCGATGGAGTTGGTTTTAGGTACACTTATGTCTTACTATGATCCTAGCTAGAGGTGTCAAGTGGGCCTTGCCGGCCCGCCAAGGCACGGGCACGGCACGAAAAACTCCGGCACGGGCACGGTTTGGGCACGGTAAAAGTTGGGCACGGCATGGCACGGCACGGTCTGGGGCGGCACGGGCACGGGCACGGGGCACGGAAAAGGGGGGGCACGGCACGGGCACGGCACGGTAGTTGGACTGGTGTGGCACGGCACGGCACGACACAGACTTAATCAGGCACGGCACGGGCACGGCACGGTTTTAGTCTGGCACGGCACGGGCACGGCACGGTTTTAGTCTGGCACGGCACGGACTTAATCGGACTTAATCAGGCACGGCACGGGCACGGCACGGTTTTAGTCTGGCACGGCACGGGCACGGGCACGGTTATAGTCTGGCACGGCACGGGCACTGGCACTGGCACGGCACGGGCATGGGCACGGCACGACACGGGCACGGGCACGGGCACGACACGGAAGTGTAAAGGGCACGACATGGTATAATAACGAAAAGAATTAGGGAAAATAAAAATAAAATAAGGAAAATAAATTTTATTTTATTTCAAAAAATGAGGAAAAATAAAAAAAGAATTTTTGAATAATAAAAGTGAAAATTTTGATTTTTGAAAATTAAAAATACATTTTTATTAAATAAATCAAGTTTCCAAATGCCATAATAATGAAAAAAATGATGGACTTGCCAACTGAGGGAAAAAAAAAGGGGGAAAAAGGAATTTTTTGTATGAATTTTAATTAAATAAATGGAATTCACAAAAATAAATAAATACATAGTAAATAAAAAATACATTTTTATTAAATAAATCAAGTTGCCAAAAATATAAATTTTGATAACAAAAATATAATTTTGTATAATTAAAATGAAATTTTTTATTTTTGAATTGATAGATCAAAATTGAATTTTTATAATTATGCATTATAAATTTTTTGATTATATTATGCATTAGCTACACGATCGCAACACAATTACGACGATCTACACCGTTCACTTTGTTTGTCTTGCTATTTTATTTACCCTCGCCAAATTTGAAGTCCTTCGGGTACTAAAAGCCCTTTGATCGGGGACGTTGATTCATTATCAACCGACACGTTGTCTCCTTCGATCAAGTACGTAACAATAGTCAAATCACTTCATTTCTTGCATGGAGGATATAATCACTCCCACTTGTAATCTAGACGGTTCCGATTCGAAAAAAACTGCTTTGATGGGCGTCGAGTCGTGCATTGTAGGACATTATTGCTCTTAGATGCATCGAATGTGATCCGATCAGGTAGTTGCAGACATTTGATCGTCACCATTTTTCGGGGAGAATGATAGATTTGATAAGATATGAGATCGTAACGGTTTAGATCGAACATTCGAGAAATCGAGTATGCACCTGCTTTGTAATCCTATACATCGAACTAACTTGGTTATGAACTAAGATAGTATGCTATAGGATAATGTACACTAGCCACGCGATCTCAACATAATTATGACGATCCAAACCGTTCACATTGTTTGTATTGCTGTTTTAATCACTCTCACCAAATTTGAAGTCCATCGGGTATTCAAATCCCTTTCATCAGGACGTTGATTTATTGTAAACCAAATTTTTGTCTCATTCAATCAAGTACCTAATGATAATTAATTTACTTGACTTTTTGCACAGAGGATATAATCACTCCCACGTAAAATGTAGATGGTTCCGATTTGAAGAAAAATACTCTGACGACCCTCACGCAGTACAATTTTACGGCAATTTTACAATTGGGTGCATAGGCATATAGTCACCACAGGGAAACTTTCCTTTTGGCCCAAAGTTTGGGTGACCCGCCCAAACTTACTGCCCCAATTTGTTTCATTTCCCTCTTTTTTTTCATTTCCCGCTATATGTTTTCCCCCCAAAATTTTCCATTTCCTGCTATATGTGTAGTCCCTCATATACCCTCTCATCCAAATCTCAAGTCCCAAGTTGACGAAATCGAATCAAAGAAAGAGGGACGGACATCAACGCTGGGTTTCCACGAATGTGTAGTCCCTCATTCCTTTTAATTTCTCTGTTATTTTTTCTTTCCCTGGCAACGAATTAACGCTAGGATGTTGGGTTCATATTTGTAGAGAACCAGACGGGATGAAATTACAAATTCCGACCACCACCATCTCCGACCACCACCATGGGCGAGAACCAGACGGGATTTCTCTCGAACTCTCCGAACCAGGCGAACAGAGCTTCGAACCAGACAACAAGGTCTCTCTCTCTCTGGTTTTATTCAATCGTGTTCCACAGTTAAAAAATGTAAATCAACCTATTGATCCTAGAATTAAATCCTGGCATCTTCTGGACTATGGCGTTGGAAAAGCTTAAATGAGAGGAATTTATGTTAGCTAGTCCATCTTACATCACAATTTATGCAACAATTAATTGATTTGAGGGATATTCTGTAGCAACACTAATCGTAGCCTTCTTTGCACAACTGATATTGGTGGTTATCTATGTATTTTTTTGTTCTCATTACATGGATTGGTTTGTTGTTCTCATTACATGTATTTTTTGTTCTCAGCTGATATTGGTGCTTATCGTAGTATCTAATTTTTTAAGCTAAAGGTTGCATATGAGAGTCGCCATATACGTAGTATCTAATTGGCTTGAAAATCATCAAACTATTAGAGACAATTTTTCCTGACTGACACAGTATGAAATTACAAATTCCCTCACTGCCAATGAGTTTTAATTTGTTGGAATTGCTACATAATAGCGTAATCATGATTCAATTACACATATTGACAGAATGATTTCATTGCAGATTTGCAGTTTCCACATCTTGACACATGGGTTCATGAACATCAGTTTCCCAACGAGGATGTGTAAATTAGGTATCTAATCTATTATCATGGTAGTGATAATTCTATGGTTAACGTTAAAATTTTATTATACAAGACTGTACAAGTTTGGTGGATGTTTAATAAGGTCAACAAAGATTGAAAGTTGAGAAGCAGGGATACAAAAAAGGACACGTACACAACATTTTTACCCATATTTCCTTGACATGACCTTGACCCACAATGCTTCCTTTTCATGATGTTAGTCCTCATATAATTTTATTGTAGTAGAATGGGAGGTGTGGTTGTATCTCTCTCTCTCTCTCTCTCTCTCTCTCTCGCTCGCGCGCGCTTAGCGCAAGAAATAAATTTTCATTACAATTCGGGCAATTAATTCAAATTTATTACAACTCATTTTCATGACAATTCGGGCAATTAATTAAAAAGAGTAAGTTAATTAATTTTTTTTTTTGTTTTTTTCCCTTACTTACATAACAAACAAATTAAAGAATTAAGCGGGCCGGCACGACACGATTAAGTAAACGGGCACGGCACGACACGACACGACACGTCTCAAAAGATTAAGCGGGCCGGCACGACACGATTAAGTAAGAGGGTCGGCATGTCCCGACACGATTTAAAAAAACGGCACGACACGACACGATTAAGTAAATGGGCACGGCACGGCATGACACGAGTCAGACGATTAATCGGGTCGGCACGGCACGACACGGCACGATTAAGTAAGTGGGCCGGCACGGCACGACACGGTTACAAATTGGCACGGCACGGCACGGCACGAGTCAGACGATTAAGCGGGTCGGGACGGCACGGCACGGCACGATTAAGTAAGTGGGCCGGCACGGCACGGCACGGTTACAAATCGGCACGGCACGGCACGGCACGAATGAAGAAAAATGGCACGGTACGGCACGACTAAAAATGGGCACGGCACGATTAAGCACGGCACGGCATGGCACGATTAAGTAAACGGGCACGGCACGGCACGGGCACGGGCACGGTTGACACGGAAGAAAAGCGGCACGGCACGACACGACGGGCCCGTTTGACACCTCTAATCCTAGCTATTCTTTTTTGTTTCCTCAACTCCACCCTATGTACGTACTTGTAATAACACACTCTTAAATTGTCGTAGAATTGTCTCTGTTATGGTAGTGATGGCTACTTAACTGAGCCGCTGCAAGTTGTGTACTGCATTCAAATCTGGGTTGTGCTATATGTGTATGTTGGTGCACTTATATGAATACCCATTGTGGTTGAACATGTTATTTCATTTTGTGGCTTATTTTGCTGGGCAATGACTTTTTCTGAGCCTCTGGGTTATTTTATTATGACTGAGGTCCAGGTGTGTTTGTGAAACATTAATTTGTGGCCTATTAGCAGGTTATAACATGCAGGTGTGTTTGTGAAACCTGTTGTTTTTTTGGGCTGTGATGAATTTATTCTGAGCCTTGGCAACCTATTGATGTGCATTCTGAGCCTTGGATTGTTTGAGCCTTGGGCAACCTGTTTTGGTGCATTCTGAACCTGTTTCTATAGTCTCTATCTCTGTATTGGCATACTGTTGCAGTTTAAGGGCAATGATGACTAACTGATTGAGCCTATTATGAATGATTGAGGCTTAAAATGCAATTGCCTATGATGATTGGTTAAGGTAGTGTTGCAGGTGTGTGCTCTTTGTCTATCTATTGTGTAGGTGTGTGCTCTGTGTCTGTGTATTTGCCTATGACGATTGATTGAGACAATCTGTTAGTGTAGTAAACAGGTGCAGGTGTTTGTGTGTATTTAGTGAAGTCCAGGTGTGTGTATTGGGGCAATGATGAACAAACTGAGCCTTAGGGTACAGGTACCACAAAATGTTTAAGATGCTTGTCCTGATAACTTAACACTACAGGTAGGCTCATATCAGAAATGTAGGCTCATATCAGAAACCCAATTTGGGGTGTTTTAATGTTTGTTTTGAAATGTAGGCTCATATCAAAAACTGAAGTTCAGGTGTGTGTTCGTGGCAACAATGGGGTAAGTTCTGTGTTAAGGCATGTTAAGTGCAGTCAATAGTGGGGTAAGTTCTAGTAATGCTTTAATGTGCCACCTACGTGCAATGTTGCATTTCTGTGTTAAGGCATGTTAAGTGCAGTATAAAACTGGTGCAGGTGTGTGTGTGTGTGTGTGTGTGTATTGTGCAGGTGTGTGTTGTGTGCTGAACCTGTTTGGTGCTGCTGTTATTACTGCAGTTAGTATTGTGTTCACTGGGGTACTTCTGAACTCTGAATTTTTTCACTGGGGTACTTCTAAACCTGTTTGGCTTTGCTACATTCTGAACTTTGAATGTTTCCTTCACTGGGGTACTTATGGACCTGTTTGGTACTGCGGCATCCAATTAGGGCCTTTGTGTTTTTTGTTGGGCTCATATGAAACTTGGGAAATCTGTTTTCCTTACCCTATAAAGGGGACTGAAATCTGGGCTGCGATGGATTGTTTCTGAGCCTTGGACCTGTATATGTTGTTGGGAAAAACTTATTTAATAACATGTTTTTTAGCCTTTCTTCACTAGGGGTACTTCTGAACCTGTATAAGGTGGTACTTATGTGTTGATGTTACAAGGTTTTTATGGCAATGATGATTGACCTGGTCAATGATGATTCAATTATTCAATTTCTGATGCTATGAAGGTACTACCTCGGTGGGACAATCGTTTTTGCAGCCATTGAGTAGCAGCCTTATGTTTCCATAAGTCAAGTCTGAGCACATTAGTTAGTGCTTAAATCTGAGCCTATTTTTCTTTTCATTTATGAATATGTCATCATTGTGACTCTTCATTGTTTTTTTAAGTTAATACTTGGCTTGTTATTAGTAGTGATGGCAGGAAAGGAGGCCTACTTCGTTGTATTTGTCGGGAGGAGACCCGATGTATATGAAACTGGGCAACCTGTACAAACAGGTGAATGGGTATTCGGGTGCTATTAATGAGAAGCATGGTACATGGGAGGAGGCGAACTCCGCTCTTCGAGCTTATTTTCAAAGCATTGCTGGGGGAAGGCCAAATGTCGTGGCCTAATTTGGAAGATCGAGCACCAATGCTTATCCCAATGGAAGGTGTCGTTAATGAGGAGAGACGAAGAGTTTATAACCAAACAACATGCGTAAAAGTGACATGGTTCTTACTAGGTGCAACATTGGAAACTATAATCCAATTTGTGGTGAGGAAATTAGTTAGTTTTTAGTATGCAATTATACGTAATAATTTAATTTTAGTCAATGTACTGATTAACTTTGTTAGTCTTTTGTAATGAATGGTTGTATTTTCATACGTTCGAATATGTATGAATTTCTATAGGCCTACCATGTGTGATACACTTTGGAATATTTATGAATTTCTTTCTTGCATGGGAACCACTTGTTAAATTTGTTAACTTGTTTATTTATTAATCATTGTGTTGGGTAGTAAACAAACAATAGATAGACCAACAAGTAATACAAAAAAAAAATTAATTTTTTTTTCTTATGATAACCAACCATTCAAATGGATTTATAAAAAAAAAAAAAAAGTTTTTCCAAAAGAAATAATATTTAAAATTATTATTTTCAATCAAATAATTTAATGTAACTTGAAATTGTCCAAAATTTATAAAATAGATTACCTTTTGTAATTATATAATTAATTTAATGCATAATCAAAATTTGTTATA
This sequence comes from Vaccinium darrowii, assembly GCA_020921065.1. Lineage (NCBI taxonomy): Eukaryota > Viridiplantae > Streptophyta > Magnoliopsida > Ericales > Ericaceae > Vaccinium > Vaccinium darrowii. The sequence goes on from CM037155.1 coordinate 11,295,881, forward strand.
CCACAAGGGCAAAATAGACATTTGACAGCTTTTTCCATCATTTACCCCCTCTTATTTATAAAACATCAAAACCAATAAAAAAAAATTGAGACTCCTCGCAATTGACCTAAGATTGGTTGCCGACTCCTCGTTCACCACACCCAGTATTTGATTGTCGCTGCCTCGAATCCACGAGCCTTCCAAACGTTATTCCGGAAATCCACCGGAAGAGACTTGAACTTAGGGGGTGTTCCACTAAGGCGGTTTTTTGAAAAAACTGGCTTTTCACGGTTTTTTATGTGATATATTGTGAGAGAATGACCTGTCTCGGTTTTCGGAAAAAATAGTTTTTTGTTAGTGGAACACCCCCTTAATTGTTGATGTAGAAACCACTTGAAGTTTTGATTAATATTCCATGGATTAAGTGCTTCAAGATACACATTCAACCCTCTTGGTGTTAATATATTGGAGAGCAAACAACTCGGTTCACTTTTCTTTTAGCCGACTTGCACGCCCTAGATCTTAGAAGAATGTGATATATTTATAAAGCTGTCAATCTGATCAATCGCATCATAAGCCGATTGATCGGAACATTGTAGATCTGACTTTTTGAAGATGTCGATTAACAAACCGATTGATCCTCTTATCAATCGGTATGTTCTGAAAACGCACACTCTGTAACCTGCAGCCTGTGCCAATATTGGAGATACCCAATCAATAAATCGATTGATCCCATGATCAGTCTTCTTGTTCTAAAGTCACCAAATTGATCGGCAACAAAAACGATGAAGACACTCACTCTCAAATTACATAATGAAACGATTCCTTCCACTCCAATCCTATACAGACTCCTACTTAGAAAATTACAGCTCGATATCAATATGTGTTTTGTCACATGGAATTGCCAAAACAAGATGACTCCGGAATTTGGTCCTTACACCCTCCCCGAATGGGTAGGGGATTCGGGGATCGGGTAGGGGATGCTATAGTCAGTCCCCTCCCCAATCCCCGCCCCTACCCGTTCCCCTCCCCGTCCCACCCCTCCCCGCATCTCCGTTCACATATATAAGCATATTATTTTATAAGTTTATAAGTTTTTTTTTCCCGGATAAGTTTATAACTTATAACTTGTTGGGTGGTTGAATAAGGAATATTTTTTCCTTTACTTTTGTTTTATGTGGCACTTTTGAGTGAAATTTTAATCAACTCACAAACCAAAAAACAAAAAAAGAAAAGAACAAGAACAGCGGTAGCACTTTTGTGTGACTTGATACATTTTAATCATCTTTTGGGAACCACTTTTGTCATTAGTTTTGGATTTTAATAAACTTCTTTGGTATTCACTTGAATAATTTGAGTGAACTTTGGATCTGCAATTCCCCGTGGGGATCTTTGTACCCCGCATTAGGTGGGGATGGAGGTTAAAAAAAAAAAAATCCCCAATTGAGATTGGGGAGGCGATGGAGATTGATATAGGCAAACTCGACCCTGAGATTTTCGGGGCCCCAAGCGATTTTTAACAATGAGGCCTTTTAGTTTGTACATATATTAGTCTATACCTTGTGCTTCACTGGCGATGCGCATTGAAGTTGTGCATTCGACCTCGAGGTCAAAGGTTCAACTCCCAGCGCCCCCTTTTTTCGTACGTTTATGTAGCATTTTGTCGTAAAAAATGGTGCGGAAGAGGATCGAAACCTCGACCTGTTGGTTGTATTACATGGAATTTACCACTGAACTGTCATACTCGTGTTAGCGAAGATGTTGACTTATATAATATTTGATATTTTCCAAAATTTTGGGGCCCTACTAGTGGGTCAAAAACTGGAGGCCCTAAGCGACGGTTTTGTGGGCTTATGTCCAAGGCCGGCTCCGGATATAGATTTGGGAATTGGTGATGGAGATAGTGGTATCCACCCCTTATCCTCTCATGCACATACTTGTAGTACATTTTTGCCTTTTGTCCTCTAGCAGAGTAGCAGTTATTGCTTTTTCGAGAAGAGTCTCTGAGGCGACGGTGGCAAGTAGTGTGGTAGGCCACCCCATAGCAAAAAAACAAACACTCAGTAGTTGTGAACATTTACTCAATGATGTTAATTTCTGGATGGACAGGCCACCCCGTACCAAAAAACAAACACACAGTAGTTGTGAAAATTTACTCAATGATGTGGACAGGCCACCCCGTACCAAAAAACAAACACTCAGTAGTTGTGAACATTTACTCAATGATGTTAATTTCTTGATGAATTCATAATTTCTCGATGGACCTATATGTCAGTAAATTTTTACTTTTTGGGTAAAAAATGATCCACATTGCACATAATTTTTTCAATTCTCAAGACGAACGCACTTAAAAAGTTTAATGTGAAACTAATAAATGAGAAATTCTTTTAAATAAATAAAAATTAAAAAGTGCAGATTCATATCATTTTCCAAATTGTCATTTACTGACTTTTCTTTAGATATTTCTTAAAATATTTGGCAAATTCGCATAATCTTTTACTTTTTCTATTCTTCATGTCGAGACAAATAAAAAAATGTAAAAAATTTAACGCAAAATTAACAAACACGAAGAAAATTAAACAAAAATAAAACTCTAAAATAAAAAACCAGTAGTTGTGAATAAGGCCTAAGCTAATTAGTAGTACTGCAGTAAAACAAACTTGGAGTAGAGGGAGTTTAATTTGTTGATGAAGCCGTGTTTGGCTTGAACAAAATGATAAAGGTACAGGCTCTGTTCGTTTCCCAGTTTAGTTCTAATTTTAGTTTGTGATGACATCATCATTTCTCTCATTTCTCTCATTTCTCTCTCTATCTCTCTCCACTCATTACATCTGATGACATCATCAAAATTAAACTAAACTATCTAATCATACACAGCCACAATAATTATGTCTAAAACACTCGCAGTGTGAAACCCACACACTTCGCACTCAAGTGTGCGAGCTCCACACACCATGTGAGTGCGTTGGAGCTATGTTAGAAACAATTGTTTTACACATGCCACTTTTGTTGGCTTGATCACGTTGATTTGTCCTCCGTCCCAATTTGTTGGTCCTGACAAATTTCGATGCAATTTTAAATTATTCATATCTTTAATTTAATCTATAACGTATTTTATATGTAATATAAATCTTATTTGATAGATTTCAACAAAGTTTTTAAAATCTTTAAAAATATATAACTTGAAAAATATAAACAATTTAAAATTGTATCGAAATCATAACATGAATAAATAATTTGAAACAGAGATATTTTTCCTTTTGTCCTCTTGCAGTTATTTCCGCCTTTTCGAGAAGAGTCGACGGTGACAATAGTACTAACAGGTAGGCCACCCCATGGCCAAAAAAAACACTCAATGATGTTAGTTTCTTGATGGACCAATAATTCATCCGACTTTTTTTTTCTTTTCTTTTTTTTTTTTTAACTTTTTACAATTTTTTTTTATTTCAGTAGTGTAATTCTTTTATTCCTCTTTTGAGACAAGTGATGCAAAAATAATAAATGAAAAAAATTCAATAAGAAATAAAAAATAAAAAGTGCAAAAAGTTAAAAGTAACACGTTGAATGATGGGAGCATGATAATAAGCAGAGAAATTGATTTGGGTCTCGAGAACCTTGTTCATTTCGGGTCTCAAAACCAATTTTTTCTATTATTTCACAATCTTTACTCATATTTTTCTCCAATTATTATCCTTATTTTTAATTATTATTTTTATTTTTATTTTTCTCTCTATCTCTCGGTAATCATTACCTTCTATTTCTAATTATTACTTCATTTATCCCTTCAATCATTTGATTTGTCCTCCGTCCCAATTTGTTGGTCCTGACAAATTTCGATGCAATTTTAAATTATTCATATCTTTAATTTAATCTATAACGTATTTTATATGTAATATAAATCTTATTTGATAGATTTCAACAAAGTTTTTAAAATATTTAAAAATATATAACTTGAAAGATATAAACAATTTAAAATTGTATCGAAATCATAACATGAGTAAATAATTTGAAACAGAGATATTTTTCCTTTTGTCCTCTTGCAGTTATTTCCGCCTTTTCGAGAAGAGTCGACGGTGACAATAGTACTAACAGGTAGGCCACCCCATGGCAAAAAAAAACACTTAGTTTCTTGATGGACCAATAATTCATCCGACTTTTTTTTCTTTTCTTTTCTTTTTTTAACTTTTTACAATTTTTTTTTATTTCAGTAGTGTAATTCTTTTATTCCTCTTTTGAGACAAGTGATGCAAAAATAATAAATGAAAAAAATTCAATAAGAAATAAAAAATAAAAAGTGCAAAAAGTTAATAAGCAGAGAAATTGATTTGGGTCTCGACAACCTTGTTCATTTCGGGTCTCAAAACCGGTTTTTTTCTATTATTTCACAATCTTTACTCATATTTTTCTCCAATTATTATCCTTATTTTTAATTATTATTTTTATTTTTACTTTTCTCTCTATCTCTCGGTAATCATTACCTTCTATTTCTAATTATTACTTCATTTATCCCTTCAATCATTACCTAAAAGCCAACTCAAACAAGATCTAGGCCAGCTCTCTCTGTTGCATTTCAGTTTTGATTTGCGAGCGTAGTTCCGCAGCAAAACATCCCACTTAGCGTGTTGGCATCGTTCCAACAATCAGAGACGTTCACCGCGTAGAGCTCATTGACCATTACATGTATACCAAAGATCAACTCGATCGGATATCGTTAAGTGCCTTACTTAAAATGGTGATCTTAAAAAAAAAAAAGGGGATCTGAGAATCTGTTGTCTAAAATAACCCATTGTTGGAAATTTTCAAAATAATAAATGATTTTGGTTTGGGAATTTTTTGAAAAGATATTGAGAGAGTTTTACGTGAAAGGGTGCAATACGTTTCACATAAGTTGTGACTTTATGTGAATAGTTATAACACTCATTTAAGTTGGGATGTGTTTATTAGAATGGATGTGACTATTTGGAAGGGATACACTAAATGAGGTGCCACCAAAAGGCATGACCAATGTGTCTTCTAAAGACATGATCTTTCACAAAGGGGTACCTATGAGTCTATAAATAGACACTTTGTAAAGTCATTCGGTGTACCGAAAATTCCATAGCAAATTGTTCTCTCTCTGCACACTCTATTTTTAGAATTTTAGGCATACTGATATTCAGTTATTCTCGAGAAAATGAATATCAGTTCTTGGTTCTCTTATTCTTCCATAGCGGATATTCTGTCTATCTTCGTTTGTGCAAACGCAGTCAGAAAGAACCTCGAGTTCGGTTTCGTTGTATCTTTAAGGCGGATTTGCTGTTAATCGGGTGCACACCAAATTCACTCGAATTGGTGGGGGCAAATACTATCTTTAGGAAAGCGTTGTTACGACGTGCCTCGAATGTAATTTATTGTTTCAGACTTTTCTTTGGAGACAACGCCTTCAACACCTTTTGAAGATCGGATTTCCAACAATCTAAAGACAGTATTTTGCGATGGCGATATCTCTACATAAATTGAAGCAGGACTTTATTGAAACTTAAACGGTTCAAAGGAAGTAACTTCAGGCACTGGGAGACAAATAGATGGGATTGGAAATCTATAAGGGAAAGGGTTATTTTGTTAAAATACGATGGTGTGTTTTTCAGTAAATTGCGTCTTATTAAATTAGTTATTCTCATGGAATAAGGTACGCTCTTAACATTCTTTTGATATTGCCATGGTGTTTATAATGTGAACTCAATTTTTTCCGAAGTAATTATTTTTGGCATGCATATTTATTGAGGTTCATGTATGGATTTGAGTTTTACTTAACATGCCTAGCGTGGAACTGGTGTCACTAATTTAAAGATGTTAAATTGTTTTTATACACCAGCCGCTTCTAATTGATTTTTTGACTGTGTGCGATGGCCGAGTGTAATCATTAATTTCCTTTGAAGGTTTTGTAACTTTAGGATGTGTGTCTAATTTCAATATGGAAGGTTGCAACTTTTCGGAACAGTTCCGCTGTTTCCTTGATTCACGAGTGCCCTTATTAAATATGTCAGTGTGTCGGGGCCCTGTGCATGGCAATGGTTTTACATATTCATGAGACTTGTTCTTTGTAAGGAATTTGTTTTTGTATTCATTTTGTCATATTAGGAGGTTTACAAAAAATTGATTAAATATGAAGGTGATAGTTTAAAAGTTAAACTCATACTAGTATTCTTTTCTTTAGAAGGAATTTTGTTACCTTTATAACGGGGCCCATTGGTCTTATTGCCTTAGAGCATCCCCATCAGGTACTACAAAACACTGTTTTTGACAAATTGTTGAGCCAAACCTCCCAAAACCCCCCAAAAATCAGCCTCTCTACTCTCCCTCAACAAATTGTGTTTGCTACAGTAACACTACATCCCAGCGAATCACTGTTCACGGGTTATCCCTTTTTTTTAATTGTTTTCGGTTCCAGTTACTGTTGCTGCGTCAGACAGAAGTGGGGCGGGTGGGGGCACGTGGCGAAGCTTGGCTGGGGGAAGAAGTCTACGGCTGAAGGGGTGGGTTTGGGCAATAGACACGTGGGCCACTACTCTTTCTTTTTGTACCCAAATGTTAAATGGCTGAGGGAGAGTTTTTTTTTTTATAGATTTAAGGGGAGTAGTTTAATATAGTAAAGTTAAAATAAAGAGTCTGATTTTTTGAGTTTTTGATAAAGTGACTTGCTAAATTGTAAAAGGTGTTTTTGTGGTTTAATTTGGTCCAAAATTTGTTGATCCTGATGAGGATGCTCTTAGGTTGGCAGTTGGAACGCCACCTATAGGGAAATATCCATATTCGAATGTTATTGGCACCGGTTGGGATCAAAACGTTAACTCTTGTTCGTTCGACTCTATGGCCGTGGAAATACGGGAAGTCAAATTTTTAGAACAGTTGAGGCTCTTAGTTTCCTTTTGGTTGCCGTGGAAGGCTCTTAGTGGTCCTGAATAGTGACATCATTGTTATTTTGTGGGTCATCTTTGTGCATGTAATACTTTGCACATGTTCATTGTTATATGATGTCCTTTGAATAGATATTTGACAGGTGCCGAAAAGCACCCGTTCAACCTCGTTAACTCGCACTTTGTTAAGTTAATTTGGTTGATTTTTTATTAGCGTTCGTTGGGGATTGGTGTTACTGGTGCCGAGTGCTCAAAGACTTGGAAAACATACTTGAGAGCGGTTTAGAAGCATCACGGATGCGAAGGGGAGCAAAAGAGGACCAATGAGCCATTTTCTGATACCATGGTCCAGACCATGCTTTTTCCCGTCCGGACCAAGGGCTCCGCGAACTTCAGAGGGCAATCTGTACCCGTAGTCCGGACCATGCTTTTCCCCGTCAGGAATTAGCGTTTTGACTGGTTTTTGTGTAATTTGAGGGCCCCAAGTATAAATAGCACAACCTAATATTGTTTTACGGTTCCGAACAATTTTTGAGAGGCTACTTTGAGAGAGAAAGTTAGGGTTCTTCATGTTCTTCGTGCAATCTTCAAATCAAAGCATGCTAATCATCACCATGTCTGGCTAAACCCCTTTTCTAGGGGGAGGATGAAGCTCTACACCAAGTAACCATTCTATTTTGTGTAGGTTAGAGTTTTTAATTGAATCAGATTATATGTTCAGAACTTGGTTCATGAGATCAATGGAATTGTGGTTTTATTCTTTCGACTTGTTGCGTATTTGTACACCGGTTCTCAAATACCCGTTCATATAATTGTTTTCAACGTTGTGTTTGGAGTTCTGAGATAAGCTATGCTCGTGAGACGGATCGTGCCGTTGGGCGGCGTGACACGGTACCAGTGAGACGGTCTGTGCCGTGAGATAGTTTATGCCTTTAAACATTCACAAATATTCTCTTGACGATTATCGATGGGGATTGCAAGCTCTAGCGATAATCCCTTGTGATTCGATTATTAACCTAACTTATGCAGAAGTCGTGGTTACGAGGGTTGAGTGGATTCTAAACCCTTGATTCCCTCTCCATCAGTTTAAACCCTTGTTAATTACTGTGTTCTTTAGTTTTACAATTTCACAATCAATCAAACCAATCTTTTTCCTGAATTGAACTAAAAGCTAATTGGAATTAATGCAACTTAGCCAATTTGTCACCGTGGATCGACACTCGGACTTAATCGCTATTCTCCGGAATAAAAGTTAATTCCTAGTTATTAAATATTTACTTTTGACTCGGCACGACACGGTCAAATTTTGGCGCCGTTGCCGGGGACAATTTGCACGGTTGCGTAGTTTCGATTAATTTTTATTTTTAATTCTTAGTTTTAGATTTATTTATTTATTTTTATTTTTTGGTTCTTAGTTTAGGACTTTTTAATTCTGTTTGTTAGTGTGATTTTCAATGTGCAAGTTGCAAGGATTATGTAGAGGATAACAGATCAATAGCTAGCAATGTTCCAAGGAGGGCACCATCACTGTGAGTATCAAATTAATAGTTTGCGATAGGTTAGATTTGTTATGAAAAATATGGACTGCACCTATGCTCCCCAGTATCCTAAATATGTCCAAGAGCAGTTTACTGGTGCCCAATGGTTTCCTAAACCGAATTATGATTGTTACTCCAACAGTTATAATTCGGAATGGAAAAATCATTCTAATTTTTCATGGACACAGCACCCTTCGGACTCATATTATGCCACATCTCAAAGGCCTAACTTTTCTAATATTTCTAATCCATGGGCCTACTACCCTACTTCTCCGCAACAGTCATATGAGCAACCAGCTCCCCTGCCACCTCAAAAATATTCTTTAGATTTTCAGGAGAAAATGTTGTAAGCTCTTGAGGAGTTTGAGGCTAATAATCAATGTTTCACCCAAGTGCTTCACTCTCAAGCCCAATCTCTCATAAATATTGAAGCTTACGCAAACCAGATAGAAATTGCGATTAATCAATGGGATGAGGAAATATTATTAAACAATGAGTAGGAAGTAGGCATAGGGCATGATGAGGATGCGTGGAAGGTAGTGGATATTGAGCAGGTAGAGGATATAGATTATGGGGAGAATATAAGGGATGTGGGACAATTAATCACCAACTTTGAGAACTCTAGGATTGAAGAGGCGGTGTTACCAAAAGGGAGTGTCGATTCCCCTCCTCCTTTGGGCTTTCCTTTTGAGACCATGCCAAGTGACCAAAGCACAGAACCTGTGTTGACTTCACAACATGCATCTATGTCCGTAGATATTGGACCAATAGAAATTCTCACAATCCCACATTTGCATGACAATCACTCCACAGGGGAGAGAGAAGAGAGAATATTGCCTAGTCAAACCATTTCTAATCTGATGGGTTTATGTGTAGTCAAGAGCATACAAGTGAATGAGGTTTATTGTGAGCGAGAAAATGAAACAATGGTCCAAATGAACAAACATGCAGTGGAAATTCAATCTAGGGAAGATATGCGTAAGGTGGATGTGTCAATTTCTAACTCTACAGGTGCTAGGGTTGATGTCATTATTGGAGGGCTTGATATCCTCGCCGAGGACAGGGTTTTATTAAAACATGAGCATCTCTCATGTAAGGGAGTTTTGGACTTGTTTGATCCTTTGGATTCTCCACAACTGCACAGTTTTAACAAGTTAGAACAGATTGATTTTCTGGGTGTCGATAATTTTGATTTGGTATACCACCCATGTTTAATGAACATTGTCAACAGTCAAAAAAATCAATTCGGTTCGGATTATGCACTTGTTGGAGCTTAGATTTCTAATTCAACTACGACCATTGCGATACTCGAAGTATCTCATTTCGTGGCATGGTCGAGTTCAGTTTTTAAAAGAGAGCTTGAAGGGGGGTGATATGTTCATGGTTGTAATTTTTCACAGTGTGACTGGAGTTCGAAATCCACGAAAGCATAGTGTCTTTAGTTTTTTTTTATTAATATTTTTTTTATATTTAGTTTTTTTTCTGTGTTCTTTTTGTTTTGCTTTTTGTGTTGTCAATCTAATATTGCAAGTTGCTTTCATTCAAGTTGGGGGGTCTCTCCCCCCACACCATTTGCCTGCTTAGTTCTCCTTCGCGAGGTGATCTCTTACCTTACTTTTGCCTTTTTTATCCTATCTTTTAGTGCATGACATTCAATGAGGAAATTGCATGATTTAAGTTGGGGGGAGGGAACACCTTGTGGTTGTGCATATTTAGAGTCTTGGAAATCCAAAAAAAAAAAAAAAATTTAAATTAAAAAAAGAAAGTTGCGTCAAGGGCGTTGGATGCTTGAGTGCACTTAGTCTTGATTGATGGTAGTTTATTAGTGCTACGAGTGTTTGTCAAAATTGTTGTCTCGATGCGAGTTCATGGATCGGTTGAAGCTTGTGAATAACATGTTGATAGAAAGCACTTGGAGAGCTCGTATCATCTATGGTTGGACAGTGTTTGATCATTTGAGTTCATGCTTTCTCACGCGCACTGTCCCACTTTGAGTGTTCACTAGCCTTGAATTTGGTTTACCTGACATTGATATTTCGGTGTTAGTTGATTGTGCCCATGGGCTAATTGGAACCCCTTCCCTACATTGTGCGCTGAAATGATGTTGCTTATCCGGGCATTCATTGAGTAACCGGGCAATCAAGGTTTGCTCCCACTGTATTGTTCGCGTCAAAAGATGGATAGACCTTGTGAAGGCATTGGTTGAATGTGTCTCTCTCTAAAGCCTTTTTGACGCGAGCGATTAAGTCCGAGGGGTCTCTCTAAACCTGGTACCCTAAGGCCATCTGGCTTGGGGATGACCAACCTAAAGCTCGCTAAAGGGGTCAACTAGAAAACGCAAGAGATCTGGACATTGCACAATCACAAAAAAAAAAAAAATGCAAAAAAAAAAAGAGAATGGTTGAATAAAGGGAGGGGGAGAATGTAGAGGCACACCGGGCTATTGATAGTGTGAACTGTTTTTAGGGTTGGTGAATCTCTTTGTGTGGTTCTCACTTACACACATGCTATATGATAAATCCCTATCCGATCATAGGTGCGAAGGCTAATCGTTGTGGTAGATTGAATACGAGAATTCACTTGTTTAAACCTTTGCATGAACAAAGCATCTTGTCTTTGGTTCGCGTGGCATCGCGGCGGCATTTTGAGATGTTGTCGGTTGGGATTGAGTTGCACTTGTGGTATCCGGTTCCCTTTGTGTTTTGTGGGTGATCACTGCTGAAAATCCTCACGAGACTTCACTCGTCCTACCGAGGCCGCTCGGGGGTTTAAAAGAACTATCATTTAGTTGCATTTAGCTGGTATTTTAGTTTGTTTCTTTGCTAGAGTCTAGCAAAGTGTAATTTGAGAGAGAAAGCTAGGGTTCTTCATGTTCTTCGTGCAATCTTCAAATCAAAGCATGCCGATCATCACCATGTCCGGCTAAACCCCTTTTCTAGGGGGATTATGAAGCTCTACACCAAGTAACCGTTCTATTTTGTGTAAGTTAGAGTTTTTAATTGAATCAGATTATATCTTCAGAACTTGGTTTCATGAGATCAATGGAATTGTGGTTTTATTCTTTCGACTTGTTGCGTATTTGTACACCGGTTCTCAAATATCCGTTCATATAATTGTTTTCAACGTTGTGTTTGGAGTTCTAAGATAAACTATGCTCGTGAGACGGATTGTCACGCCCTCAATTTTTAAGTAATAAAAGTTAGCACTTTTAAATAAAAATAAATATGTGACTTCCTCATATTCACTCCCAACCTGTCTCAATTCAACATTCTCAATTCATTGACCAACTAAAATTTAAATAGGCACCCATGCCCCATGGGAAAAAGAGACTTATAAGTTAAATCATTACATTCATCCGAAATTAAAAGAGAGCTTTATTGTTACAAACTTATCTACCAAAAATATAAAGATATAAAGAATTCATGAGATGATCAAGCTGGTCATTTCTTAAAGGCTTTCAAAGATGCAGTACACTCCATGCACACCTACTCATGCCCCATTGTAAGCACCTGAAAATAAAAGGGGTGAGCATTCACTTCGCCCAGTAGAGGATCTCTTTTTATTCTAAAAAATATATACATGTTCATGGAATGACAGATAATTAGGAAATAACTTAAAGTAAATACCACTACAAGAAAAATCACAAATCCCGACTAAAAGTTAGTCGGCAACGGTAGCCTATTTAGTCGGCAAACACTTTCCCCAACCAGATTTTTAGTCTGCAATTTTGGTCGGAAATGGCTTGTCGGCAAATGTATTTTCCGACCAAAACAAGATCTAGTCGGCTTATGTGGCCTATTTTGGCCAACTAAACTTCCCAACCAACAGTTAGTCGGCATTGTATCTTTTTCGGGAAATGCATAGACTATCGGAGACTAAAATTTAGTCGGGGAACATACGGACCATTGGAGACTAAAATTTAGTCGGGGAACAAATAGACTATTGGAGACTAATAGTTTAGTCGGCCAATGTATGAACTATCGGAGACTAAACATTTTGTTGGGGAATGTATGAATAATCGGAGACTAAATACTCAGCCGGGGAATATTTGGTTGGTAATTATCTGCATCATTTGGTCACCAATTTTAAATGTTTAAATTCCAGAATTGGCTACCAAATTTTTTTTCCCATTTTGATTTCCTGCATACGTAATGTAATTAATACTAAATAAATAAATTTCAAGAAATAAACACAAACATTCGTAACTAGAGGTGTCTACCAAATACTTAGAAAACAAGTTTTGTATCCATATTCCTAAAGCGAAAAATGTATCAAGTTCAACAAAACCCAACCTTGATAACAAAATGTATCCAAACCCTTACACCGCAAAATACTAAAAAAATCTAGTTCAACAAACAAATAAGAAAAAAACGTTAAAGCACATCAGCATCCAACTTTGACCTTCTTTGGCCTTCGTAGTCAATAACAAAAAGTAGGGCGGGATACTCTATTAAAGCGTCGATCTGTAAAAAAAAGAACAATTCAGCATTAGTATGATCGAGTATTATCCAGAAAGAAAAAGAAAAAGAAATTGCTACATTCGTAGTCAATCAAGCATGAACACAACCATTAAGCCAAAAAAAAAATAACCGAAGTGTAAGTATTATCTAGAAATTGATGCACCATACTAACATTGCGCAGTAACACAGTTGTATGATCGACAACGTCACATAGACTCAAAAATTTATATGGAAATTACCAAGCCAGCCCTACAAAGATAGCAGCCATGAAACACCAAGAAAGCAAGCACCACCATACAATCAAAGTCCAACAATTTTAACGCACTTATGTTAACAATTCAGAAATCTGGATTTACGAGATATGGAGAAACAGAATATAGAACTTTATGAAACCAACAGAAACTCTAAATGGACGAAGATGACATCACAAGCTTTTATACTCCAAATGTTTGACAAATCAAATGCCAACAATAAAATAGAAAGAGAAACCATATCAACTGAGAGTATTCCTCAACATTCCTCAACCTGGTACATCAGTTCTAAAATGCAAAAACTGTCCTACCCTGATAGTTTGAGCCATGAGAGAACCTACCAAACCCTAAAAGTTAGACTACTAGAATTGACTTCGGTATTACTCAAATGATTCCATCATTCAAAAATTATGTAGGGGCTTAAAAGAGTTGCCATGACTCAACACCAACACTGGTAAATGAATGCCAAATTGCTAACAAAAGAAAAATGGATGCCAAATTAGGAATGAACTAACAGAAGCAGAAAAGTATAAAACGCCGAAAACATGCTACCATTGATCATCCAACAGGGCCCCAGGAACTGAAGGAACAAGGGTTTTCTGAATGCAGATACGAGTACTCAACAAGTCCCAGGTTAATCAAACAGAAATGTGTATAATTACCTAGAAAAAACAGTAGCAGCAAACAGGTAACTAGAGCAAGTAGACCCAAAGAACACAACAAACATCAAGGAGATTGGTGTATAAAATTATCAACAAATAAGAATTAGGGCCCCATCTTGTTCAATTTCAAACCCTCGAATCAATCAGTAAGTTTGTAATCATTATCCGCATTCCCAACTCAGAGATGGCTCAAGGAAATGAACTAGCATAAGAAATCCATGTGGATTCCATCCATGAAGTACATAGAAGTAGAAATTTTCTTTCGAAATGCAAACTAGAAACACATGGATTAAGTTTAGATGGTAATATTTCCAATGCGCTCACAGGGTCAGCCAACCAGAATAGTTTTTAATATTCAGAAGTGACTAGGATACAGAAATCCATTTTCATGCAAAGACTTCATCTACAGATTTTATCAAACCATTTTTGGAGAGAGAGAGAGATCATAATGACGTACCGATATTTGTGACCAGCTGCTTTGCGGTCCTGCCAGTCTGGATCAATGAAAATATTATCGATCAGCCACTTCCATTCGTCCATGCTAATCCCTCGATAAGGATGCTGATATGGGTCGACTTCGTCTGCCTCCATCATCTTCCAGTAACGATCGCCCATCGTGTGTTTCCATTCCTTATATCGTAGGTTGGCCTTAGCATTAAAAGCTTCCTCAATTACGTATGTGCGTTCATTTCCATTTTCAATGTCTTCCCCCAACAACGATTCCTTTTCAGTGACTTTAAAATTGTCCTAGAAACATGCAATAAGTGAAATTAATGCCTAAGGATATTCATTATTTCTTGAATCAATAAATTTGCAAACTTTTAGACATTCTTATCCGAACAGCTTGTATTATGGTCTGCTGTAGCATTGGATTTTAGGACACTAAGAGGAGGTTCCCCAAAAAACTAACATTCAAAACAAATACGAAAATGAAAGACTGTTTAAATCTCCAAGAACAGGATCTGTTAAATTTTGCGTCTCTTTTTTTTTCCTTTTCCTTTGCCTTTTTTTGTTTTTTTGTATGCAAGTAGGCAAAAATAGTAATTTACCAAAACCAAATGGTGGCTGGTTGGTTTCCGCTAGAAAGAGATCATCCACATTTTAGGGAGAAATACATGTATTTACCTACAACACTTGTATGGCTGGAAGGAGATGCACCCAAAGGAGTAGATGCCGCATTTTGCAAAACAGGTGTTGTAGCTATTGTATCATTTGGTACTGCAGCAGTTCTACGCAATATGCAGGTCGAGTTGGAAGATGCACTACTCTTTTTTGATTGAGGAGCCATTATGCAGTCTGTCAAATTCTCAAATTCAATCAAACGTGCCCATGTAAAGGAATAACTCAAAACATAGAGAACTTTCTGCTCAAAATTAGCTCAATTGATCATATATTCATATGCTCATGGCTAAAATCTTCACTGAATACAAAAATGTTATTTGACTTTCTATTTCAGGAAGTAATTGGGCTGTGAAAGAAGGATTTTATTTTTCTCTCTTTTCTGCAACTTTCTGTCAAATTCTTATATGAGTCAGTAAGTTTATAACTTGAAACCTCCAATACAAAACTCATGATATCTGTTAGGAAAGACACTTTTGAAAATTACTTATAGCCAAGAACATAGTTTCATCTAATGATTCCGTAAACCCCTTCTCTTTCTTCATTAACTATTCTGTCCACCTTAAAAAACACAGGTTTTGCTTCACATGGGAATTCTAAAAGGATTCATGCTAGTAGTAAAAAACTGCAACATACCCACAAGAGGATAAACAATATAACATTTTCAGATTTGGAAGAAAACTAAACAATAAAATTTAAGTCAAACCAATCATAGAACGAACAATAATCTAATAGAAGGTACAAATGAAGCATTCACTGCATGTGCAGATTCTTTGAGTTATTTAAACTACAGACTTTACATATTAGCTATAAAATAAGTGTTTTATAGCCATACTTTAATCCTAGCCTAGTTCCCCATTAAAAAAAAAATACATATATATTCAAACCTCATGATTAAACTAAACTTCATGGGTGTTTCAATTAAAACAAACAGAGAACAAGCATAAAAATCACCTTTAGAGACAGCGTTGCACTAGTTGAGAGTAGACTCAAGCAGGGTAAAAACAACGGCCTTCACGACTTTCCTAGATCAGTTGAAAAGGGGAAAAACCCGAAGTTGGTTTGAACACCGATGTAGATCGGGAAAATAACGAGCTTATGAACACCGATGTAGATGTGTGCGTGTGTGTGATAGAGAGAGAGAGAGAGAGAGAGAGAGAGAGAGAGAGAGAGAGAGAGTACGAGGAAGGAGCGAGAGAAGCAGATCGAAGTGGCGGAAGTCGGCTTGACGGTGGAAATCGATTTGGGGGTGGAGCCGTGGAGACGGTGTGGCGATGGAAAAGAGAGATTGGGGGCGGAAAAAAAGAAGGGAAACTTTAGTTTTGTTTGTAGCTAGGTTAAGATGGAAACTGGGGTGTTATATCATTGCCTACTAAAAATCTAGTCGGGCAACACCCGTACCCGCCAGCATTTTGGCCAATTTTTTAAATTCCCGCACAAAACTCCTCCCTCCACTGACAATTTTAGTCGGCAAAACTGAAAAAAAAATCTATTTTTTTTATAATGCATCTCGGGACATTGAATGCATCCCGGGACATTGAATTCTTATGATGTATACCCCACTTTAGGCATTTTTGGCTATAGAAATCATCGATCTTTTAAATTATATATATATATAGATCATTTATATCGAGAATAAAGTTACTCTCGTATTGCTACACACTTGATTAGGCATAAGAACCCATTTATTTAATGAAATTGGGTCCTGATCAATGACCTTTTTAAACCCGATTCAGCCAAAATTTTACAACAATGATTTAACTAATAAGAACAACAAAATCAACGGTCTCGATCATCTTAATTATATCACGGTCGTGCGATCAGACATAAGAACTCATTTACTTAATGAAATCGCGTCCCGATCAATAACATTTTTAAACCCGATTCAGCCAAAACTTTACGACAATAATTTATCTAATAAGAACAACAAAATCAACGGCCTTGATCAAATTAATTGTATCACGGTCGCGTGGCTACAATACATTCAACTACAGCACAAGACATAGTTTGCTATCAACTGCATTCAATGTATAGAATTTAAAGGGCATCACCAATTCAATATTTACAATAGCCGATCTAAACCGTTGGAATTACACGCCCCGCTAATTTTATTAGTGTCACCAAAAGTGGAGATCATCTGATATGGGCAACTGCTTGATCCGATCACATTTAATGCATCCAAAGGCCTTAAAGTCGTATAATGGACAAACCACCACCTAAGTTTTTTTTATTTGGGCGATCGGAACCGTTTAACTTTTACATATTATAGACACCATCAGTTATACAAAAAGTTAAGAAGATCGCCTATCATTAGGCATTTAATCGGAAGAAAAGTATCTTTAAAAGAAAACAAATATTTGGTCGGTAATTAAATTCCCCCTAAAAATGTCCTTCGCGCCATATTTTCCCAGACCAAAATTTATTCTAGTCGGCAAAAACGTGTTTTCCATTGATTTTTTTTTATCAAGAAAATAACAAATTCAACGGCTCGATTGCAAAAATACTTAAAAAGAAAAAAAAGGTATTCGGCAATAGGTTAGATCACGTGTGTGTGGAACACCTACGGCTCTGTATGTATGTTCCTTTTGCCAACCAATGCCGACTAAATCTTTAGTCGGGAGATGTCATCCAAGATTTGCCAACCAAATAATTAGTTGGGAAATAAAATTACCCCCGCCAACATTTTTATGTGAGATTTTAAATTCGTGCAAAAACTATTCCCGACCAAATATTTAGTCGGTAATTAATTTCCCACTAAAATTAATCTTTGGCGCCTTATTTTCCCCCACAAAAATAAATTTTAGTAGGCCAATATGAGCATATCCCGACTAAATTAATTTAGTCGGGGATTATAATCACCCTTTGCCAACCAAAAAATATCTAGTCGGCAATTGTGTACCAATTGGAGACTAAATTATTTTAGTCGAGATTTTTAGTCGGCAATTGTGTAATTTGTTGTAGTGACCCACACCTAGACACTAAGTCAAGTACATAACTCTATCATGACCCCCGAATTAACGATTCCCCACACGGACGTACCCTTGCACTCACGCGATATTGACTTCAAACCATTAACTACCGAGTTTTCCTCTCACGGCAATAACATGCCTAACACATCCACTATTCTTATTTCTCAAATATACTTATTTGGAGCTTTACCCATTGGGTACAATATTGCTTACTAAACCGCATAGTCCACATCACAAGTTCTTACTATAATATCAATGCACTTTGAAAGTTCTCTACAAGACTTCAAATCACCTGACATGGTTACATTCCGGGCATTCGTTATCCTGTGCATTCTTCCACAAACTTTCCGGGTATGTGCAACCCCGTACACTTTTCCATATCTCACCCATACATCCATCGTACTCCTCAAGTACCCTTACATCCCTCGAGAAACTACGAGCTTCTATGGTACCCGACATGTCCCGTGAGTACCCGCGTGTCCCACACTTTTATACATTAACTCACAATGTATCAACAAGCAATTGTAATCAAGTTTCTCCGTCATATTTTTTTTTTGAAATTTATAACCGTACACTTTGAGGAATCAACTTGTAAAGCCAAAAAGATATCAAAGGTTTACTTAGTAATGTCCCATATAGTGTTTCGAAGAATGGTGTCATCTAGAACCCAACCAAAGTGTCTCATTTTCTCAAAACACCATATGAAATTCACTCCTCTTTTTATTTCATTTTATTCTTTTCTTTATAAGAAAAATCCAAGTGTCTAGCATACAACATCACTATGCGTCAAATGGGTATCCATAAGATATCATCTTCGATTATACCAAGAATGTTCATTATACCATGCATTACTAGTCCTCGAATACTTGTCAAGCATCCTTTCATTTTTTTTTTTTTTTTTTTTTTTGTTTTTTTGCTCTAGCAAGCAAATGAACAAATAAACGTGCGTCTAACGTATCCACGTGTTTTATAACTAACAGCAAGCACATGACTTAAGCGTGTATTCAATGTCAAGTATGTGTGTTCGTGACACCTCAAAAAAAGAGACCTAGAAATATTTCAGATTTTCTAGACCTTGTAAGCCCTCCATTAATACAAAGATTAGAGCCAATAGTCCTAATTCGATTATTCACCTAATCCCACAAGTGTTTTGTTCAACTAAAGAATGTCCACGCGTTCCGAATAATCACATTCCAATTTTTTTTTTTTTATTAGACATCACATTTTTCTCATTTCTTCCAAGTATCAATTTATTTCATTCCAAAACATGTAACTCGGTGTTCTACTCTACCTTGTTTTGAATGGGAAGATCTAACGTTACCTAAGTCATTCCACGGCGGGACACAAGCCTTGAAATGGATCAACAATTAAACATGGAATTTAAATAAATTTCATGTACCAAACATAAACCATCAAACCGCAGCCAGAGAAAACAATAGTTGGGAACCAGACAAGGTCAGAGTTTCAAAACAAAACTTCACGAGTCTACTGAAATTTCTGTCCGGATGGTGACCAATCATGTCCGTACAGTCGGCACATAACAGCAGCATATAGAGAGAGCAGATTTTCGGATTTTCACCGGGGAATTTCAACCCAAACCAAGAACAACATAAAACTGAACTTCATCCTTAAACCCAAATAAAAAACACACAATCAGAGTGGAGAAACCCCTACCTTAGTTGCTAGACTTCCAATTTTTGCTCCAAGAAAACCCTAGCTCTCCAAATTTCGAGTCCCACCAAACCCGAGCTTGAACACGCGATTCTTGGGTTGAAACATCGATTATATGGCGAGTACAAGGCCGATCTATGGTTGCTTAATGGGTTGGAGTCTGAAATTTGGTGAGAGGAAGAGAGAGAGTGAGAGCCGAGAGGGGGGAGAGAGAGAGAGAGAATGACGTCTGACGAAGAAAAGAAGAAGAAGAAAAATATGCCGTGCTCTTTGTCTCAATTGGGATTTTAAAGTGTAAAAATTACACTAGCACCCCCCCTACTTACTTAGGTACCATCCTTAAGTCCCATCATTTTACAAGTAGGTAATTAGGACCCCACAGGCTATAACAATAGTTAATAACTAATAATTTTAAAAGCTATCCAACGGGATTCATCAACACTTTGTCCCAAATCGTGTACTTAGTCCCGAAAAATAAAAATGCACATTTAGAACAACCACGTCTCAAAGTCATAAAAAAAATATAAATAATATGATCACATATTGCAACACAAGAAAAGAAATTACGGGTCTTTACACGGATCGTGCCGTTGGGCGGCGTGACACTGTACCAGTGAGACGATCCGTGTTGTGGGATAGTTTATGCCTTTAAACATTCACAAATATTCTCATGACAATTATCGATGGGGATTGCAAGCCCTAGCGATAATCCCTCGTGGTTCGATTATTAACCTAACTTATGCAGAAGTCGTGGTTACGAGGGTTGAGTGGATTCTAAACCCTAGATTCCCTCTCCATCAGTTTAAACCCTTGTTAATTACTGTGTTCTTTAGTTTAACAATTTCACAATCAATCAAACCAATCTTTTTCCTAAATTGAACTAAAAGCTAATTGGAATTAACGCAACTTAGCCAATTTGTCTCCGTGGATCGAGACTCGGACTTAACCACTATTCTCCGGAATAAAAGTTAATTCCTAGTTATTAAATATTTATTTTTGACTCGGCACGACACGGTCAATATTTATTCAAATGTTTTTTTAACTTCTACAGGCCAGGATTAATTTTAATGGGTTCTTAGCAGTTTACCTATTTCTATATATTGGTGTTTTCTGGGCACTTAAATTATATTTTATTTCATATGCAACTGCTGTAGTATTATGTGTTTACGGAATGTTTCGTTTATGACCATGGAAATTAGATTTTGTTGATGGATTATTTTTACCCATATTCCTTGAATGGTTTTGGATATAATTTTATAGCCAATATTTTTGCGGTTTGTCGTTAGTGATACTTGATATGGTACTTGTGTCATAGCCATGTTTGTAGAACATGCTAATGTGTTATATGGCTCATTATGAGCAATTATGAGCTATGTTTGACGGCCTTGACCACCGACCAAACAATCGTGTCAGGGTAGGTGCAAGTTTAGAGTACCATTCAAGGGGACACGTGATCGGTAGTTGATTGCATTTGTGGCTATTTAACTTATATTTAATGTTTTGTTTTATGCAAATCTAGATATGTAGCTTTTAATTTTCTTTATTTGGAAATTTTATTTTCAAATTAGACATACCATGATATGTTTGTAACTTTTTATATCCAAGTTTTTTGCAAATGGTAAACATAATGGTTAGGGAATTGTTTTAATAAATGAGATTATTAAATGGAAGGACACTTTTACAGCTTTGTAAGTACATGTTGAGTTTTACATGTGGAGGTTAAGGATTTAACCATTGGGTGTAACCAAGAAGGTGTGGCTCTTGTATTTAAACTTAATGGTGTAACCATTAGAGACTAAATCAAGTAGTGTGGAGTTTGGAATAAAATGACAAGTCATAATAAATCCATGAAGTGTGAAATAAATGAAACGTTAGTTTCATTGGAGGAGATGTATTGAGCTTTCATTTGAAAAAAGATCTCTCCAATGTGGCTATTAGGTCACATGGTCTCCTAGGTATATTGGAGAGATAAATAAGGTGTGGAATGGTTAGTTTTGACTATTTTGATTATTTAGTTGTCTTAGACAATTAAATCCCACAAGTTTAGTTCTAAACAAAAATATTTAGAGGAATTGATTTATATGCTTAAAATGGGTCTCCCTTAGTCAAATGGATACGAAGACACATGATAATTTAAGCATGGAAATCATTGATAAAGAGTAAGTCAACTCTGTGTGGGGTTTTTCTCTCTTGAATTAAAGTGATGATTTTTAAATGAGATAGGGTGACATGATATTTCGTCACGGATATTTGTCAAGAAATAACTTATAAGAGAGTGTTAGTAGTTATGATTGTGATGTTAGTCCGGACATGAAAATCACATCATGAACTATGTTGATATATTGCAATGGAAAATATTAATTATTCAAGAAGTAATTGCTAGTAACTTCTTGCAAGGATATAATGTGGAAAACATTAAATAGGGATGTGGCTTAGCCCAATTAATTTGATCACTCCTGGTGAAAACTCGACTCAACCGGTTGATGCTATCAATATCTTGAGTTCAATGAGAAATTACACCATATGTCGTGATTGTGACCACTTCAAATGTTAGTTTATGCATCCCAAGGTAAAGTGTTTGACACCTGTAATGTAAACAAAACAAAGGAAGGTGAGATACTTAGCTCTTAATAAATTTTTGGTGCTTTCGTTGCAGGGCACTAGTAAAAATCTATCTATGTGAGTGTGGAGGTGGTGCCGCTTCCTTTAGGTCACAGGGGCTAGACCTTAGAGCGCTCATGAAATCAAGATACCGACCCACGGCCAGTGCACAAGTCACCCGATTGGAATATGTGTGAAACGTGTCCGGTTAGTCACTATAGGACAGCTAGTTCAAAGATACGTCTACTATGCTGCCCTGACTAGCTTTGATGTGTTTCACTAAGTGAGTGGTTGAAGTCGTGAGACTATTCATGTATGCATAAGCCTTGTTATAAAAGAATCAAGAATTCTTCTTCCTTATTTCGAAAATGGAGAGGGATTGTTGGAGATTTTCAAAATAATAAATGATTTTGGTTTGGGAATTTTTTGAAAAGACATTGAGAGAGTTTTATGTGAAAAGGTGCAATACCTTTTACATAAGTTGTGACTTTATGTGAATAGTTATAACACCCATTTAAGTTGGGATGTGTTTATTAGAATGGATGTGACTATTTGGAAGGGATACAATAAATGGGGTGCCACCAAAAGGCATAACCTTTCCTAATGAGTATCTATTGAAAAGACACGATTGTTCCAATGGGTGTCTTCTAAAGACATGATCTTTCACAAAGGGGTACCTATGAGTATATAAATAGACACTTTGTAAAGTCATTTGGTGTACTGAAAATTCCATAGCAAATTGCTCTCTCTGCACACTCTATTCATAGAATTTTAGGCATACTGATATTCAGTTATTCTCGAGAAATTGAATATCAGTTCTTGGTTCTCTTATTCTTCCATAGCAGATATTCTGTTTGTCTTTGTTTGTACAAACGCAGTCAGAAAGAACCTCGAGTGTGGTTTCGTTGTATCTTTAAGGCGGATTTGCTGTTAATCGCGTACACACCAAATTCACTTGAATTGGCGGGGGCAAATACTGTCTTTAGGAAAGCGTTGTTACAACGTGCCTCGAATGTAATTTATTGTTTTAGACTTTTCTTTGGAGACAACGCCATCAACACCTTTTGAAGACCAGATTTCCAACAAAAATGCAGTAGTTTCATGCTCCATTCCCACACCTCAACTTCAAGGTGAGGTACTATTCGTAGCATTTTTTTTTTTTTGTATGGTAAATTTCACTTACGAGGTTTTCGATAATGATAGAAATCTCTCCTCAGGTTTCTTATACTGCACTGACTCGTCCATTGTCAATACGTTTGCTAACATCTGCTAACGCAAAAGCATTTTTGCCGCTTCATTAACTCTTTTGTTGGTTTATCTTTGTGCTCTAACTCTTGAACAATTTTTGATTGACTAGAACAAAATCCAAGGCCATTGCCACACCAATCTATGTTTGGGAAATCCAATTGCCAAACTTCCATTTTAAGGTTTTTACCTAAATATAATAATATTTAAAATTATACTCCCTTCATCATATTTTCTTTGTTCTTTTTCTTTCTTTTATGTCTATTACCTATATCTTTCAGTGTAACCTTAAAAAATATACAATATGAATCTTACTTGTTTAATATCAATTTGTTCTATAATACAAAGTTTTGCGAAATCATGAAAAATATTATTGATTGAAAAATATAGACAATTGAAACAAAAAAAAGAAAAAATGTATAATTGACAAATAAAATGGGCCGCAGGAAGTAGCTAGTATTTAAGATTCCTAATTTGTTGAAGTTGTGAAAATTTTCAAGTGGTGGCTAGCTCATGCGGTAGAGCTGTTCGATGCCTCACACTGTATCTCGGGACAAAGTCCTATTCCCCCATGCTCCCATGTACTACATTAGGAATGACGAATGACCAAAAAAAAAAGTTGTGATATTTTAATTTGGCCGAATTCCTTGCATTATGATCATTATAAATTCAAACCGAGGAAGCTGTAGAAGAATTAGAACCCCTACAAGCATCATAAGCACACATGTATATTGATTTGGAGTTAAATATTGCCCCGAAGATGTGAAAGGTCAAACAAAACAGTCCGGTTCAATACCCGCTGGTAAACTTATGGCCAGATTATTTGGGATGAGAATGGAAGGAATCAAGTTAGGATCGAGAGAGGAGGGAGAGAATACTTACGAGGAAGGAAGATGGAGGAAGGAAAATGGAGGCTTTTATTGATCCAGGAGGAGGATTACAGTAGAAGAGAGGAGAAAGATTACAAGTGAGAGGGAGAGAAGGAGAAGAAGAAATTCTAAGGGAAGTCTGCCTCCAACCTAAGGACACATCCCTTTATATAGAGGGATTCAGTACATGAAATTACCATTTAACTTGAAATGAAATTCAAACTCAAATGAAATTAAAAGTAGGTCGGGTACACAGTGGGCCCCATCGTCACCGACTTCTTAACTTCATAATTGAGCCTTATTCGTCATGGATGACATTATTGCCTCCATAATTGAATTGATGACGTTATGGATGACGTCTACTGCAATTTTGTCTTTCCCTTGCTGAGTTGTTCTGAGAGTGTGAGTAATCGCATCCCAATAATCTGCAAGGGTGGCTTCATTGCCTTCATCTTCATACGGATCCTGAGATTCTCCTGGTAGACAAGAAAATGGATTATTGTCTTCCAATTCATTGGATTTTGCCAACATCATTGATTCGTCACCATTTGAGTTTTGGAATTTGGTATTATTTTGAAAAAATGATCCTTCAAACGGTCCATTGTTCTTATTACAACCTCATCATCAGGGAGTGAAGGATCTTTTGCCCTAATTTGGGCTGAAATTTCCAGAAAAGGGTTCTTAATTGAATCCTTTTCCTGGCGCTTGACCTGAACCTTATATTGTTGGATTTTTAGTCGGATTTCTTGAACTTTTTCTTCAACGTGGATGTCTTTCCACCATCTGTAATGAAAAGTTCTTCTAAGGATTGGGACACCCAATTTGTCCTCTCCATATTCCAAATCCCATTTGAATATCCAAGGGATTTCAGTTTCCATTATGGAATAAAGGAATGATTTTCCTTCTGGAGTCTGATTTCCGCCCAATTGTGGATAATACTTGTTGATGGCCTCAATTTCCTTCTGGATTGGTTCAGGAAGATAATCCTGTCTTGGACCAACTTTGGACCACCAAATTAAGAAACAATTTGGTATATTTTGATTGATTATATTGGGACATAATTTTATGAACCAAGAGTGCTTTCTCTTTTGATTTTGGTAGTAGAAAGTCTTGGTCCATGCCATCACATAATCCCAGTAATTGTAATGAATTGTTTGTCCTCCACCACAATTTTGGAGTTCTCGGGTATTGTGAGGATGTACTCCCCATTGAAGTACAGTTAGGATTTTCCTGATAATTGCTTTACTATACCCAATTGGGCTCTCCTTTGGTTTTTTCTCATATGTGGGTAATTTTCACTGAGCCTGTTTCCATTAACATGGCTTCATAAATATATCTGTATTTACCCTCCGGATATGGATAACTGTGTATATCCAAATAGCGGGATTTTATTTCCCACGGATCGTTTTTGAATTGTTCATCCTGCGATTCTAGGATTAAAATTGTCTTCGTAATTGGAGTCCTGTAGAATTTAACATCTTGGGTTAAAGTATCGCTATAATTGGAGGAGGAAGATGCTTCCCCGAGAGTAGGAAATTCTGATGCTTTTCCCTTGAGATAGGCTTCCACATCTGCTTGGGTAACCCTTAATTTGTTACCACGGATATTGGCGTTGCTTCAATTGTGAGGACCTCTGCCTTGTCCTCGTCCCCTATCTAGTGGAGGTCGCTGCATATTCTGCAAGATAAGCACGAGACAGTAAATAAAGTCTCTTTTGTATTGTTCTGGTAACAAATTTGTACCAATAATAATCTTGCTCGTCTTGTATATTCAAGAAGATAATTCTATTATTTAATATTGGGTGACTGTAAGCAGTACAGTCGAAGTATGCAAGCCTTTTATTCAATATTTAAGGTTGGATTTGGTGCTGGGTTGGAATAGAAATTGCGTCCATAAAGATTTCAAATCCTGCAAGATTTGTTGACGACGATTTCTTTCCTCAAGATTATTGGTGAGGAGCCTTGTTAATGGTGCTCTTATGGACCAGTAGTCTTCATCATTTTCATCCATCTGCAGAAAATGATAAGATCAATCTATTCAAAGCCTTTTGTTTTATTATTAATTTTCTGCAATTAAGATGGTATTGGAGAAGGGCTCCATTGTCACTCCTATAAATTGTACTCCAATTATCCTCATAATCTTTTATTTTTGCTTTTATTTATGCAATTTTCTGTGTGCAGGCAAAGACCAATAAACCTTTATTTTTGTCCATTTTGAAAGTCCCTAGTAAGGAAATCAGGAAGAGAGTTATTTTCTCCTTTGATATATTCAATTTCAAAATCAAAAATTGATAATTCTGATTGCCATCATGCAAATATTTGTTTTGAAACTAAATTTTTAACATCCTGTTTCAAAACTTGTTTGGCTGCACTGCAATCAATTCTTAATAGAAATTGCTTATTTAGCAAATCATCTTGAAATTTAGAAATACATTTCACAATAGAAAGGATTTCTTTCTTAATCGTACTATAATTGGTTTGAGCATCTTTGAATACGCCTGAGGTATACCTTACCAATTCTTCTTTAGAGGTTGTTGGATTTAATTGCTTCAAGATTCCTCCATAACCGATATCAGAGGTATCAGTTTGAACCACCTTCTTCCATTCTGGATTTGCCAAAACAAGACAAGGCAGTTGTTTAGCTTTCAATTTAAATTTTTGGACTGCTTTGGTGTGCCATTCAGTCCAAGGGGGTGGATTCTTTTTTAGTCTCTCATAGAGAGGGGCACCATCTTGTGCCAATTCTTTATAGTAGTCTCCTAAATAATTTAGACTACCCAAAAATCTTTGTAATTGAGTTTTATCCCTTATTTCATCAGGAAATTTGGAAGCAAATTCGATACTTCTATCAATAGGAACAATTTTTCCATTGTGAATGTTATGACCCAAAAATCTAATTGTAGTTTGAAATAATTTTATTTTTGGGGCAGATGCAACAAATCCATTTCTTTTGATAACATCTTTAAAAATTCTAAGATGCCTGATATGTTGATCAATAGATTGGGAAAATATTAAAATATCATCAACATAACAAATTGCAAATTCCGCATAAGGATATAGAATATCATTCATTATATTCTGGAACTCTGAAGGCGCATTCTTCAGACCAAAGGGCATAACATTCCATTCATAATGCCCAAAAGGAACAGTAAAAGCTGTCCTGTAGCGATGAACTTCATTGATTTGGATTTGCCAAAATCCTAATTTTAAATCAAATTTAGGGAAGATGACTGCTTTATTCAGTCTATCTAAAAGATCTTTCTTATTAGGCATTGGATACCTAATCCACATCAAAACTTCTTTAAGAGGTTTATAATTGATTACCAAATGAGGTACTCTTCGTTCTTGTTCAGCCTTATTATTGACATAGAAAGTTGTACAATTCCAAGGAGAGTAGCTTTTCCTAATTATTTTCTTATCCATTAAATTATGGATTTCATTTTGACACATAACAAGATATTCTTGTTTCATCTGGCTTGGTCTAGCCTTGGTGGAAATTTTCCTTTCATCAAAATCCTTTTCATATGGTAAAGAAACAATGTGCCTCTTTCGATCCCAAAAGCATTAGGGAGATCGCTGCAAACTTCATCTTTCAAGTTTTGCTCAATTTGAGAAATTTTTTCTTGTAAAGAGGATTTTTGAAGCATTTCTTCGATATTAAGAATTCAGACTTCCTTTTGAAGCAAATTAATTTGATTATTTTTTTTAAAAATCATATCATTTATTTCTCTAAAAATCGGTTGAGAAACAAATTCAAAGAATACATCATGACCATCAATTTTGGCCGTAATACCTTTGGAAGTAGTTTGCATTGGAAGAAGCATAGCAAGAAAAGGGGTTCCCAAATTACTTGCTGTTGGAGATTTCTAATGCAAAGAAAACTTGTTTCAAGGCATATTCCTTGATTACAAATATAAAATTTATTCAATTCGTATTTGATTTTCATTTTTGAACCACTAGCGTTTGTCAATCCTTGAAATATTGGGTAGGAACAATTCCTTCTTGGATACAGTTCTTGAAACCAGCCTTTGCCATGGTCCAGTCTATTTCAATGTTTATCCAAATCTTACACTATCATTGTCTGATAGTGCCCCAGTGGTTAGGGCGAGTGCCTGACTTTAGGGGTGGTCCCTTTGGTCAGGTGTTCGATTCCCCACAGGGTGAGTACCTGTGCTAAGCGGGGGGTTGTGATTGGTGTGGGTTGCGCCAGCTCCCTCCGAGGTTTGGGTCGTGCAGTGGATCCAATTAGTGGCCTATTCAAGGGCTGTTCCTCGGTTATCAAAATATATATATATATATATATATATATATATATATATATATATATATATATATATATATATATATATATATATATATATATATATATATATATATCTATAGAAACAAAACAAATTTACCTACACAGAATAATCCTTAAATTTAAGGATACAAACCAATGGTTACGATTATTTGCCAGGATCTGAGGTGATAGCAGTCATTTATAGAATTTACTACAAAGCTATCAATGAAGTTAATCCTAGAGTGCGTCAATTAGGACCACTAGATCAAATAGTCTTGATTGAGACTAATATGTTCACTTCTAACGTGGCCACCAACAGACTAATAAGCTGGGAAGAAATAACTTTCCCTAAAAGTTGGACTATTACCAACGCAGTACCTCCTAAACCAATTGTTAATTTTAATATAGAACAAATTGTTCAAGATTCAGAAGGAAGTGTTAATTTGACCTTCAGAAATCCCCTGTTAGGGACTAGAAGTTGGAGTGCTAGGAGTAGTTTCTCCAATCATCAACCTTGCAGGGTCAGTGTTCCCATTTCCAGTAGACATTCAATGTCTGAACCAATCGAATCTCCAATAGAAGAGGTCCCAATTGAAGGACTTAGAATATCTAAAAATCAGATACCCCATGGTATCTATAGAAATCCCTCCAATAGGAGAGAATCGCCAACAACGAGTGAAATGAATTTTGGCATAAATTAATGAAAGAACTTTGTACCCCAGAATTAAGAAATTACAAAAATCAGGAATTCTTCCAACCTAAATATGAAGAATTTAGAAAATGGTATTTTACCAATTATGATAAGCAACAACTGCAAAAATTCAAAAATGAATTTTACAATTTCATAGAAATCCATGAAAAGGTAATACCTTTTACCCAATGGTTTTATGGTAGGCATTGGGATGAAATGATAGATGTTTCTATAAATGTTATAGAAAATTATCATAAAAATTGGCAAGCAATAAATGGAGAGCTAATAAGCGCCATCCACCCACCTACCATACCTATCAAGGTGGAATCCTCTAATTCCTCTAATACTGAACAGGGTTTTTTTGGAGGCAACAACTTATATAAAACCCTCTTAAGCTAATTCTAATAACGATAAAATTTTTGAACAAAATAATTTTACCAATCTGCATCTAGAAATGATTGGCTCTCAATTAGTTTGAATTGAGAATCAAATTAATCAAATTAGAGATAAACAGGAAGATAAGGAAGAAGTCTATGATTAAACCTCCTTTGCCTATTACAGATTTCAAATTAAGAAATCCTAATAAAAATAAAGACCTGGTTGAAGAATTAACTAACCGAGTTAAGCAAAAATTTTCGGTTAATATGATGTCTGAGTTTGAGGAAATTCCGGACACCTTAAACGTTGAGAACATGGAAGCTTCTTTCCTTGAAGGTCAACAACCTTCAATCAATAAGGTTACCTACCCTTCCAAAAATTATCATTTTTCTGGAGCTGATAGATATTACTATCCTCGACCAACTCTTCAAGATATTTTATTGGAAGAAGATTTTTTCCATAATCAAACTTCCTTTAATGGAAAGACCATTTGTGAATCTAACTTAGATATTTTATTTGATTGACTAGAACAAAATCCAAGGTCATTGCCACACCAATCATATTTTGAGAATTTGTTTGAGTGAGTCACTTTGTTTGATTGAGAATTTTGAGAAAAATATTTTGAGATAGTGTTTGGATGGGTTTTTGAAAAAAAGTAATAATTAGAGAGAAGTGTAATAATTGGAGAGAGATAGAGAGAGAAATAAGAATAATGATTGGAGAGAGGGGTATAAGTAGAGAGAGAAATGTGGTTAATGATTGGAGAGATGAGAGATGATGGAGAAAAAATCTTTTTGGAAATTTTTTTAGAAATGTGAAGTGAACAAAGTGAGTCCTATGTTTGGGAAATCCAATTGCCAAACTTCCATTTTAAGGTTTTTACCTAAATATAATAATATTTAAAATTATACTCCCTTCATCATATTTTATTTGTTCTTTTTCTTTCTTTTATGTCTATTACCTATATCTTTCAGTGTAACCTTAAAAAATATACAATATGAATCTTATTTGTTTAATATCAATTTGTTCTATAATACAAAGTTTGCGAAATCATGAAAAATATTATTGATTGAAAAATATAGACAATTAAAACAAAAAAAAAAAAAGAAAAAATGTATAGTTGACAAATAAAATGGGCCGGAGGAAGTAGCTAGTATTTAAGATTCCTAATTTGTTGAAGTTGTGAAAATTTTCAAGTGGTGGCTAGCTCATACGGTAGAGCTGTTGGATGCCTCACACTGTATCTCGGGACAAAGTCCCATTCCCCCCATTCTCCCATGTCTACATTAGGAATGACGAATGACCAAAAAAAAAAAAGTTTTGATATTTTAATTTGGCCGAATTCCTTACATTATGATCATTATAAATCCAAACCGAGGAAGTTGCAAAAGAATTAGAACTCCTATAAGCTTCATAAGCACACATGTATATAGACGTGGAGTTAAATATTGCCCCAAAGATATGAAAGGCCAAACAAAACAGTCCGGTTCAATACCCGCTGGTAAACTTATGGCCAGAATATTTGGGATGAGAAAGGAAGGAATCAAGTTAGAAATCTTGTCCATATCCCAGCTTGGGCTAGATGGTGAAGGACACAAGAGAAAAGAGACCTTGAGATCAGGCCTAGCGTAAGGGATAAAATGACTAAGCGGCTTGTCAATACTTGGAACCCATTTATCATGAAATAAATTGATAGACTCACCATCGCCCACTCTCTAAGAAATATGATCGGCAATAAGGTCTCTACCAAAGAGAATACTTTTCCAAGTGCATGACGAGTTAGAGTGAGGCTTGACCTTGCGGAGGTTGTCCTTGGAACAATATTTGGGCAAGAGAATGCGTGAAGTAAGCAACCCAGGATTATTAACTAAGGAGTCGACAACACTGATTAGCCAAAAGAGCCTGATTAACAAGATTGAAATCCCGAATACCAAGCCCTCCCTCCCGCTTGTAAGATGAGATTTTCTTCCAGGATAACCAATGGACTGGCATCCTATCACCTGTTTTCCACCAAAATTTTGCTGAAATAGCATTGAGCTTGTTGCATATTGGCACATGAAGCTTAAAAGGAAGGCCAAATAGTACCGATTTGATCGAAGTCAATTTTCTTGCCTGGTAGATTTCAGATTTGCAGCCTGCCAGAGCTTTGTCAGCCTTATCTAGGATAAAGGAACAACATGCCTTCTTATTTGCTGTGACTTCCAAAGGAAGACTAAAGTAGGGAACTGGATCATCGCTTATTGGAACATGAAGAAACTTCTGAAGCGCCTGGCGAATATTGAAGGGACATTGGGGCTAAAGGTGATGTATGATTTTAGAGTATTCACACACTGTCTCGAGAAAGAACTAAACCCATATATAGCCTTTTTTAAATGATCGCATCTATCAAGGGATGGCTCAAAGAAGATA
This sequence comes from Vaccinium darrowii, assembly GCA_020921065.1. NCBI lineage: Eukaryota > Viridiplantae > Streptophyta > Magnoliopsida > Ericales > Ericaceae > Vaccinium > Vaccinium darrowii. The sequence continues at coordinate 11,327,900 of CM037155.1, forward strand.
AGACAATCATCTGCAAAAAATAGGTGGGAGAGAGAAATACCATTCCGGGAAAGCCTGAGGCCTTTGCATTTCCCAGATTCATCTAGATGATTTAGAATGCAGGAGAGGGTTTCAAGGAAAATAATAAAAAGGTAAGGGGACAAAGGATCACCTTGGCGCAAACTCCTTTGAGGGAAGAATCATTCAGAAGGTGTACCATTAATCAACAAAGAAAAGGAAACCATGGATTAGCATTGTCTAAGCAAGTTGACCCATTTGTCAGAGAAACCCAAAATTTGGAGAGTCTTTTCCCAAGAAATTGCAGTTGACCCTATCGAATGCTTTACTCATATCCAGCTTCAAAGCTGTCATGAACTTGTTATCCCAACAACTTAGATAGGCCTACAACATATTAACTAATTACTAAATTTTATTTTTATCATCATAATTAAAAATTATTCTAACAAAAAATCATCATCAAAATCAAACCATTAACAAGGTCAATAGGTCCATTCAACTTTGAGAACTCTCCACTATAAACAGTATAGAAAGGGACAAAACCAATAAACAATATAGAAAAGTACAAAACTCAACCTACCAATCAATTTAGCAAATGTTGGAAACTGGAATTAAACAAACCGACAGCAAACCATCATCCACATATTATAAATGATCACAATTTATCTATGTAGACCACTACATACATATATTTCTGTAAGTTGTACCAATACGAGAGAGAGAGAGAGAGTGAAACCTCGGTGAAGTGATGGGTTGGGTTAGCGAATGACAATCGCGTTGGAGACTCCGAACGGTGAGCAACTCAACAGATGCCTTCTCCTTCTTCTTTCTCCTATCCAGTCTCCAGATATAGAAACAACGTGTTCTATTTTTTTGGTTTTGATTCTAGGTTAGCCGCGAGCGTAAGTGTTTTGTTTGAGAATAGGTTTTTTTGTTTGCGCCTTTATTTTTTTAAGATGTGATTTTCTTATTTGTATGTAGATGTATATGTGTGTGTGTGTCTGTGTGTGTGTATCAGTCCTTATCTAGTCCGGGATCCCTAATCCGGGACTCATAGTTTCGGATCAAATTTTCATCATCTGAACCGTCCAATGTGTTTAAAACATGTTTTTAAGGTTCCCTGTGAGAAATCATCAAAAAAAAATCTCGGGACGGGCTTGATCTAAGCAATTTTTCATAAAACTGTATATGTACAGTTTTTGTGAAAACTGCTCGGATCAAGTCCTTTCCGGTCATTTTTTTTATGATTTTTCGCGGGGACCATTAAAAACACGTTTTAAACACATTGGATGGTTCGGATTATGCAAAAAACACGTTTTAAAACCTTAAAAACACTCATTTTTCTTCAATTTGGGATCCTTGACTGGATCATGGGTATATATATATATATAATATCTGAAATGATTCCCGTTCCCCTGTATGCCTCCATCTTTGTCACTGCCGTACTTCAATCCGATTCAATTGTCGCGTTTGACATTTCCTTTCTCTAGGAAGTGGCCAAGATTCAAACGGCACTATATAAGTCATTACACAAAATGTATAGATACATGACACTATCATATCATTGCATTATTGAATTCATAGATTCATTAACTAAAAGAGTGTCATGTGTACATTTAGTACAATTTATTTAGTACCTTAGTACATGTCTATCACAGCGACATACTTCAATCGGTAATAAATTAAGGAGGCGACTGACATTAATGATGCATATCATGAAATTAATTAAAGCAACGATTGTTGATTTATACTCCTATATACTTAGTGTAATTTTTATTGTAAAAGTGATCATAAATACGATATTATGGACAATGTTAACGGTGGCAATCATAGTGACGTGATAATGGAGGCGATGGGTGAAGATGATTGGCATATTTTTGTTGTATCTTTAGGTTGATGCATCTATATTGATGACCCAGATAACAATACAAGAGGGGGTGAATTGCGTACTTAAAAAAATAATGCGGAATAAAAAACTAATGTCAAAACACAGTCCAAAAAGGTTACTACAATAGGATTGAGCAGACTCAAAATAGACGCAACATAGTAAGGTTAACAGATTGAGCAAACTCCAAATATAAACATAGTAGATGCAGAAAATTAATTAACAAACTTCTCAGATTGTAAGATCTTGGAAATAATCAATTAATTATGGAAGCCATTATAAGCTAAGTTTGATTTAAGAAGTATTTCAACCAATTTATGCAATTTGGATATGAAGAATGGAAAAAAAAGAGAAATCAAAGACGAGGATTTTTATAGTGGTCTGGTCTGCAACTTCACAGCCTACTCCATTCCCCGAGTGTCCTACTCGAGAATTGCTGCACTATCTCCAATAGTTGTTACAAACCTCTAGCTTTGTGGATGCTATAGAGAACCTTTACAACGAGCGATTACTTTTTGAATCCACTCCCATCTAGCTAGGAATCCGGTGCTAGTAAAAAATCACTTACAAAAATAGGCTACAATTTCAGAACAACGGTGTGAAATTTCCCTTTTACAATTACTCTCAAAACAACACTCAAGCTAGTGCAAAGTATTCAAGATCGATGTAAGCATAGAGTTAAATGACAGAATTTCAAGTAATGGCTCACTGGAGATTTTTTCCGTCAAAATACCGTAGCTGTAGCTTCCTCTTTGTTCTCTTTTTAATGTTGAAGACCCATTTGAACGTTGGAGTTTTGCTATTAGCTGTTGCACAAAACCAGCCACGTATGTTTCCTTCTTAGTTATTGTTGGAAACTCGGTTACAAAAATAACTGGAATAAATACAAAACAAAAATAAAGAATAAATAGAAAACGTACCGGGCCAACTTCAGTATACCGGAAATTGGCAATAGACGTTTCGAGTCGAGGCTAGTATCAAAATACTCTTTCCTTAAGGAAAATTCACCCTCCACTACGGTGCTGATGGAAAAATTTGGCGTTTGCCTCCCAGGAATACTCGACTATCACTGAACGGAAGCAACACTGCAATCTGATCGGTTGGCGAACTAGGAAACTACGCATAACTCTCAGAATAATTTATGCAGTAAGTATGAATGCAATGAAAAACGCAAATGAATGAGGAAGAGGAGGGTCCTATTTATAGAAAAGCAGGCACCCGAATGGAGAGGTACGAACCCATTCAGAACCGTACAGGCGGGACTGTTGGAAAAGAAGCTGGAACAAGCATACAACTGTTCGAAGTGGTACCTGGCTGAATGGCTACTATTATAGCCCAAAGAGGTGCCATCTTATACCCGTTGAAATACAAAGTGATGCAACTCTGGGTTTATAAGAGATGTAACTCTAGGTATATTAGCCTCCAATTCAAGGTAAATTAAAGGGATTAATAACTAAATAAAAGATATTTACACCCACTTAAAATGTTAACTATTTATCCAAAGATATAAATTTGGAGACAATTTCCAATTCACTCAAAATATGATTACAAAACCATATTTTTCCAACAATCCCCCACATAAAAGAAATTGGCGAATAAAAATGAAGCAAAACTGTAGATGCAAATGTTCTGAGAGTTACAATAGGAAATCTCCTGAATGGCGTTAGGTAGGTTTTGGCTTTGAACCTCACCTTGTGAATAAATATCGGACTTACTAGCTAACTAGTGAACGCGATGTCTTGAACTGTTCAGCCGTTTGTGTAAGTCAAGACAATAGTCAACACTCAGGATCATTCCAAACATAGTTTGGTTCTTACGGTTGTGCTCATTACGGCCCTGAGACACTCCTAGTCTTCATGAATGCATTGCCTAACCTTTTACGCTGCAGGCATCATTGTTGCATCACAAGAATGGGTAGAGTCATAGTCTCCACAGTGATTCTCCTAAGTCTCATATAACTCGGTTGTCCCGTTGAATTTAGATCTTGGGATCTCCAGCCAACTAGGTTGGGTTGCCGTTATAAAGGCTTTTAAGTTATGGGCTTTAGCTCTATTCCCCTCGATGATTATTTGTTCTCTAGTCAAACCATGATTAGACGGATCCGTAATAAAAATTTGACATTTCATTCTTCAAGTGAGAACAAATGCTTATTGGTACATGTCTATAATATTGAGACTTACTATTTTGCATGGTCCTCTATGCCTTTCCAACTACCGATGGTCATCGTATCATAAACCCTACCATAGAATTGAACCACATTGGAACATCCTCTAAGAAATGGCATAAACACTCTAATTACTAGCCTTTGTCTTATGTAATGAGTTGATCAAACTCTACAATAGACTTTGCTATACACACGTATGAGGCTTTCCAATTCCTGTTGCACCCCAATAGTGAAATAAATCATTCTTTGAATTTTAAGTCACTAGATTAAATTAGATAAATCCATCCTTTGGATTCTAAGTCACTAGAATAAATATCCGAATTCCAACATTATATTCTTCAAGTATAGTTGGATATCTTCTAAAGTGCAACGCACATTTTAATTTCGTAAAAAGTTATAAGTATTACTTCCCCACAATTCTGAGATAAATTCAAAATCAATCGAAATAATTTTAAAAAATGTGACATGTTACTACAAATGCCACAACTTCCTCTTTGTCTCTTTTGTCTCAAGAGATATAATCAAACCAACCCAATCGAGTAACTTACTCAATATCGAGTAAATCTTGTTAAAATTTTCCACGATTATAAACTCAAAGCCGCATGCATTTGAATTACCATTATAGATTCACTGGAAACTCTCCAAAACACGAATAGACTTTGCCCATGTGACTTTTATAAGGCACAAAGATTGTACTCATTTACTAATGAACAATGCAACGTAGGCTAACCCAATCTTCAATCCAATTTTAAAAAAAGATAAAAAAATAACTTCAAAGTACTAAGTACTATAAATGAGAAAACTCAAGAATATATGTGAAAGATGTGAATCTTATTAATATCCGGAGAGGCCGGGACTACGTCGATACCTTCACTGTGTACAATCTATTACACATTAAAGCCTAATTAACTAGAGAGACTCCATTCTGATACACCATCAGAAAGACACTCCATTGCACCCAAATTAGCCTCTGCCGAATTCTTGTTAAAGTTTCCTTTCTTGCTTCGGCAATCAGATACTCGATGGCCTTGTTTGTCACACACAAAGTATCTTCCATCAAACCTAGCCTTTTTTTCCACACCCCCTCGAGTACCTTTGCCTGTATTTTTCCTCTTGTTGCTCCTTTTCCATTTGCTAGCCTTGCCTTTTTGCTCAACTATGTTGGCCTTAGCTGCAAATTGATTCTCAGTCCTCCTTTTCAAATTCAGAGTATTCTCTTCCATACTCAGACGTAGAGTCAAATCCTCCATGGTCATCTCTTTACGCTTATGTTTCATTTGCTTCTTGAAATCCTTCTAGAGAGGTGGCAGTTTCCAAATGATTGCAACCACTTGGAATGATTCCCTCAAAATCATCCCTTCTGTATGAATCTCATGAAGTAGAACTTGGAGTTCTTCAACCTGACCCAAAACGGACTCCAAGTCTACCATCTTGTAATCCAAGAACCTCCCCACAACAAACTTCTTCAGTCCAGTGTCTTCTGCCACATACTTTTTCTCCAAGGTAAGCCAGCGTTCCTTGGTAGTTTTAGCCGTACAATGCACGTTGTGTAACGCGTTGTCCAATCCGTTGAGTATGTAGTTGCGGCAGAGAAAGTTGAAGTTCTTCCATTCATCATGGGCAATCCGAACCTGAGCATCCGTCTCATTCTCCGCCACAACGGGGGCATCTTCTGACAGAAACTTTGCCAAACGGAGAGTCGTAAGACAGAACAACATTTTCATTTGCCACCTTTTGAACTCCGTTCCATTGAACTTATCCGATTTTTCAGCATGATTCATTGGCATCACAACTGGAGCCGGGACTGGAGCAACAACAACAGTCGGGGTAACAGGAGGAATGGGAGAAGTGGGTGGAACATTTCCAATTTTTGAGGTTTCGGTAGTCATTTCTGTTTCACAAACAAAAGATTGACACGATAATCAATAATGAAGTTAACATAAAAAGACAAGACAGATTGTTAATCAAACAAAACATATCGGTCCAAAACCACTTACAAACTAATGTGTAGAGAACAAAACATCACAAAGTAAATTACTTATAACGACTACCGCATTAAAAACAAAAATAGGCTTTGTGATGAATAATTCAAGCACTGAACCCTGTAATAAAATAAAACAAAAACGAAAATAGATTACAGGATTATAGCCCAATACTTAATACCAAATTTGAAATCTTGAAAAGAAGTTGATATTTTCCCTTCCACAATCGATCACAAGTCTGACCGAATGAAATAGTATCTCCAAACAATTAAACCCAAAACAAAAAATATGCAAACCGACAATTCAAAGTCTATTAGAAAGAAGGGTCAAAACACCCCTGATAGTTTGCAAAACTAAGTCTTGGAATGAATTAGAACTAGGCAATGCAACAAACTCTAGTCACTTCAAAAAGTTTGAAAAACTGGGCCCTAAAAACATATTTATTTTATGCCCACTAGCAAACTGAAATTGAAGTTGATAAACATGATTTTAAAAGCACTGCTCTGGATCAAGTGATCAGATTTGCAAAATCAAAACATCACATGTATACTTGAACAGAAAGTTTGATATGCAAAATCTAATTACCAATAAAATCGAAAAACCATGCTTAGTGATTAAACCCGAATTAGGGGAGGTAGGCAACATGAATAAAACACCCAATTCTAATTAGCAAGGCCCAACAGTCGCATCCCTTCGTTTAAACTCAATAATCACATCCCTTAGTTTAAACCAAACCAAGGGCCACGTCTTCTACCAAAGGCCACATCCCAAAAATAACCCAACAAAAGAAACAAAGTTCACACTCAGATTAACAGTAAGTTCCCAAACTTAAACTAAACGGAAAAAGCCAAAGCCTAACCAAACGGAAAAATCTATACAGTTGGTATAGCACAAAAACCGCTTCCAAATGGATGTTGAACTATCCAATTTTCAAAGTTCCAAAAGGAAGTTTTCCTTTTTAAAAAAAATAGAATGTTCTTCAAGTCCCTTAACAGGCCAAATATTAATTAATAAAACTATTAAAGAAATATCAAAGTTCCCATCTCTTGATGCTACTGAACTCACGGCAGCATTGCTAAGTGCTAAAGTGCTATTGATAAGGTTGAGCTGATATTCACAGATTGAGCTGCTAGTGCTAAAGTACAATCTATGGGGATAATTTACTTGGTGCTGCTGGACTCACGGCTATCATTCTCGGATAGCACTTCTTGTATTCTTTGTGTTGTTTTGGTGTTGTTGATTCCTCATCAACTTTTTTGGGTCGGATGTGGCATGTGATTGTCGAGTAGTTAAGGTGCCAACCTCGTTGGGATGTTAGCTTCTCGTTGTGATGCCGTTATCATCCATTCTCCCTTTAATCTTTGTATCCCTTGCATTGATTCATAAAATTCTTGTTGCCTTTCAAAAAAAAACCAAAGACAAACTTGTAAACTTGTAAACCCATGGTCAGATTATACGAAATCAATTTTAAAAACCCAACCGATTGTTCTCGAAATCAAACGAAATTTTTCCCTTAAAAAAAACAAACCGGGTATGGATAAAGGGAATAAATATATCTAAACCCAAATCACTGTTTATGGATCAAGTGAAGTAACGACAAAACAAAAGAATGGGAATCCAATAGTCTCAAAACAAGTGAAACGTGTGGTTAAGTATCAAAATACTAATTTGAACACTATAGTCCAAATATTTAACAGGGGCAAATCAAGTGCAACTACTTGATTATCAGACCACGACAATTAGCAAATTCCCCAGACTAATTGGGAAACACGCATTGAATGGAGAATGAAATTAAGGTTTGTAGGAATGAAAAGCCACTGAACAAATTCAATACAATGCAATGATAAGCAATCTTCACGACTTCTGTCCTTATCATTCAGACCATTATGAGTATCAGAATCAAGAACCCAGAATGAAATACACGAACCAAAAATTTCCAGAAGTTAAAACCGAGTTGGAAAAAGAAATTGCCTTAAGATTGTTGGAAACTCGGTTACAAAAATAACTGGAATAAATAGAAAACGTACCGGGCCAACTTAAGTACACCGAAAATTGGCAATAGACGTTTCGAGTCGAGGTGAGTATCAAAACAGTCTTCCCTTAAGGCAAATTCACCCTCCACTACGGCGCTGATGGAAAACTTGGGCGTTTGCCTCCCAGGAATACCCGACTTTCATCGAATGGAAGCAGCACTACAATTTGATCGGTTTGCGAACCAGGAAACTACGCAGAACTCTCAGAATAATTTATGCAGCAAGTGCAGAATGAATGCAATAAAAAACGCAAATGAATGAGGAAGAGGAGGGTCCTATTTATAGAAAAGCAGGCACCCAAATGGAGAGGTACGAACCCATTCAGAACCGTATAGACGTGACTGTTGGAAAAGAAGTTGGAACAAGCATACAACTGTTCGAAGTGGTACCTGGCTGAATGGCTACTATTATAGCCCGAAGAGTTGCCACCTTATACCCGTTGAAATACAAAGTCATGAAACTCTTGGTTTATAAGAGATGCAACTCTAGGTATATTAGCCTCCAATTCAAGGTAAATTCACAGGGATTAATAACTAATTAAAAGATATTTACACCCACTCAAAATGTTAATTATTTATACAAAGATATAATTTGGAGACAATTTCCAATTCACTCAAAATATGATTACAAAACCATATTTTTCCAACAGCTCTTTCCAACAATCAAGTCTTTCTCTTTCCTTCCCAACCTTTTCCAGCCGTTAGAAACTAGGAGAAGACTTTCCTTAATCTCTCTCCTCCTTCAACTTACTTGATTATTGGAGATAGCAATTTGAAGAAGATTATCCCTGCCATATGTAACTTCAATTTTCCCAAAGCCAAATCCCTTGATCTTCAATTTTGAAAATCCCCTTTCTTTCCATGGTTGATGGCTTCCATCGCTTCTAAACGTAGAAACCTAGAAAAATAATTCTGTTTATAAAGATAGAACATCTTGGAGAGGAAATTGGTCTTTGGTCCTTTCACAAACAGTGAATAACACAATTAGCCCAACAAGAATATTTCTCACCAATGAAGCCCAATTGACTAATGTAACTTCAATTAGGTTGTGTTTTGTTATCGTCAAAACCTAGAACCTTGGAAGATAAAGAGTGAGAATCTACAATGTACATATTATCATGTCTAGTGCCAACAAGAATGGTTATCTTTTTTGCCATATTTTCTATGATGCATTGCGATTTTTCAAAAATAACTCTATGACCCTTATCACACAATTGATTGATACTAAGAAGATAATTATGTCTTAATCCATCAACAAGCAACACACTTTCAATAGTAGGGAAGGGATCCTTACCAATATCACCAATACCTATGACTTTACCTTTGTTGTTGTCACCAAATGTTACGAATCCACCTTCTTTAGAAGATAAAGCACTAAAAAGCTTAGCATTACTAGTCATATATCTTGAGCATCCACTATCCAAGAACCACTTTTCATTCCTTTCCTTTGTGCTCAAGCATACCTACAAAATAATTTAGGCATTGGTCTTTGGCACCCATACTTGCTTGGGTTCTTGAATGTCAGTGACAAAATTCTTTGGAACCCATATCTTTTTTGGTCCAATATAGGTCTTTATTTTAATAGGACATTTATGCAAGATATGACCTTCCTCACCATAATAGTTACAAGTAGTAAAAGGACAAGATGAACTAGTTGCTCTCACAAAAAAAATGCTGATAAAACGTTTGCTTTTTCTTAGGATCAAAACCTAAACCAGCTTTGTAAAAAATGCATCTTTATTTGTTTCCCCAAAATAACATCCAAAGTTTCTCCCCCTTTAACAAACTTAGATAGAATAGTATTCAAGCTTTCAACCTCTTTTTTCATATTTTCATTTTCAAGCTCCAAATCATTAGAAATCCTTTTTGTTGAAATATTTTCTTCCAATTTTGCCTTCAAGGTTTCATTTTCTCCTTTCAAAAGTTCCTTTTCAGCAAGTAGTGAAGAGTTACTCTTTTTGAGAAAACTGTTTTTAGAACCTAATTTCTTAAACTCAGCATGCAATTCATGAAACACATATAATAATTCATCGTAAGTAAACTGATCATCTGAATCATCAAAGTTGTTTATGTCGCTGTTTTCATGAGCCATTAAGCATAGGTTCGCTTGGTCACTCTCCTCTTCAGAACTGGTTTCATCGCTGCCATTTCCCCATGCCGCAAGCATTGCTCTTTTTTTTGCTTTCTTGCTGGATTCCTTTGCTTGCGGACAGTCAAACTTGATGTGGCTTAGTTTTTTACACTCGTAACATATGATGTGATCTTTCTTGCTGTTCTCCTTCTTTGTTAAATCATTCTTGAAGAACCTTTTTCCACTCTTCTTTTTCTTTATCATGAATCTTTTGAACTTTCTCGTAAACATAGCCATTTTCTCATTGCTGTCACTTGACTCCGATGCATCTCCATCATTCTTTGAACTTGTGGTGGAGCATTTTAGAGCTATACTCTTCTTTTTCGGTTCTTGATCCTCTTCCAAGTTCAATGTTATCTCGTGAGTCAAAAGGGATCCCAGAAGTTCATCCAAGCTATACTTGGTGAGATCTTCTCTTGCCTCAATGATCGCGTTCACCTTTGGCTCCCATTGTGTGAACACCCCGCGGAGTTGCCCACAGAAAATGGTGGTTACGGTTGTTTTGGAAAATCAATTTGATGGATTGACAAGAGTCGCCACCCGGGTTTGAGGACCGTACACGAGAAACCAATTGAAAAATGACTCTTTTTTTTTTGCCCTTGGAGTAGAAAATGTTTCACTGGCCTCACAAAACGAGATTTCTCAGGTCTGGGAGCTAGGTTACGAGAGGGGAAGGAATTTAAAGCACCCCTCTCGCTCGGTGCGACCACCGGTCTTTACTAAGTATTTAAGGGATTTTTGGAAAACATCTGTTTCTTGAACTCAAATCACATGAACAAAATAAGAATGTAAAGATTATCATGATGAATCATGTGAAAGTGTATGCTTGTGACTGTGTGGATGACATCAACATGGAAGTATAATGACATAAATATTAGTAACAACAACTACAAACCATGAATAAAGTGAAATAAAAATTTGTTTTGAACCCATTTTGCAAAACCAGATCATCTTTCTTGTTTTCTTTCAAGCACCTGAAGGAACATTTCAAACGCCTGAAGCTGAGAGGATCAGGTGCCTGAAAGGGGCTTCAGGCGCCTGAAGCTGCTGCTTCAGGTGCCTGAAGCTGCTGTTTCAGGTGCTTACTCAAAATCATTTTCACCACTGTTTTGCCTTTGAAAATGGTAGAATAAACTATTTTAGACCCTTTTTGGAAAATACAATCTGATCTTTGAACTTTCCTTCAAGCACCTAAAGATGTGTTTCAAACACCTGAAGATGAGGGGATCAGGTGCTTGAAAAGGGGTTCAGGCGCCTGAAGCTGCTGCTTCAGGTGCCTGAAGCTACTGCTTCAGGTGCTTACTCAAAATCATTTGCACCACTGTTTTGCCTTTGAAAATGGTAGAAAAATGATGTTAACTCACTGTAATAAGGAAAACAAACTTGAAAGCTTCATTTAAAACCCATTCACACCATAAAACACCATTGATTCTTCATAAAAAATAAGTTTCTCATCCATTCAAATGGCAAAACAAAGATGTTCCACTCTTGCATGCAAAGAAAATGACCTCCAATAGATATTTTGTGAAAAAAACATAATTTTAACTACATTGATGGTCATTTTCCTCCTTAAAAAGTATGATTTTCACCTCTTTGGGTGGAAAAAAGAAAGGAAATAGTTTGTTCCTGGGATTTAAACCATCATCATCATAAAGATAGACCAAGAGAAAAGATTTTAAGACAAAAAAAAATGAAAATGATTTGGGCCTGAAGCTGCTGCTTCAGGTGCCTGAAGCTGCTGCTTCAGGTGTCGAGCAAAAATGCTCTCTTGATGTATTTAAGTCATAATAAGCCCATTGTTGGTATCAAGAACCAACATAGACCTACTGACTTCCCTCAATAAGAACTTTGTAACATTGATTTGGTAGAATCACTACCTTTTAGAGCTTAAAAATGGATGATTAGGCAATGGAAATGGGTTTTGGATGGATGGTAGATGACTTGGATCAGATTAGAGGCTAGTTTTGGGTAGTTTCTTGAGAGAAAAATGTTAGAACTTGAGTATCATGTGTTTTTGGTGGAAGATGGATGGATTGGAGGTGATGTTTGGATGATTTTTGGTTTTTTTAGAGAGAGAAAATGGCTGGGTTTTGTGTATTTTTCCAGAAAATTGATGGAACCCCTTCAAAGGAGGGGTGTGGGGGTTTAAATAAGGCTCCAAAGGTTGGTTTAGGTCCCCTAAGGGTCATTTTAGGGGTTGGTTTAGGCCATAGACGCTCCTCCCTTGCAGAATCAGCCAAAATCACGTCATAATCATTACACCCAAACTTTCCCACTTAAAATTTAAAATTCTGGAAAACTGCTTCAGGCGCCTGAAGCAGCCCTTCAGGCGCCTAAAAGGCCCCTTCAGGCGCCTAAAGGGATGGCTTCAGGTGCATGAAATGGCTTCAAGTGCCTGAAGGGAGGTGCTTCAGGTGCATGAGAGAGGTTCAGGTGCCTGAAGGGGAATGGTTCAGGTGCATGTAGATGCGCTTCAGGTGTATGGAATGGATTCAAAGGCTTCTTTTGGTTTTTGGTTTGGAAGTGTTTGGTAGGTTTTGGTTAAATTCCAATCATCCATTTTAAGTTCTAAAAAGTGTTTAAAAGTTCATTTCATCATCGGGAATGGTACGGATTTTCGTAGGCCCAAATTGGGGTGTCTATACATTGCTTTGGTAGTGACCTGAGAATCTTCCTCACAAGATCAACATTAGAGTAAGGTTTTCCAAGAGATTTTAAACCATTAACAGTATCCGTAAAATGAGTGAACATGCTTGAAATAGATTCACCAGGTATCATTTTAAACCGTTCGTATTTATGAACTAGCATGTTAATCTTAGACTCCTTAACTTGATTTGTGCCCTCATGTGTAACTTATAGCTTATCCCATATTTCTTTAGCAGATTCACAAATAGAGATTTGATTAAATTCTATGGGGTCAAGTGCACAATATAACATGTTCATGGCCTTGGCATTTAATTGAACGCCTTTCAAATCATTTTCATTCCATTCCATTTCTTCCTTATCAATGACTAACTCATTCACAATTTTAATTGGTCGATATGGTCAACTAATAATCACTTTCCACACCTCACAATCAGTGGCTTGAATATAAATATGCATCCTAGCCTTCCAGTAGTTAAAGTTAGACCCACTAAACAGAGGAGGTCTATTCGTCGATTGGCCTTCGGGGAGGAAGGTGCCACAAGAGGTTGCCATAGATCTACTCTAAGACGATTAAGTGCAAAAAATAACTAGAGCCGAGGCTCTGATACCAATGTCAAAACACAGTCCTAAAAGGTTACTGCAATAAGATTGAGCAGACGCAAAATAGATGCAACACAGTAAGCTTAATAGATTGAGCACACTCAGAATATAAACATAGTAGATGCAGAAAATTAATTAACAGACTTCTCAGATTGTAAGATCTTGGAACTAATCAATTAATTATGCAAGCCATTATAAGCTAAGTTTGATTTAAGAAGTATTTCAACCAATTTATGCAAACTAGATATGAAGAACAGGAAAAAAAAAAGAGTGAGGGAGAGAGAAATCAAACATGAGGATTTTTATTTTTTTATTTTTTTTTGAACGGCAAAAAAGGATTTTATTAATCTTTGGAAACGAATTACAACGATTAAAGGGATCCAAGGGGACCCCAAGGAAATAACAAAGGGTTAACGAATTGGCAACCAAAGAAAGCAAAATGCATCCCCCACTAAGAAGACTTCAAAGCAGCTGGAGAAAAGATCTGAGGATGCTCCCATTCCCCACAAAGAACGCACACCACGAACCTTCAAGCACTCCACATATCCTTTAGGAGCTCTATACTTCTACTCCACTCAGATTTAGTGCTCTATACTTCTACTCCACTCAGATTCAAAATTAGCAACCATGCACCTTAACTTGAGGATTTTTATAGTGGTTCGGTCTGCAACTTCACGGCCTATTCCATTCCCCGAGTGTCGTACTCGAGAATTGCTGCACTATCTCCAATAGTTGTTACAAACCTCTAGCTTTGAGGGTGCTAGAGAACCTTTACAATGAGTGAATACTTCCTGAATCCACTCCCAATTAGCTAAGAATCCGGCACTAGTCAGACCCAACCCAAGTGATTTTTCTACCCAAAAATCACTCAAAAAAATAGGCTAGAATTTGAGAACAAGGGTGTGAAATTTCCCTTTACAATAGCTGTCAAAACAACTCAAGCTAGTGCAAAGAATTCAAGATGTAAGCAGAGTTAAATGACAGAATTTCAAGTAATGGCTCATTGGAGATTTTTTCCGTCAAAATACCGTAGCTGTAGCTTCCTCTTTGTTCTCTTTTTAATGTTGAAGACCCATTGAACGTTTGTAACGGTCCGATATTTTCATAAATAAAAATTTTGTTTTAATAAATCATCTTATTGTAGGTTAATCATTTAACCTAAATCAATTTCTTGGAATATCACATTTTAACCTTCCTAGATACTTGCATGTATGTCCACATATATGTTCCTACATATATTATTCCATTAGCCTAACCTAAATACTCTAACTATACTTATAACCCAACTAGACATCACCTCACCCATCTAATACATCATCTCCTCCTTGTCAATCCATGTTTAACCATTTTTGTTTACCATTTGAAATCAGCCTATAACATCTCAACAACACAAAGGGGGAGTTTCCTCTAACCAATGGACCATGTTTTACCTCTAAACCCATGGGTTTATGCTCTACACCCACTCCCCTATAACTCGATCTTCCTCCCCTAATCTGAAATTTTCAGCATTCTCTTCCCTCCTTCACCTGCAAATACTCTACCAATCAGAAAAATCTAGTGAGAAATAGAGAGCTTAAAACTTAGAGCACAAATGGAGTTTCTAGGAGAGAGACAGAGAGAGAGAGAGTTGGGTTTTAGTGTACACATTTCCACACACCCAAATCTTCTCTTATATTCTCAAGCACCCTCAAAACACTCAAATCACCACCTCAAAGCCATCCTAAAGCCCTTCTTGCCGGTCATCTTCGCCGGTGTCGGTTTTGCCAAAAATATCATTTCCTTGCTTTGATCTTCAAAGGAAAGGTAGATTAATTTTTTACCCACTTTCCCTTAGTATATTATGACCCTATTAAGTTGTTTTTAAGGTTTGATAGTTGTAGATATCAAGCTCGGACGTCGAAACACCCATAGTCGGGCATCCCCTATTTTACCGAAACAAACTGTAGCATTACTGGAACTCCATGTGAATAGTTCTATTCTTTTGAAAATGTTATGGCTTTATTACACTGTGAACCCTTATTTTGTTTGACATTATGGATTGACATGAAAACAAATTAATTTCTTGCATGTATTGCCTTCTAAGTTCTAAATGTTAAATGCTTAAATTATTAAGTACCATTTTCAAATCTTCTATTGTGTTATTACTGAAGGGTTTTATCTTTATTAAAAGAAAGCTTAAGTAAAAGATTAATAAATCTTGTTATAAAATATAGTATTTGTAAAAGATAATTATAAGTAACAAATGTTTATTACATAAACTTTATGTTTGGGCACAAGACTAGTTTATTTGTGTAAATAATCTTTACTGTTAAAGATAGGGCAAGTATATAAACATATTTTTGTTATATAGCCTAGTTACTTGGTAATTAGTGAATCTGACCCTAAGTCTGTATTGATAATACATTATTTATCTATTTAATTTATATATATATAGTTATATACAATATAGTAATTGGTTTAATTAATACCATGTTTTAAATTGGATAATATAGCAACAGATTTCTTATTGAAGTAAATGAGGTTATAAAAATTTACTAACTTCTACGGAAGTTTAGGCTAAAATTATTATTAATTTTTTTTTTACTCAAATTGTTTATTTTATGAAAGATACATATGTTGACGAATATAGCGCTTAAGTGGTTTAAATGAATTTATGTGCTGAGTCTCAAAGAACTCAAATGTCATTTGGACCAATCCCAAACCTCTACATGAATTGCTTGTACGTTATCAATTGTTATACTCGTTTGAATATGTATTGTTCGATTGCAAGTTAATTATGTTCATGGAATGTGAGAAAGGACAACTAGGTTGACTGGGTTGGTGTCCCGATTTAGACGATCACGTAGACGTTTTAAGTTAAGGGAAATTGAAAATTGATTAAGAGTGATTTGTTGAGACATGGAGGTTATCCCAAGATGATGTTGAGATATGGGAGGTTATCCCGAGATTGTGAATGGTGGTCAACCAAGGATTGTTATTGAACGAAATCCTAAGATATGGCATTTTGGATTTCTCCAGATTGAATTATTTGGTGATATAAGGGTGATTTGTATTATAGACCGGGTCACGGCTATATACTCCTGAGGTTACGGTCAATTTTTCGTGGGCCCAGTGGTACGGTTAGTCCCTGGGAAATTCATTCTTGTGAGGCATTTGATGAATTCCGACTAAGTAGATAACTTAGGCTTTTCATCTGGGCTCCCGGTCAGGGCAAGAAAGGAGGAGTTGAATCACGAAATAGCTATAGACTTGGTGGTTATTCGGGAGGTTGTTCTCTAGATTGAGGACTTAGAAGAGAACATAAGCTAAAGACTAGTTAATGAAATCATTTGTTTGTTATTTAATTTTGTACTTTCTTTCAAATATGCATGAACCGTGGTTAATTGTAATGTAAGGGTTGGTGGGTAGGAGTTATCTATTGGGTGATTTAATCACTCATGGTGCTGCTATGGCTCTGGCATTTTACGCCAGGTATTGAAGGAGAAGGAGGAGCGTACTACCAGACGGAGGAGTTCCCTATTGAATAGATAACAACAGACGAGTGGGATCTAAACCTGAACCTCTAGAGATCCAGCACCTCCTTTATTTTGTGGGACAAATGTAATTTAATTTCCCAAGAATAGTACTATGTTTCTTTGTACTCGAACTAAGACAATTATGTTATTTTCACTACTTAATTAATGAGATCCTTTTTATTTATATTAATCTTTTATTAAATAATTTAAGTTAATGCTTCCGAAAATTGGGGCGTTACAACGTTGGAGTTTTGCTTTTACCCGTTGCACAAAATCAGCCACCTATGTTTCCTTCTTAGTTCTTTCCAGCAATCAAGTCTTCCTCTTTCCTTCCCAAGCTTTTCCAGCCGTTAGAAACTACGAGAAGATTTTCCTTAATCTCTCTCCTCTTTCAACTTACTTGATTATTGGAGATAGCAATTTGAAGAAGATTATCCCTTCCATATGTATCTTCAATTTTCCCAAAGCCAAATCCCTTGATTCTTCAATTTTGAAAATCCCCTTTTCTTTCCATGGCTGATGGCTTCCATCGCCTCTTTTCTCTCAAATGTTGAAACCTAGAAAAATAATTCTGTGTATAAAGATAGCACATCTTGGAGAGGAAATTGCTCTTTGGTCCTTTCACAGACAATGAATAACACAATTAGCCCAATAAGAATATTTCTCACCAATGAAGCCCAATTGACTAATGTAACTTCAATTAGGTTGTGTTTGTTATCATCAAAACCTAAAACCTTGGGGCTAACACTATGCATATTTCTCATTACATCATACTGTAGTTATAATTATAATAAATGCTTCTAAATTGATCATCAAAATATTTAACTTTTTTATTTTTTTCTTGCATATTCTGTAAATACCAGAATAGCTAAATGAGACAAATCTTGCGAGTGCAGGTCAACATCAGTCAATATGGGAGGGTCTTTAGTGTCAATTTAACATACAATGATAGAGCATCTTCATTGGTTGAGTCAAAATTTTCAATGTCAAATCTGTAATTTGGATTAGTACGATGTTTTTTTAGTCATTTTCTTAACAAAGTTGTTCCGGTAGTACGGCAGTTTTTTTTTGGGTATACCCTAAGGTAGCCGGTGATAAAGTTAGATCATATCATAGAGATTTGAATCACACGAGAAGGTCCGCCTTCCCATTTGATGAGTTGACAAATATGGCAAACCCATTTCTTCGGCAAAATTTAGCTAGCACAAAAAATGGGAAAGCCCAAAGTGGCCAACCATTAAAGTGCACAAAATAGAAGTTTCGATAAAATTCCAGGCCGCCCCTACTTTTTGTGGGGACTTCCATCCAAACCCAATATTGACTTTCACTCCTTCCTAGGCCCTGCCGCGCGTGAGGTGACGTCATATGATAAACTTATTATTCTAACGGGCGCGCCAATCGGGTAAAACCAATGAAATCTCGAGTAAAACCAATATACCCAATAAATTAAAGCAATCAAGTACAGTACTTGGAGGCAGACAACATTTTCTTCTGAATAATTGTCTCCCTCTCTCTCTCCTCTCAATAAAGTAAAACAATCAACTTTTTCTTCTTATAACCAGTGAAACCCCTGGGTAAACCTCGCACAACATGGTACAGAGTACTCCCTCTCTCTCCTCTCCCTCTTTCTTTAATTTATTACTACCCACCCTCTCTCTGACTCTAACAATCATCTCTCTCTCTATATTGCTATACTCTCTCTCTCCTCTCTCTCTCTCTCTCTCTCTTTATTAGAGCTCAGATCGCCTGTGCCGAAAACCCCTGTGCCTCTGTGCCGAGGGGGTTTTCGGTCGTTGGATCACTCAGAAAAATATTGTTAAAACCTATTCGACGAGATCTATAAAACAAGACCCATATTAGATATGAAATTATGCGCCAAAAAAAATTTAATTTTTTTGAAGGGTGTGAATTCTTCTATTTGCAGGGTGTGAATTTTGTATTTGAGCTGTGTGAATTGTGTAATTTGGAGAGTGAGTTGTGATGCGTGAATTCTGTATTTGAGAGTTCTGAATTCTTCCATTTTGGAATGTGTGAATTATGCATTTGAGTGTGTGAATTGTGTATTTTAGGAAGTAAGTTGCGACGTGTGAATTCTGCATTTAAAGGCTGTGAATTCTTCTGTTTGGAGGGTGTGAATTCTACATTTTAGGGGTGTGAATTTTTTCTTATTGGGATGAGAATTGTGTATTTTTTTATTTTGGAGAGTGAGTTGTGAGATGTGAATTCTTTCATTTTGGAAGGTGTGAATTATTCAGAATGATTGTGAATTAGTATTAATTAATGGGCATAAAATCGCTTTTTTTACATGTACAAAATTTCATATTCAAATGGGATCTTATTTGAAAGATCTCATAAAGTAGATTCCAAATATATAATTTTTATAAAAAATAATTGTGTGTAATAAAAGTTATTTTATTTTTAAATCGAAAAATAAGAGAGAGAGAGAGAGAGAGAGAGAGAGAGAGCCTACACGCCTATTGTAATTTCCTATTGACTGCACCAATCAATGCCACTGTGCCAATCAATGCCATGATGTGTGATTACTGGTGATGTGATCTATCCCATTTTAATGCTGAAAGACCAGTACTATTGAACTTCCAATGGGCGCGCGAGTGACAAAAGACGCCTGATTACACGCCTGACGCCTACAAGCGCCTACGAGCCTGACGCGTACGTGATGTGACAGCTGTACTTTTTAACTTCTGCGCGTGGCAATGGGTTTAAGAGAAATGTGTTTGACATGAGGTGGGTTTGGAAGGAAAACTCTTGACAAAATAGGGCCGGCCAGTAAGAAGCCCTTTTAGTTTTGACTGATGAAATAAATGACAATTGAAAATATATGTTCTTGAGGACCCAATTTTTTTTTGGGTTACATAGAACAATATATGATAAGTTTCAGTCGCCCTTAGTGGATTCGACCAAGAATCAATGGAGGAAGAAATCAAAGATGATCTATATTATATTAGTGGATAACAACTATACACGTGTACATATGTGTATTAAGTTAAAATTTTTTAACATGATCAAGAGAACAGAAATACTATAAAGCCAAGACAAAGTGTTTAAAACAGTGGCACCGCAGTGTCCTAACAAGTACAATAAAAGTGACAGAGGAAGCAGGAATTGATGCCACAATTCATTTCAAAAGCAAATTAAGGCGGGGGCAGATTTAGGCCTGGTTCCACTAGGAGAATTTTTGGATTTTCTTTTTTGGTTTTGCAGGTTTTACGAGACATGTCATTTTCCTTATATACATTGATTAAAAAAGTCAAAAAATAAATTTAATAGAACGAGACCTAATATCTATCCAAAATGACCAACACGAAAAGAACCAACTAAAGAAGAAGGGATGAAAGCATGTGAAACAGGCAAACACGTAATACAAAAGGATATGGCTGATCTTGATTACCTTCTTCACACCTAATTACTCCTTTCTAGAAATGAATTGACTCTAATTGAATTGGTAATCTAAATTAGAGTTGGTAATCTACCAGAAACTCGATAGAGAAATAATTTCTCTCTCCAGAGCTTGGTAGAGCACCAACCAGCTAGAGGTCATCTCTAACTCCTTTCAATGAAATCCCTTATTTGTTTTTGAGAGTGAATCCCATGTTTAGATTACCATTATATATAGCATTCCACAATGGGTGGGTGAATCTCGACCTTGGGATATCATTAATCCTAGTCAAGCCAACCTAATTAATATTTCAATAAAGAGAATCGATAAAATGCAAGAACGAAATCTGATACTTTTAGCAAATAATATAAACTCCATTAATAACATGCCGAAAGAAGATTGAATTGCTTCCTTTTGGAGGAAGAATTACCAAATGCTTTATGTGAGCAAAATCTGACCAAATATGCTCTTAGTTTTGTTTTCGTGTTAATTTTGATTTGCTTTTATTGTTGGGTAAATTTCACTTACCTCTCCTAAGGTTATTGACAAATACAGAGACCTCTTTTATACTTTCTCAAACTCCACTGCCCTTCCTTACTTTTCAAACTAATTGTCACTTTCCTCCCTTGCCATTACTTTAAGACTAACGGTGTTAACTTGTTCCATCAAATAACCGTAGTATCCTTTTAAGCATATATTTTTCACCCTAAAAAAACAGTTTTTTAAAACATAGAGTTAACAAAGTTTTTCAAAAAAATTAAACCGTTTTTCATTGTTAAAAAATAGCTTATAAACAAAAAGTATCGAAGAGAATTTTTTCAAAAAACAACTTTTTGAATTTTTTTTTTTCAAAATAGTTCTTCGAGAGAAAAAAGCTAATTTTGAAAATAGTTTTTTTAAAACATTTTTTTGAAATACAAAAGTTTTGATTTTGGATTAAAAACTATTTTTCGGTAAATCGTTATTTTAAAAAGTTTTTAAAATATTTTTTTCCCAAAAATCTAAATATAAAATTCGAAAAAAAAAGTTCAAAAAAATATATTCAAAACTGGTTTTTTTTCCTATAAAAAAAACTATTTTCAAGAAAAACAAACTAATTTTAAATGAAAAACAATTTTAGTTGTTTGAAATTTTTTTAAAAAAGATTTTTTATGGCGGATAATATATACTAAGGGTACTGCAATCATTTCACGTTAAAAGTTAACACAGTTCGCCTGAAAGTAAGGGCAAGGGAGGTAAGTGACAATTAGCACAAAAAGTAAGGGGAGGGCAGTGGAATTTTAGAAAGTATAAGGGAGGTCTCTTATTTCTCAGAAACCTCAGGCATGGTAAGTGAAATTTACCACACTGCCACACTGTCGTCGGAATCTTAGGGGATAGACCGCTATTGGTGACCTGAATAACGGCTTGACCGCCACACCATAATAGGCCAAAACCATCCACACAACGACCATACTGCCACCGTAAAACTAGAAAACCCCAACCACAACATGAGCCCTTAGGTGTTAGGCATAAAACTAGAGCAGCCCCACAACGAACAACCGGTGGCATCGTGAAGATGACAGCCACAAATGCCCTCACCCGACCCCCACAAAACCCCCCAAAGTTCAACACCCAACTCTAGGCGCTGCACATAAACCGTTAGGCAAAGAAGGGCCGGCAGCCAAATCTACTAAGTGTTAGGCAGAGAAGGGCGCAACCAACATTGACACCCACGTCGATCCGATCTAAAGGAGGGAGAAGAAAAACTTTGGGAGAGAGGGGGATGAAAGAGAGAGGAGAGGAGGGAGGGAGGGGCCAGGCGCCATAGATGCACCACCCGCACCATAGCTGGAACACCAAAACCTTCAAAAAGAAAGAAAAAAGAAGGTGAAGGGGAGGAAGGAAGCGGGAGTCGAGTAACATATTTATAGAATATAATATATATTGGTCTGTCCCTTTTTATGTGATACCTTTGAGAAACGTGTATTTTTTGTGGACGTTAAAATATGTATTTCCGTAGAGCGTTTTTATTTTTTATTTTTGCACCAAATTAAAGTACTCAATGAGAACTTTAATTTGGTATAAAAAAATTTAAAAATTATATAAAGAAATATGTTTTTAGGAGTTTGAAATTGCACGTATTCCGATGGGGATCACTTAAAAAGGGATGGAGGGAGTATAATTTAAGGGGCTCCATGTATGTAATTCGGCCCTTGTCATCATCCATTTTAGAGAAGGATGCAAGTGTATTCAAAGTTACATCAATTTGCGAAATTTGTTTTTTCTTTGCATTTTTCAAGATGAATGATTGAATTATCATTAATATGGTCGATAATTTTTTGGGAGGAACTCACCTTCATACTTCCGTATCTCAAAATTCCTCCAAACTTGAACTTGCAAGTCTCACCATGGTTCCAAAAGTTGTAATTACAACCGCACACATAGACATCTAATAGAAAATTAATAGTCCTATCAAATAGTAGTTTTGATTGGAGATAAATTGAAGAACAAACTACTCATATTTTGTTCGGCGGGAAATGTGATTTTAAACTTAAACTACCTATTTTTTAGCATACCATTTTAATTTGTTTTTACATGTATCAATGTCCTAAAAATGTATTCTTTTTCCAAAATATTTTTTGAACCTTACAAAATGAACAATTTAGATCAATGATTGGAGACCCATTGTTCTCTCCAAGTTAATTGAGTATGAAAAGGTCTCCAAACAAAAATAGGGTTTAGAGGTGAGCTAATTTATTGGGCATAGATATAATCCAAATCCCTGCAGAAATATTCTTTTCAATGGAATAGGGCCTAACAAACAAATAGAAAAATGACTCTCTCTTCTCTCTCTCCCTCTCATCCCTGATTCATCCAGAACTATAAATCTTACAAGGTGATTCTCGTCTTATGAATCATAATCCAAACTCCCATGAGGAGGCTCTCTCTCTTCTATTTTCCAGCCAAATATAGTATTAGGTACAAGTGTTTAATCTTCTATATGTATATTGCACTTTCTAGCATGAAGATTAATCTAGCATTAATGGTAGCCGAAAAGATCATATGGCTTTTTCTTTCCATCATGCTTTACTCACTATGCTCTGGCATCGCACCAAGAAATGAAGCTCGATCTTTCAGAAGGGGATAATGGTTATTCAAACTGAAAAACGGTAGACCTTGTCAAACAAACTGAAAAATAACTCTATTCTCCTGCATGTAATTCTCCTCTCGCCAACTTTTTGTATATTTATTTCTATTCTTTAATGCATATGACTAACAGAGAAAAGGTTTTCTGAAACAGAGGTTTGAAATAGCCATTTATTGGTTCTCTTTGCCCTGTCGATAAGAGTTTCCTTGCAATGGTGTTGGTCAGCTAGGGCTTCCTGGAATTCTGGAGTTGTCATGCATGGGATATCCGCGGTACTGTTCCAATGCAATCTTAACTCCAAAATCATCAGTTGGCATCTTGGAAAGGTTGTAAATAACCAACGCATCTTGCGCAACCTTACAGAGAATCACGAAAATTGAATACACCATTCTTTCTATCACTGTTAGAGTTTGTCCCACATTGGTTAATTATAACCTCCGAGTCTAGTATATGAGCCTGGGTGGTCTCTCCACTCATTACCAATTGGTTTAGAGTTGGATGCTTTAGTAAGTGGTATCAGAGTAGATGGCTGACGATCTATGGGCGGACTCTCCTGGAAGCGTCGATGGTTGAGGGCTTGCATGCACAAAGACTCTCAGAGGAGCAGGAAAAAACCATTGTAGTGCGTGCGGCACCTGGCTGGCAAGCAAGGTGGCTCTCATGGAGTATGGTGGCTCTCGAAGAAGTGAGTGCGGTAATTAAGCCCCTGTTCAGACACAGTGTTGGAGAGATAGATCAAGAATTAAGGGGGAGTCAAATGGATAAGATCAAGGGGGAGCTAAGCCGAATGCATGTTTCACACATGAGGGGGAGATTGTTAGGAACATGTGTGAAGGATGAGTCCTACCACTACAACAAAAATGATAAACCGTGACGAAATTCTGGTGACGAAATTAATTTTTGTCTCCTATATGACTATTTTGAGAGGAAAAATATAATTCGTCTCTAATTGGGAGGATAAACAAAAATAAAGGTGATGAAATTTTATTTCGTCTCTAAACTTGTGGAAGAATGGAATTTTTGGTGACGAAAATAATTTTTCGTCACTAATATGTTCCCTCCACATCTTTTTGGTGACGAAAATATTTTTTTCTTCACTAATATGTTCCCTCCACATCTTTTTGGTGACGGAAATATTTTTTTCTCACTAATATGTTCCCTCCACATCCTCCCTAGGAGAGCAAACCAATAGAAGACAAAAATATTCCTCACAAAAGAGAAGACTTTGGCCCAAGAAATTTTTTTCGTCACCCATTTACTCTATTTTTTTGAATAAGTTAGCTTCCTAAATTTCATCAACCGTTACTAGAAACAGGACTATGGCGACGGTTTTATTAACCGTTAGTAGATTAATTTTACTCCACCAAAACTAATTTTCCTTATTTATTTAATCATTATGTACTCTTTAATATGTAAAAGATAGATGGTTTTGATTGAAAAAAATTACTCAAGTGTGGGGTCGAGTCTTGCAATCTAAAAAAATGACCCGACGAACTTCGATTTTGGTGACAATGACGAGATGTGAAATGCCAACGGTTTAAATCGACACTTGTAAATATGGAGTTTGTAATTACATTTAAAATATATATGTTAAATGTAATTTATAACAAACTATTAAACCAGATTAAAAAAAACTTATTTGTATAGTATAAACAAGATTAAAAAAAAGAAAATTTATAAAAAGGCTTATGTTAAAAAAGAAAATTTATTAAAAATATGATATTAGTAGGTGTTTGTATAATGGGTGTTCAAATGGGGAGCATAAAACAATGGGAATAAAAAAAAACTTATTTTTATAGTATAAACTGAATTGAAAAAAAATTATTAAAAGGCGTTTGTTAAAAAAGAAAATTTTTTCTTTCAAAATGAAAAAATATATATTTAAAAATATATTAGTTGGTGTTTGTATAACGGGTGTTCAAATGGGGGGCATAAAACAATGGGAATAAAAAAAAAACTTATTTTTATAGTATAAACTGGATTTAAAAAAAATTATTAAAAGGCGTTTGTTAAAAAAGAAAATATTTTCTTTCAAAAAGAAAAAATGTATATTTAAAAATATATTAGTTGGTGATTGTATAATGGGTGTTCAAATGGGGAGTGCAAAACAATCGGAATAAAAAAAAGTTATTGTATAGTATAAACTCGATCAAAAAATTTATTAAAATAAAAGGCTTTTGTTAAAAAAGAAAATTTTTTGTGTTAAAAAATAAAAAAAATTATTAAAGTTGTGATATTAGTAGATGTTTGTATAATGGGTGTTCAAATGGGGAGCATAAAACAATGGGAATAAAAAAAAAACTTATTTTTATAGTATAAACTGGATTTAAAAAAATTATTAAAAGGCGTTTGTTAAAAAAGAAAATTTTTTCTTTCAAAAAGAAAAAATATATATTTAAAAATATATTAGTTGGTGTTTGTATAATGGGTGTTCAAATGGGGAGCATAAAACAATGGGAATAAAAAAAAAATTATTTTTATAGTATAAACTGGATTTAAAAAAATTTATTAAAAGGCGTTTGTTAAAAAGGAAAATTTTTTCTTTCAAAAAGAAAAAATATATATTTAAAAATATATTAGTTGGTGTTTGTATAATGGGTGTTCAAATGGGGAGTGTAAAATAATCGGAATAAAAAAAAAATATTTGTATAGTATAAACTCAATTAAAAAATTTATTAAAAGGCTTTTGTTAAAAAAGAAAATTTTTTGTGTTAAAAAATAAAAAAAATTATTAAAGTAGTGATATTAGTAGATGATTGTATAATGGGTGTTCAAATGGGGAGCATAAAACAATGGGAATAAAAAAAAAACTTATTTTTATAGTATAAACTGGATTTAAAAAAAATTATTAAAAGGCGTTTGTTAAAAAAGAAAATTTTTTCTTTCAAAAAGAAAAAATATATATTTAAAAATATATTAGTTGGTGTTTGTATAATGGGTGTTCAAATGGGGAGTGTAAAATAATCGGAATAAAAAAAAATATTTGTATAGTATAAACTCAATTAAAAAATTTATTAAAAGGCTTTTGTTAAAAAAGAAAATTTTTTGTGTTAAAAAATAAAAAAAATTATTAAAGTAGTGATATTAGTAGATGATTGTATAATGGGTGTTCAAATGGGGAGCATAAAACAATGGGAATAAAAAAAAAAACTTATTTTTATAGTATAAACTGGATTTAAAAAAAATTATTAAAAGGCATTTGTTAAAAAAGAAAATTTTTTCTTTCAAAAAGAAAAAATATATATTTAAAAATATATTAGTTGGTGTTTGTATAATGGGTGTTCAAATGGGGAGCATAAAACAGTGGGAATAAAAAAAAAACTTATTTTTATAGTAGAAACTGGATTTAAAAAAAATTATTAAAAGGCGTTTGTTAAAAAAGAAAATTTTTTCTTTCAAAAAGAAAAAATATATATTTAAAAATATATTAGTTGGTGTTTGTATAATGGGTGTTCAAATGCATGCGGAGTGTAAAACAATCGGAATAAAAAACAATTATTTGTATAGTATTAACTCGATTAAAAAATTTATTAGAAGGCTTTTGTTAAAAAAGAAAATTTTTTGTGTTAAAAAATAAAAAAAATTGTTAAAGTAGTGATATTAGTAGGTGTTTGTATAAGTATAAAATTTATAAAAGAAAAGATATTAGTAGGGGTTTGTATAAGAATAATCCGGTTTTTATAGTATAAATATTAAAAAGGTGCATAAATGGCATAAGTGGTGGCCTAGCTCAGCTGGTTCGTGCGCGCGCGCACAAGCGAGGTCTCCGGTTCGATTCCCAGGAGGAGCAAAATTCTCAATTTTCAGCTGCCACGCGGGGTACACGTAGGCGCCACACGGTAACACGTCAGCAGTTTCCTTCATCAATTTCTGTCACGGTTAGTGACGAAAATTTTTGTCACCTAAGTAGTTTCCTTCATCAATTTCTAGTCACGGTTAGTGACGAAACTAGTGAGTGGGTGAAAAATAATTTGCAAATTGGTGATGAAAAATTTCGTCACCAAAATTTAGTATAGGTGACAAAACAATAATTTCGTCACCAGGTGACTTTCGGAGACAACCTATAGGTGACAAAACTATTTTTCGTCACCAAGACTATTAGAGACAAAAACCATGCATTTCATGACGATTTCGTTCGTCTCCAAAGACCTAATTTCTTGTAGTGTGCTTGACCGACCAGGTGACTAATAATAAGACTAATAAAGACGCGTCCCAAGCGTAGGACTCTTGACCAGTGTAGCACAATAATTCCGGAAGTACCGGAGTCGAACCACAGAGACGACTGAAGTGCTTGACTCGAAAATGTAAAAGTGCAGTTTGAACTGGCTCTTAGGTAGCCACCCTTTGATTTTATGAGATTTATTAACTAATTGCTAAGCTAGTTTAACTTATTGAATGCAAATTAATAAAAAGAAAGCACAGCTGCGGGAACCCGGCGTCCACGCCTATCCTAACCATTATTTACTCGGGCCACAATTAATCCTTTCACTGATTTTAGAATACGAGAAAGGCTTCCTAACAAATGCGCACCACCTGTCACCAGATTCCGTGCGCATTCGAATTCCGGTAATGCCTGGGTTTGTTTGTTAGAAAAGTTCCTAATTCCTAAAATTGCTCGAAAATTGATTTAACTCGGCCCCGAGGTGAAATAATGATTAGTCTAGACATGGGCGCCTTCGCCCCGCAACCGCACTCCAGGCGACTACTCACTCATGTCGATACTAATTTCAAGAAACGAGTTAACACTAAATCTAAACATGCTTGAACAATTGAATATGAAAACAATAACTAAAGATACCGTAGATTGCAAAGAAAACTTGAACTTGATTAACAATCCGCGAAAACAATCTGGAAACTGGAATTCTCGAACGAAACTTTAATGTAGAATGCTGAACGAAGAACGGTAGCCGAAAACTTGAAGAGCAAAAACCTAAGAAAATTCGTGGAACCCTAATCTGGGTAAAAACATAAGTATATATACTAATCTAGAAATCTCAATGAAAAACAAACGAAAATCGGAAATCATTCCTCGCTCATAGCCCGAAACGACCACGTTTAGTGGCCACGTAAACCATCCGGTAGCGCTACAGGCATTTCTTGGTAGCGCTACCGCCTGCCTTATCGCGCGCGTTGACCGGCTGACTGCTCGTTTGACCGTTGACCATCAGCTCTAATGCACCGGTAGCGCTACACCTATTTTGGTGTAGCGCTCAAAAACTCTCTGTTCATCTTTTGCACCCTTTTGTGCCCAATTTGAGCGCTCCTAGGAATTGGGGTAGCCTTCCCGACGGGTTTTAATCACTTCCATGCAAAATTCGCCCGCTTCAACTCTTGATCTACGTGCATGAATTTCTAGCGTCTCGAAATCACACTCATGACCTTACAATACCTGCAAATTATACTCGAGACACAAAAACACCACGTGCACATATTAATCGGAAAATAAGCTCAAATCGCACGTCTATCATGCTAAACCACCCTACTTAGGCGCTGGAAAGCAAGCTTCCCACGCGCCTATCATAGTGTACATCGGATAAATAGAAAAAGAGTTGGACCTTAATATACAATTTGATGGCTCACCACTTATTAGGCTTAGTTTTTTAAGGGGGTGTTCCACTAACAAAAAATTGTTTTTTTCAAACACCGAGACAGGTCATTCTCTCACAACACATCAAATAAAAAACTGTGAAAAACCAATTTTTTCAAAAAACTGGGTTAGTGGAACACCCCCTAAGTGGATATGGGTCATTCAATGTATATTGAGTCCATGTGATGTGGTGGACTATGTGGATACTGCCCAACTTATTGGGCCTATGCGCCCACAAGGGAAGAACCTCAGTCGGATAGACTCCTAACAATGGAAGAAGACTCTCTTGGCCTTGGAGGATTTTGGACAAGATTCTCTTGGCTATTGCCCCGTTGTTTGTGCCATAAGTGCACCTTGTTTCGTTGTGATCCCAATGTTGTGGATCCATTGTTTAACTCTCCACGTGCAGGTCAAGAGTTGCATGTACGGGGGAGTGTTAAAGCTTGTCCCACATTGGTTAATTATAACCTTTAAGTCTAGTATATGAGTCTGGGCTGTCTCTCCACTCATTGTCAATTGGTTTTAAGTTGGATGCTTTAACAGTCACGGAAAGAAACTAAGCAGCCTTTTTTGCATGGAAAAAATCACGCCAGCGTTGAGGAGGATGAGAGGCTCCAGACGCACACCTTGGGGTTGTGCCACTGATGTTGAATCTTTTCCTTAATCTTGTCAAAAAAAAAACTTGACAGAAAAAATTGTCATCTACTTGTGATTTTCCAAAGACTTTATTTGTGTTATACGCAGACGAAGGGGAGAAAATATTAAAAATAAAAAAGACAGGTGTTTCTAATATAGAGAAGACTTGGTGAAGTAAATTTTTATATATAAATGTCAGCAAAAATATTGGTGACGAAGGGGAGAAAATATTAAAAATAAAAAAGACAGGTGTCTCTAGTATAGATAAGACTTGGTGAAGTAAATTTTAGAGAATTTTAATTAGGGATCCTGTAAAAATATTACCATTAGGATGCGATTCTATGCGTTTTGAATCGTTATGATTCCATCCTGTAAATGAATTTTCTGACCTTATTGCCCTTGTTAATTATGTTAGGAGTATATATTCTACTTTAATGATAATTTGTCATCCTTTTTTCCATCCTACCAAAAAATCCGGCCATCATCCTGTCATCCTATTAATGTCAGTTATTGGGTGAATAAAATTTGGTTGTTATTTCCATTCTTGCTTGATTTTTTAATTCTGGCTGTTACTTTTCCTCATCCGAAGGTGGTTTGAATTTCGAATTCTACAGTCCTAAGCAAACCAATAAGCCACCCCCATTTCAATTCATCTACTACTGGAATCAATCAATTCTCCAGCCAATTCACGGGTAACAAAAAGTTGGTTTCAATCAATTCATCAAGCAACTTTCAACGTAGTTTCGAAAAGGTAGTCTACGTCACCATTTTTTTTAGTTCCTTTGTGTGCAACAATTGTAGTTCTTTTATCTTCTTAATTAATTCCCATGTCAATCTTTTTTTTCCGTCCTAACTTGTACCAAGGTAGTAAGTTTTCTGCCACTAAAATATGAAAATTTGGTCAACATGAATTCAATTTCAATGTATGTTTTCATGGCAATGGACTAGTTTGAATAGATAAATCAATACACCATGTTTTGTGTTTAAATCGTAAGGGTAATTTTCACACAACAAAAATGTTAATCCAATTCACCATGTTTCTCTGACGACTGCTTATATTTTGTTGCAATTTTTACTTTTATGATGGAGGATGGTTTGATTCTGGTTTGCAAATATGGTGACAAGATTTGCCCTGTACTGATTAAATGTGATATGAATTTCGGAGCGGTTATGGAGAGATATGTAAGAGGTGGACTAACTTGGATCTCAACACACTCATTATGACTTACTCACTTGTCAACAACGAACCTATAGTCATGGAGAACGATGTCGATTTGGCGACATTGTTCAAGCTTGCACAGGCTGGGGCAATGAATGATATTGAAGTCGTCGTTGAAGATGGGTCACTGGAATTTACTATGGCTAATCCAGATTCCAATTCGGGCCGGTCAAGATGTCAGATGTCACAAACTAGGAAAATGTTTATGACTTCAAACATGGATGACGATGATATGGAACCCCATCGTTTGTAACTCACAAAAAAAATATTTTGAAGTCGACTGAATGGGCTTTTGAGATTAAAAGTGTTGGTCAGTGCTTTGTAGGCGGGTTGGTTGAATTTCGGAATGTTTTGCGCAAATATTGCATCGAACGGAGAATTGAATGTCCTCGTAAAGAATGATAGGGAGCGTGTGACAGCACATTGCAAACATAGGAATAGGGAGAAGAAATGCATGTGTTCATGGTCGGGTTTTCCAAGCTAATGGTTTTTTCTTTATTAGAAAATTCTTGGATGAGCACAAATGTGGTGCTGTATTAAGGACAAAAAAAATCCAAGGGCCACGTCTGAATTAATAGGTAGTCACCTTCGGACAAATTTACCGAAATGAAGAGGGAGTACGGGCTTGATGTTTCATACCACCAAGCATGGTGAGTAGTCGACAGGGTGAGGGGGGATGTTTTTGGGAATTTTGAGAATTCATTTTCTAATTTGAACTGGTATGTCCGAGAAGCTCTGCATGAAATTTTGCTGAAGGTTACGAGAAATCAAAACGGTTCAAAAGGTTTTTCGTGGCTTTCCGTGGATGGGTTTAGACACTGTGGGCCCATTCTTTTTCTTGATGGTACATTTTTTAAAGTGAGGCAGAGATGTCAGATGCTTGGCGCAACCGGAAAAACCAGTAATGAAGGTATTATTGTTCGGTTTGCACTTTTCTGTGTTATATGTTCTAGTAAATGGTGTGATATTTTATTAGTGATTATGGTTTGATAATCCTGCATGTTGAGTAATGGTAATGTCATGGTGTAAACATGGGATAATATCCCATTTCGATTGTTTCTTTTCTTTACTGCATGTATGAAAAGTAAGCATGTTCTTACTTTAAAAAATGAAGTAGTCTCATATTTTGAACCATGATTATCAACTTGTTTACTTTAACATCTTGCAATTTTTTTTCTTCCGTGATTCCATTGAATCATTTAGATGGAAATGTTGTATGTACCTTGTACTAACACAACCTTTTTTTTTTTTCCAGAGATTTTCCCATTGTGTTTTGCTATTGTTGACTCGGAAAATCATGATAATTGGTTATGATTCCTAAAGTAGTTGTATTTCATACTCGATCATGAAAGGAGGTTCACTTTTGTTTCAAACAGGAACCTTGGGTTGTTGGGGGCAATGAAGACGCTCTTTCCAACCTCTCCTCATGGTTATTGTTTATACCATGTGACATTTAACTTGAGATACCATCTACGTGGGACTTCCACTGGTTATAGAGAGTCGATGGTGTTTTTGTTGAGAATGGCTACCCATGCCCCTACCGTGGAGTTGTTCCACCATTACATATTTAGGATGGTGACCGAGGGCGGGCCTAGAGTGACAGACTTCTTAAAGAATCTCCCCGTTGAACATTGGAGCACTGTGCACTTTCCAGGTTGTCGATATGGGGAGATGTATTCTAACGTTGCAGAGTCATTTAATTCATGGATTAAGGATGAGCGTTACCTTCCCATTAGGAACTTGGTTGATGCCATTCGGGTGAAAATCATGGATATGATTGTTGAAAGGAGGAAAATTGCAAGCGAGTGGGTTGAAAAAATTTGCCTGAAAATAGACCAGAAGTTGTACGATTCTTACTAGGAATCTAGGACATGGGTGGTCTAGCCCTCGGGGAATGGCATGTTTGTGGTGCACTCGGAGCCTACTGTTTTCGTTGATCTCGTAGGGAGAAATTGTTTTTGAAGAAATGGCACCAGGATTGGTTCCCTTGTTGCCACGCTGTAGGAGTAATTACTAGTACCGGCAAGGACCTCAGTTATTATGTTGATCTGTACTACTACACGGAGACATATCGTGCCTCATATTCACATTCTATCTATCCAATCCCTACGTTGTGGATGCCGCGGCATCCAACCAATGAAGATGTTATTCTTCCTTCTTTGAGCAAGAAACCACCAGGCAAGCCAAAGACTTGTCGTATACTGTCTCGAGGAGAAAAGGTGTCTCAGATTAGATGCGGGAGGTGTCACAAGTTAGGAAATCATAACAGGTCACCATGCAAGGAAGCCATGTAGGATTTGGTGGTTCTACGAAGACACCATAAGTTTAAGTACATCAGTTTTATCTTACTTCAATCCCATGTCAAACTTTTTTTTTTTTTTTTGTGCCCAAGATCAACTGTCTCATTGATCTTTTTTTTGTTTTTATTTTATGGTAAACAAATTATGGTGCCCTAGTTTTGCATTGTTTAAACATTTGATTTTATGGCATGATGCATGTTTTAATTGCTTAAAAATACTAGCTTTTTTTCATGGATTGTTGGCTTTCCATTGCATTGGTTGCTTGATTTTTTTCTTTTACCATTTTTTTACATAAATGCGCGTTTAACGGCGAGCCAATCAACTACGTTTTCAAATAGGAATGTGCATGCAATAGATTTGATGTATTCATTTTCCAAATTCCTCCTTTGAGCATGGAACCACCGGGATACCATAGTTTAGAAACCATTGATTGATTATGCTCTATTAGTTTACGAAATTCAACAGGTGTATATTATTTAAACCAACATTAACTTGCAATTGTTGGATGTATTATTCATTTACTATTTACTAGTTTCATGTAGGTCCATTTTTTTTAAAAAAAATTCCCTGTCATTATTTGTGGAATGATGGGAAGCCAATTAACCATGTTTCCATATGGTTGATAAAACGGTTGTGAAGTGGAGACGCTGGACAATTTCTCATAGCTCCCATGTATTCTATAATGATTTAGGTAGCTGAACATTTTAAAAAATGCTTTGTTCATTTACCATATTCTCATGTTAGCAAAGTATACATCAAATATGGTTTCTTGATTTAGCATATTCACTCCATTGGTGTCACGCCCTCATTTTTTTTGCAAAACATAAATAAAGGAATCTCAAACAATAAGTTAAAAGATAAAGATTTTTCCATAAATTATAAAGATTTCCATAATTAGAGTACATCCCTAGCCCAATGGCTATCAAATGTTTGGGCACCCTTGCCCCAAAGGTGAAATCAAAAGAACATCCCATAAGTTATTACAAATCCATAGTCAAAAGATAGAGAAAAGATTAGAGTTACAATATCATCTCCCCAAAAGAAAAGTTTAATGCATAAAAGATGAATAAAATAACTCCATGCCATGTATGCTCATCATCCAAGTCATGCACTCCAAACCATGTACGATCAAAGCTGGGTACCTGAAAATGATAGGGTGAGCACACTTGCTCGTAGGAGAACTATTCTACTAACGCTAGGCATATGAATATGATGCATGCACATGAGGGTAAGATATGTCAAACGATTATTCACGTGCGAGTCCAAGTATCCAAGTCATGGAGGAAGAATTTAGAAAGTTTCAATGTACCCAAGTGATTTCCAAATATCCACCCACAACTCATGTTTTTGAAAGTCCTTTCTAAGTGTCCAAAACATAACCCAAATATCCATTTCATTTCACCCAACCACCCAAGTTCATCACACAAGTCAAGATCAAGTTTACAAAACGAGTTTCGACAAAAACTATAAGGATAATCCAAAACTTCATTTCTCATTTCTTTAATTGAAGAAAAATCATCATGTTTATTTAGTACTAGGGATTTAATCCCTCTGCCGGGTTCCATAGGCCCCCGTGCCTCTGCTGGGTTCCGTAGGCCCCGCGTGCCTTTGCCGGGTTCCGTAGGCACCGCGTTCCTTTATCAAAAAATTTACCAATGATGGTATCGGTTTAAAAACACCTCATTATCCCAAATATTTCATTAAAACTTTCACAACAAGTCCGTTTTCCAAATTTCATTTCGTTATTCCACATCTTTCAATAAAAACGGTTACACACACACCCACCCACGCTTTCTAAAAACCATCAAACTTTCATGTGATGTAAAATGACATATTTGTTTATAAAACCAAAGTTCTCGAGTCAAAACATGGTTGCAAGTGATGCCAAAAGTCAATTTTATGAAGGAAAAAGCGATCGGGGACCAAACGGACATCAAAGGGTGACCGAAAGCCACCCCAAAAACAGGGGCAGTGGCTGGAAATTACAGAGGCAGCAGCTATAAACAGTAAACTGTGCAGATTTTCACCCTTAGGGTGTGGAATTTCAACCCAATCACAATGGAGATAATTTAGGCTCAAATTGGAAATGCTAGGCAACAATTAAACATGGAGGGAGGTCAATTCTACTTCCAATTTCACCAATCAACAAGCAAATTCATAGATCAAAGAATCAAAGTGGAAAAACCCATACAAATTGGGGAAAACATGAAATTCAAGGAGATTGAGGCCAAAAATCAAGTATATGCAACAAATCATAAACATATAACTAGAGAGAGTAGACATTGTTCCCCTACCTCAAGGATTTGCTTGAAAAATGGAGATGAATGAAACCCTAGGTGTAGAAAACCCCAAATCCCGAATCTGGTGCTCCCGGTGCTAATCCAAGGTGACCCAAGCTCCCCACAGTGCGTAGAACGTGAAAATGGCCTTGGTTCTTGAAGAGGTTGAGTGTGGTGGGAGAGTTTTGAGCTTGAAGTGTGCAAAAATGGAGGAGAGGAGAGAGGGAGAGGGAGCCGATCGGTGGAGGAGAGAGGGAGAGTGAGATATTTTATTTTTTTGCAAATTTGCCCCACACACTACTTATTATAACCCCCTAATTACACCTCACACCCAATTGTCACTTGTGTATATAATATGTGACCACAATACTTATTTTCATAAATCAAACTTAAGTAAAGACTATAAAATGGGTGAAAGACATTTTGAGTTTTCTTTACTTTAATTTATTTATGAAAATAAGGAAGTACCCCCCATTTGGAAACAATGGCATTTCTAAAATTTTAAAATTCTAATCACATCAAAATCTCATCCCCCCACTTTTAGTACAAAATTGAAAAACGACAGATTTTTCTCCGAATAAAATGGGTGAAAGACAACTTTGCCTCACTTAAAAAGAACTTCCAATTATACCGTTGTGATTAGAAAAATCCAAGGAACAATTACCGGCATTTTTTATCAGCCAAATCGAAACTTCTCCAAAAAGTGATTTTTCATACAGGTTCTTACAATTCGTATATACTAAAATGGATAAGTGAATTTATCACAAAAAACATGGTAAATGAACTTACCATGCAAGTATCTTACTAGTAGGAGCCGTTGCTCAACAGTTCTCCAAAAACATAATGCAAACAAGAACAATCTAAACAAAAGGAATTAACCATTCACCAAGAAATTAATACAAGTTAAACAAGTACCCATAAAAAAGAAAAACAACCAACATCAAGAACTTAAAAGAAGTTAACAACCATTCTTCAAAAACTTAATCCTTACAAACCCCAAAATTAATCATCTAGGTTCTAAGTTGTTCAAAGATCCGAAACTATTAAAAACACCCATTTACAGTGAGTCTTCCACCACCAAGTCTCACTTCTTCTTACGTTTGGCTGCTTGTTTTTTGCCTGCTTCGACAACTCCAACCTCTTGTTCCGTATTCTTATTTGACTCGTGTCTCACATCCTCTAAATTATGATGCGGTGTCCATGAGTTTGCCTTATCATTTAGAAAAGCATGAATAATTTCAACGCGTAACTTACGGCATTCCAACTTCGGTAACTTCGTTTCCACGGTTTCGTTCCGGAAGTACTATCAGATAATGTAGCAGACTATAATCCCACAGTCGAGACTGTAACATAAATTAAATTGCAACGGTCAATCCCAAGTTATACTATATACTAACGGTATATACAAGTATGGACTCACCTACCGGCTACTTGCAGTGGGGCTTCTTCCTGTTGGATAGGTTGACAGTCTTGTATACAGAATAGTCCGCCCGAGTTGCCCTTGAAGTAGTTATCAACTGCAATTTTCTGCAACAATTGTAAAGTACTAAATTAGTATCATCAAGATTTTGGTGAAAGTGAAAGGTTAATGTTTCATAAGAACATATACCACTATTTTTGCAGACTCTAAATTATGATCCACACTGGCCCTGGGGCATAAGGAATTGTAGAACTTCCATGTCCCTTCCTTGTTATCCAAAACAAGTAGTGTCCAATGGAAATGGTTGTAGATTGGAAAGAACAAGTATCGATAAGTACTTGTATTACACATCATGTGTCCAAATATGCCATTCAGTTCCTCGTGTGTTTTTCCAGCTATTAATGTCTGTAACCAACAATAATATTACCAAACAAGGATGAAATAGTGATCATGCATCATTGATCCACCATCTTTAAAGTAAAAAATTCTATGCCCATAATAATTATAAAAAATAGACAAACAAACAAACCATACACTAAGTACTTTTAAAAATGAAGGTTCATACGCCATGTCTTCAGTATTTCATGAAGATGGAAAGCCAATAAGTTATTATGTACAGAAATTAGGCTACATGATACATCATAAAAATTCTTAATCAAAACACCCTTTGAAATTTGGTATACCAATTTCACTTGGAGTGTCCAGCTCATGTCTCACAGCGTAAAAAATCATTAAAACTTTATAAAGTAGTTCACCATAACTTTGACGATTAATTCATCATGGGAAACAAATGGACCACTACTTTGTACTAATAAACCACAACATTAATCTCTAAATTCATTGTTAATTATAGTTAACTCACCAAGAATCCGCTTGTAAAGGCATACGATGTCGGGCCAGCCCTCGCTTGTGTGTAATCATCATAAACTCTTTGTTTTATTAATTCTGACACTCTGGTTTCTTGCTCCATCAATAGGACCTCCACATATGCATCAATCAACTATATAGTTAAACAATTATATTGCAGTAATCATGCTACGGAAAAGCTCCATATTCAATCCATGTAAATCAGAATTTCGGTACTTTTCGTCTATTACATATTGGCAGATTTAAATTATGACACTGATGTATCATAACTAATACTTACATTGCCATTTAGGGCAGCTTCAATGATGAGACATCTTAAATCTTCAACAAATACTGAACATCGTAAGATTGTCCCACACCAAATGCTTGTGCTACAAAATAAAAAAAAAACACACACACACACATCACAAAATATGTCAAGTACGTAAGCAATCTAACTACGGAAAATACCATGTATAAACCAAATTAATACCTGCATGTGACTTCCTTCCAAATACGATCTATCTTGTCTTTGTCCCAGCTTGACATAAGCCAATAAACCAAATTCTTTTTCAGTCCCTTGATTTCCACAGGTTTTGAAGCTGTTTTTTCTACATAAGTGTCAGCATTTATCACTTCTTTGCTAGATACTCCTTCATCAAATGTCACCGGATCTAGTCTTTTTCTTTTTTTGGGGTAGACAAACTCTTCTTTTTCGGTTCCTCTCCGATGTTTTCCTTTCAGGTGCGTAACTAGCAAACGCTGCTTGTCCTTTGAGATTGGTATTGCAGAGTGTGTGACCTCATGTACTATGTTCTCTGTAAGTTCATCCCAAATCTTACCGTTTTCCACAAGCAGACTTAAGCTTTTCTCATTCATGGCAACAATTTCTTCATCCTTATGCTGAATTTCCATTGCATGTGATTCATCCCTTTCTTTCATCTCCCTTTCAATAGTGGCAATTTCCATTGCATGTGATTTATCCCTTTCTTTCATCTCCCTTTCAAGAGTGACAATGTATGCCCGGAGCTTCATAACTGTCCTTGCATCCTCATCCTTTACTGGAGGTTTGTTACTTCTTGGCATACTCAGCCATCATTATTATCTTCTAACCCAAAGTATCTCTCGTATCCTATGGGTATTGTCTCCAGGTGTTCGGATGAATCTGATTTACACCCCTCTGTGTTGACCTTGCTGCTGGACGGGGACGGCATCTCTTCATTGCAATGAAGTGCATCATCAATACATGTTTTGTCTGATTGGAAGTTCATGCACATGTCCTGAATGACAAATATCCTCCACGACTTCTTTTATTTCGGGTTCCTTTCTTTCCCACATCTCAGGTACATCGGATAGCATTGGTTCAACCTGCAGTTAACCCTTGAAATTTTAAAGGATAATTCATTGAGAAAATCCACGTGGGCGGTCAACAAGTCCACGGGCCACATCAAATTCCAAATAGAATAGTCCAAGTCAACATCAAAATACACCAAGGTCTATGGGTACCCGTACCCCAAAATGAGATAAAATAAGTGTATAGTTATTACAACTTCAATGTCAAAAGAAGAAACTTAATTAAGTTACAAAATCATATTAACAAAAATACAAGTTCTGAGATGATGATATAACTCTTCCATTAGCTTTCAAAACAATGCATGTATGCACTCCAAGCACTCCATATCATGCTTCTTGGTGGGTACCTGA
Source organism: Vaccinium darrowii (assembly GCA_020921065.1). NCBI lineage: Eukaryota > Viridiplantae > Streptophyta > Magnoliopsida > Ericales > Ericaceae > Vaccinium > Vaccinium darrowii. The sequence continues at coordinate 11,367,370 of CM037155.1, forward strand.
AATTTGTAAGGTTGAGCTCACTAGCCCAGTACAGAAATGTCTAAAAATTCTAAGTGAAATGAAGTGTACATGGGTAGTAGACGAGGAAACAATAAATCGTGAAACAAGAGTTGAGAGAGTTTAAATGGTAAAAGGACTTGAAAGAAGCACATGAACATGTAGTTTTCAGTTACTCTCGTCCCTCGTACCCAACTTGCACCCAACACGTACTCGACACGCCACTTGTGTCCTACACGTTCATTATATACATCTCATTCCTTTTAGACATTCAATTATTTTTCGAGCATGCCATATAGGCCCCGTGTCACTCCGGGCATGCCATAAAGGCCCCGTGTCACTCCGGGCATACCCTTTTGGGCCCCGTGTCACTCCGGGCATACCCTTTCGGGCCCCGGGTCATCATTACCACATTCATACTCCATTTCATGCTCATTCATATCATTACGGTGTCCATATGTCTCCTCATCTTACTTTCATGTTTTAATTTCATGCAAAACTCGTGTTTCGTGTTACCCGAACATGTCCATATAGGAGATTTTGACCCAAGTGTCTAGAATGTCAATGTGACCCTCCCAAACCCTAATATGTGACCACCAACTTACAGAAATGAGCCACAATAAACGAATCATGATTCAAGAAATTTTTCAAAAAAATATAAAGGGTCCTATTGATAGGAGGTTAGGTCATATTGATAGCAGACAGATCAGATTGACCACTATTGAAGCATCAAAGAGTCCTATTGATAGAAGGTAAAGTCCTATTGATAGGGCGTCAGAGGCTCCTATCGATAGGAGATTAAGTCCTATCGATAGGGCAACCATCAGATTGGCCATAACGTAAAAAGAAAAAGACTCCTATCGATAGGGGATAAAGTCCTATCGATAGGACAGTACCAGATCCAAAATTTTAAAACTCAAGGGGTGATCAATGGGGCTTTTCTTTGGGCATTTCTTTGTTCCAAATGGACATATTAAGAAGAAAAAGAGGTTCAAACAACAAAGTAACACAACGTACCACCAATTTACAAGATTTGCTATTTTCCCCAAATTCAAACAATGGACTAAAAATGGGTGCAAAATGGGTGCAAAGTGGTTTTCACACAATTCTCAAGCATTACCAAGAAATCAAACAACAATGTGTTGAGTTATCTACCAAATCAATAGGAGATTAACAAAGGAGCTAGGAGATGATGAGTTCTAACACAAGCTTGACTAGAAAATGGGGTTTGATCAAAGAAATCAATAAGCCAAAGGAGAACATAGCAATCAAAATCCTACACACACATATACACCACATTTACACTTAAAATAGTTAGAAATTTCCCTACCTAAAAGAAGAAAAGCTCAAGATCCAACTTGACACCAAGCCCTAGCTTCTCCAAACTCTAGAAATCACCAACCCAAGCTTCTCCAAAGCCAAGACAAGAAGATATCAAGCTCCAAAGATCAAAGGTTGAAGGATTTGTGCAAGGGGTTAGTGGATTTGTGGGAGAATTTGTTGGAAGAAATGAAGAAAATGGAAGTTTAGAGAGAGAGGTGTTGGCTGATGTTGGGGAGGGAGAGTGCTCTCTCTCTCCTCTCACACACCACAAATACATACAAACTTTAAATTATTACACCCCTGGAGTGGGTAAAATCTGATTACCCTACTACTAGGCATAAACACGTGCCTATGGCAGTCACCACGAAAGGGTGAATAGCTCGGCACCACATAGGGTATTCGTGAGCCCTGTGCCGAGTTGTCTTGGCCATGAGTAAGGCCAGAACGATAGGAATGAACTAATATACCAGGATGTGCCAGCTCGGTGTGAGTTGTAAGGGGATGCCCCTGGTACTGCCGAGCTGGGGGAGCTACGGGTAAAGCTTGAATAGCATTCTGGAATACATAGACTCAGATCGGCGTGAGTAGCTGAGTTATGTACGAGTCATGCCGAGCTACGTGGAAGCACGGCACCGCCACGGATAAGGCGGTGAGACATTCCAGAATACTCTATGGCGGTTTCTTATGAGATGAGAAACCATCCCGAGAAGTAAGGGATAAGAATGGGAAGTCCTAGTATGACTAGGAACGCGTCCCATATAGGAAAGAGTCTTATATGGAAAGAAAGACCTTTGCTAAACGAGATCTAGCTGAAGAAGGGAGCTCATCTCTAATAAGAAAGTCCTACTAGGAAAAGGATTCCTAAAGAGAAAAGGAGACAGGGGCACGGGATGCCTAATATGAGGAACATCAATACCTATAAATACAAGGCAATAACCATGACAAAAGGTACGCTGTGAAACCTAATTTTCATACGTATTGTGATTTGAGTACGAGATACTAACTTAGGCATCGGAGGGCCTTTGCCAACGAGAGGCAAAGGTGCTCTAACCCTTTCTCTGTTTTGCAGATTTAGGGTTGACTCAAGGAAGCACGTGATCCAGGGTTACGAGGATTTATCCCCGTACAATTGGCGCCGTCTGTGGGAAACGAACAAAAAAGCTCGATCCCTCTCAACAGAGATCAACAATGGTATTTTCAGAACCTCTTCTGTACACCCCACGACGAAGGGACGTAGAAGATGACGGTACCATGCTTGTGTATACTACGAGAAAGAGCACAAGAGTGGACAAGACTCCTCTGATTCTAAGAGCAGCACAGAAAAAGCCAGCAACAAAGAGGTTCGACATAGGGAGTATCCCCGAGATTCCAAAATTCAGGGATACACGCCTAATACGCCATGGTTCTCCAAGGTTGAGACGCTCGAAAACACCACCAGGAGGTGGGGAAGGAGCCCCCCGAGGAGGGATGGTAACAGGCACACAAGGAATCGAGAAAGGGAAGATAGCCATGACAGAAAGGAACAAGAGGCAGAGGAATTGGCCCGTGAAGTCACTCGACGAGAACGAGAGATTCAGGACCTAAAAAAGTAGCTTCAGGAAAAGGAAAAAGACCTACGCTCACGGACGAGATCCGTACACCATGAGCAAGAGAGGAAAAGTCGTCATCACGACAATATCTCCACCGACCGAGCAGCCTCTCCACGAAAAAGGAGAGATAGGAGCATTTCTGTTGAGAAAAGAGAAAGAAGGAAGCACGCTAGGGACAGATATGAGAGGTCTGGTTCTAACAAGCATATTCCTGAGCAGCACGCAAGAAGGAGGGATGCCGACCGAGCTGATCAAGGTCCTAGAACTGCACGAGAAGCAGCTAAGAAGGCCCTAGGCCAGATCTCTAAATCACCATTGGCCCACTGGATCCGCGCGGAGAAGACGCCGAACAGAGTAAAACATTCAGCGTTCATCCCTTACGAAACCAGCACGGATCCCGTGGCCCACATTCAGCACTACCAGCAGGCCATGTTTATGCATGAGCAGGATGATGCATTGCTGTGCAAAATGTTCCCGTCCAGCCTAGGGAAAGTGGCACTGAGTTGGTACCATAAGCTCCCAGAAGGATCAATCTTATGCTGGACTCAACTGGCCGAGGAGTTCACCGCTCGGTTCCTCACAAGCCGAGCAGCTCCAAAAACCTTTGATGCATTGACCTCTATGAGACAGAGGGATGATGAGACCCTGCGTCAGTACTTAAAGCGCTACTGGGAAACTTTCAAAGAAATCAAAAATTGTAGTGAGGAGTATGCTCTAGCAACATTCAAAACAAGTCTGCTCATGCATAGTAAGCTACGAGAATCGCTTACCATGCACCCAGTCAAGACTGTGGCCAAATTGATGGAGAGAATTCAGGAGCATGCACGGGTAGAAGATGATATCCTACAGGCTGGAGGGAAGATCGTAGCTGGGCAACCTCAGCTCCCAGAGAAGAGGACGGTGGAGCCAAAGGTATACAAGAAGGACTTCACAACGGGGAGGAAGGATTATGCACAGCAGAGGAAAGACAAAGCTAATCCAGACCCCAAGTCATATTTCAGTGTTATGGCAACTTTCAATATACCTATCTACAAAATGCTGTACAGAATCAAGAATGAGCAATGGTTCAGGAGACCCCCAAAGATGACTGGGAACCCGGAAAAGAGGAGAGCTACCAATCAGCACTGCAGCTATCACAGGGATTGGGGGCACATGACTGAGGATTGTGTGGAGTACAAGAAATTCCTGGACGAGAAGGTGGCAGAGGGCCATCTAAAGGAATTCTTGGCCGATAGCAAGAACGACGCCGAGCTGATAGAAGAAATGGACTACGAGAAAGGTCCAAAAGGAACGATCCATATGATACATGGATTGGTTGCCCCATACACAAATAATGAAATAAGGCACATCCAGAGGGTCAACGGACAAGCAAAACAAGTCATGAAGCTCGGTATGAAGAGGCCGAGGGCGGAAGGGGTCATGGAGACCCAAATCACCTTCACTGATGATGACCTAGATGGGGTATCAGTACCCCATAACGATGCATTAGTAATCACCTTACGAATAGGGGAATACGACGTGGAGAAGATTCTTGTTGATCAAGGGGCTAGCACAAAAATCATGTACTACGACGCCTTCAAAAGAATGGAGCTCCCAACCAGCTCGTTGCAGAAATGTCTCGTCCCCCTAGTCGGCTTCAGTGCACAGACAGTGTGGCCTATGGGAAAGGTCACACTGCCCGTCCGAGCAGGGTCAGTAGTACTAAAGACGGATTTCCTCGTGGTAGACATCCCTTCCTCTTATAACGTGATTATAGGAAGGACATGGATGCACAAAATGAAGGCAGTGTCCTCAACTTACCACCAGAAGATCAAATACCCCGGAGCAGATGGAGTAGAATGCATTAAAGGCAGCCAAAAAGTGGCCGATCAGTGTTTCACCATGGTCTTAAGGAAGTCCCCAAGGGCCGAGCTGGTACAAACAGTTGAAGTTCCAGATCAACCAACCCTGGAGGACGTCGGGGGTGACCCTACCAAGAAGATGGTGGAAGGGTTGAAGAAAATACAGGTTCAGGAGGATGATGCAGAAAAGTATTTCCTGATCGGCGAGACCCTTTCCGAGCTGGAGGAAAGAGATTTGGTCACCTTTCTTAAAGACCACATCGATGTATTTGCTTGGACCCCCCAGGAAATGCCTGGAATAGATCCTAAAGTCATCTGCCACCACTTGAACGTGGACCCTCAGCACAAGCCAGTTGTGCAGAAGGCAAGGAGGTCGGCACCACAGCACGCAGACGCTGTAATCGAGGAGGTAGAATGGCTGCTAGAAGCAGATGCCATACGTGAAGTGAGCTATCCAGATTGGTTGGCCAACATTGTGGTAGTCAAGAAAAAGAATGGAAAGTGGAGGGTATGTGTGGACTTCACAAGCCTTAACAAAGCATGTCCCAAAGATAGCTTCCCGCTTCCCAGAATCGATCAACTTGTGGACGCTACATCAGGCTATGAGAGGATGAGTTTCCTTGACGCATATCGAGGATACCATCAAATAGCTATGTACGAACCAGATCAGGAGAAGACATCTTTCATCTCTCCAAGGGGGCTCTACTGCTACAAAGTTATGCCGTTTGGGCTAAGGAACGCTGGAGCAACCTACCAAAGGCTGGTTACTAAAATGTTCAAAGAACAGCTCGGCAAGACCATGGAAGTCTACATCGACGACATGGTGGTAAAAAGCGGAGTAAAGCTTGATCACCTCGCTGACCTAAAGGTAACTTTCAACATTCTGAGAGAATACAAGCTGAAGTTAAACGCTTCCAAATGTGCCTTTGGGGTCAGCTCGGGGAAATTTCTTGGGCACTTAGTGACTAAGAGGGGAATTGAAGCCAACCCAGATCAAATCACGGCTCTGCAAGGCCTTCAAAGTCTGAGGACCACGAAGGAGGTCCAAAGGCTAACAGGGATGACAGTAGCTCTTAATCGCTTCATCAGCAAGTCCTCAGACCGCTGCAGACCTTTCTTTCAACTTCTGAAGAAGAGAGAAGGATACGAGTGGGGAGCCGAACAGGAACAGGCTTTCCAGGAGTTGAAAGTTTACTTGTCATCACCTCCTTTACTCTCTACTCCAAAAGCTGGGGAGCGGTTGATATTATATTTAGCAGTATCTGATCATGCGGTCAGCTCGGTTCTCTTACGAATAAAGGGGACAGAGCAGGCTCCAATTTATTTTATAAGCAAGACACTGTTAGATGCTGAGACACGTTACCTACCACTAGAGAAGTTGGTGTACGCTCTCGTTATCGCATCAAGGAAATTGCCCCATTATTTCTTGCAGCACCCCATCACTGTGTTCACTGAGCATCCATTGAGGGCTTTGCTTAGGAAGGCAGATTTTTCGGGGAGGATCTCGAAGTGGTCTATAGAGCTGAGCCAATTTGACCTTGATTATCAGCCTAGAACGGCAATCAAAGGGAAAATTTTGGCTGATTTTATAGCAGAGTTTTCCCCAACAGTGGCCCCACCACCACCAGCTCTCCACGAGAAGGAGCAAATCAACAATCCCAAGCAGCCAACAAGAATGGCCAAGTTAGATCCAGACGAGTGGAGGCTCTACGTCGATGGATCGGCCTGCAACAAAGGATCCGGAGCAGGAGTAGTACTTTTCTCTCTAGAAGGAGTGGTTTTGGAGCAAGCACTGCGACTCGGATTTAGTGCCACTAACAATGTGGCAGAGTACGAAGCCCTGATCGCTGGACTAAAAAGTGCCCTGGAACTCAAGGTAAAAAAATTGAGAATATTTTGTGACTCACAGTTAGTGGTTAACCAACTTTCAGGGGAATACGCTACTAAAAGCGAGAAGATGGCCGCGTACTCAGAAGCGGCCAAGGTCCTACTCGATAAATTTGATAAGGTTCACATTCAGCAAATCAGCTCGGGCCAGAATGCTCATGCAGATTCATTGGCTTGCTTGGGATCAGCAGTCAAGACAGAATATCGCCGCACGGTTGCGGTGGATTACCTGAGCGAACCAAGCATTGGCCGAGCAGTAGAAATCGTGATGGAAACAGACTTTGGGCCAAGCTGGATGGACCCAATAGTAGCATACCTACGAGATGGGACCTTGCCAGAGGATAAGAGGGAGGCACACAAAATCAAAACCAAGTCAGTACGTTTTTGGCTCTCTCCAGAAGGTAAGCTTTACAGAAAATCTTTCCTTGGTCCATATTTATTGTGTGTACACCCAGTCTTTGTTCAGAAATTCCTCCATGAGATCCATGCTGGAACTTGTGGGGGACACACCAGTAGTAGATCCATAGCCCACCGAGCAATATCCCAGGGATATTGGTGGCCCTACATGCAGGAGGATGCAAAGGCTTTTGTCAAGACTTGTGAAAAGTGCCAGAGGTTTTCTCCCCTAATCCGAGCGCCGACTGAGGATCTGCTACCACTGACTAGCCCATGGCCGTTTGCCCAGTGGGGATTGGACATCGTGGGACCTCTCCCTATGGCAACAGGGAAACGAAAGTTCCTACTCATTGGCACTGACTACTTCACCAAGTGGATAGAAGGAGAAGCTCTTGCCAAAATCACAGAAGCTATGGTAGAGAAATTTGTGTGGAATAAGATAATAACAAGGTTTGGAGTACCCTACTCCATTATCTCAGACAACGGGTCCCAGTTCGGCAAAAAGTTCAAAGCCTTCTGTGCCCAATACGGTGTCAGAAACTATTATTCAACCCCTGCTTACCCGCAGAGCAATGGTCAGGCAGAGGCCTCAAATAAGACTATCCTAAAGAGTCTCAAGAAGAGATTGGAGAAGAAGAAGGGAAAGTGCCCGATGAGCTTCCAGCCATGCTCTGGGCATACAGGACCACCCCCCGGCGATCTACGGGAGAGACGCCGTACTCCCTTGCTTATGGGACAGAGGCAGTGATTCCTTTGGAAATTGGTTTGCCAACCATTCGCACTGCTCTTGTCGAATCAGGAGGCAACGATAAAGCACTTGCCGAGCAGCTCGACCTTGCTGAGGAAAAAAGAGAGCGTGCACTCATCACCCTAGCAGCATATCAGGAACAGCTACGAAAAAGCTACAACAAGAAGGTGCAGCCAAGGGAATTCAAAGTTGGAGATCTAGTCCTAAGGAAAGTCTTGGCCAACACCAAAATATCCACTGATGGAAAGCTTGGACCAAACTGGGAAGGCCCATACAAGATCGTGGGGATTGCTTGCATTGGGGCCTACCGATTGGCCGACCTAGACGGAGACCCAGTTCCACGGCCGTGGAACGTCCAGAATCTTAGGAAATTCTTCCAGTAACATTTTCACGTGATTACGAATTCAATCACGTCTCTTTTGGCGAATGCAAGTAAATTCGCACTTGTTTTTAGTACTTAGTTGGGATTATGAGTAAAATCACTAACGTCAGTTATTCAGATTTCTCTTGATATTTCTACTGTTAAATTTTATCTTTTCTTGTCATGATCCTGATTAATATGAACCAAAATTCCTACCTCAAAATTTGGATTCCTATTGGGGAGCAGGGAATGCGTATATTTGCAACGAGTATTGCAAGAAAATCCTAAGTATGAATAAACTTATATTTGCAACGAGTATTGCAAGAAAATCCTAAGTATGAATAAACTTAGATTGCAACGAGTATTGCAAAACTTATATTTGCAACGAGTATTGCAAGAAAATCCTAAGTATGAATAAACTTAGATTGCAACGAGTATTGCAAAAAATCCTAAGTATGAATAAACTTAGATTTGCAACGAGTATTGCAAAAAATCCTAAGTATGAATAAACTTAGATTTGCAATGAGTATTGCAAGAAATCCTAAGTATGAATACACTTGGACCTGCAACAAACATTGCAACAAATCCAAGTATCCGCAATGAACACTGCAATAATTCCTAAGTATGAAAACACTTAGGCTAAGAAAGACTCAAGTATGAAGACACTTGAAACATTTAGCATGCAGAAACATATAACATAAAATGGAGAAACATTAGCAGAACTGAAACACGTGCAGAACAAACCAATGTATCAAAACGAGGCCACACATGGCCAAATAAGACTACGAAGGATCAAGAGCAAAAAGTGTCAAGGTAACAGCAGGCCACAGTCGGCCGAACAGACCACGCAGGGTCAAAATTAAAGATTCGAGTAAAACAGAGGAAAGCCAAACAAAAGGCATTAAGCCTCTTCACCGAGCCCTGAGGCATCGTTGGCAAGATTGGGGTTGGGTTCGTTATCTCCAGCAGAGCTCTCAGCGTTACCACCCTCTGTAACAGTAGGACCGGTAGGAGTATCATCAATTTGAGTACATTCAGCGGGGAGCACGGTGTGATCAAGCTGAGACTGGGCATCAAATTGAGCTTGAGCAGCAGCCGTCTTACTCGGCAGCTCCATATCAGCCCAGTAAGGGGAGGATTCATCAACGCCGAGCTTAGTAAGGCAGCGCCGCCAAGCCGCCCCCCAGATGGCATCCTGCACAGCTGGCATCTGCGCTTTATAATTCTCAGTAACCTCTAGGACAGCTCGGTCATACTCTGCCTCCGCCTTGGCCTTTGCTGCAGTTAGCTGATCACTCAGACTGTGCTCAACCTCCTCCGACCTCTTCCTTAGATCAACGATCTCCCCCTTCAGCAGCTCCACTTCAGCTCGGGCTTCTTTTAGAGACTGGGAATACTGAGCGTTCCCTTTCTCGGCTTTTTCAGCCCTCTTCTGCTCCTTCTTCAGTTCTTTCTCGGCGTCTTTAGCTCTCTCAAAGCCCACAGACGCCTTTTGCATGATCTGTCAAAAGAGGTATAACGTGAATAGTGGAAATTCTAGGAACAACAAAAAGAAACAAGAAAGTTGCCTCTACCTTAGCACTGGATTGAAAGATGGACTTCATCAGTGTACGGGGATAAATCCACGTAACCCTGGATCACGTGCTTCCTTGAGTCAACCCTAAATCTGCAAGACAGAAAAAGGGTTAGAGCACCTTTGCCTCTCGTTGGCAAAGGCCCTCCGATGCCTAAGTTAGTATCTCGTACTTCAAATCACTATGCGTATGAAAATTAGGTTTCACAGCGTACCTTTTTTCATGGTTATTGCCTTGTATTTATAGGTATAGATGTTCCTCATATTAGGCATCCCGTGCCCCTGTCTCCTTTTCTCTTTAGGAATCCTTTTCCTAATAGGACTTTCCTATTAGAGATGGGTTTCCTTCTTTAGCTAGATCTCGTTTAGCAGAGGTCTTTCTTTCCATATAAGACTCTTTCCTATATGGGACGCGTCATACTAGGACTTCCCATTCTTATCCCTTACTTCTCGGGATGGTTTCTCATCTCATAAGAAACCGCCATAGAGTATTCTGGAATGTCTCACCGCCTTATCCGTGGCGGTGCCGTGCTTCCACGTAGCTCGGCATGACTCGTACATAACTCAGCTACTCACGCGATCTGAGTCCATGTATTCCAGAATGCTATTCAAGCTTTACCCGTAGCTCCCCCAGCTCGGCCGTACCAGGGTTACCCCTTTATGACTTACACCGAGCTGGCACATCCTGGTATATTAGTTCATCCCTGTCGTTTTGGCCCTGCTCATGGACAAGCCAGATCGGCACAGGGCTCACGAATACCCTATGTGGTGCCGAGCTATTCACCCTTTCGTGGTGACTGCCATAGGCACGTGTTTATGCCTAGTAGTAGGGTAATCAGATTTTACCCACTCCAATTGCTCCCTAGCTCTGTCACTGTTGTTTACTCGTCAGTGGTGTGCAGAGCTTCAACGGCTCCCGATGCATCCCTTTACACTCCTTCCCTCCACGTGGGTGGCAACGTTGCTTTCGTATTAAATGCGAACTGACCCTTTGGTGGCTCGGATAAGCCCAAAGGACGATTCCTCTGACGTTTCCCATACGTCATTTTCCACTTTTATGGGGTTTCGGGCGGGATAATCATTATTTTTCCCTCCCAAAACCTTCTAAAACCAAAAAAAAAATCCTTTCCCCTTCTTCTGCACTTCATACTCGTTAGAAGCAAAGAAGAGAGAGAAGAGAGTTCCGTCCGCCATTGTCGTTGCTCCAAGCTTCCTGCAATCCCCATCCTGTTCCGGCTTTCTCGTCGGAAAAAGCATTCCGTTCCCGTCGGAGAGAACCTCACTAGATTCACCTTCTCCACGTAAGTGACCTTCAAAGATCTCCACTTCCATTTCGCGTTTCATCTCCTTCGCTATTTCCTCAGTGTGTTCATCTTCTTGTTTATCTGGGTTTCAACTGTGAAACCCTAATTTGTAAAAAATGGGTAGGCATAGATCCCTTCTTAATACCCCAGAAAAAGTAATAGAATTCCGTAGGACGTATGGTATCCCTGCCGACGTTCAATTCCGGCTGAATAGATCAGAGGACTTAGAAGAAGAGGGTCAGGATGAGACTAGGATTCACATTACCTTAATTTTTATAGTTGAGGGTGGTCTGAGATTCCCTCTGCACCCTTTTTTTGAGAGGTTTGTTCTAGATGTCAGCTGAACCCTATGCAGCTCTGCCCCAACTTTGTTAGAGTGGTCATGGGCACAATTGCCCTAAACAGACTGCTCGGCCTGCATCTAGACTGGTGGGATCTGCACTACCTATACAGTGTAGTTCCCACAGCCGACAATAATTACTATTTCAAAGCCAGGGATCCCAACCAGAAGCTCATCACCGATCTGCCAAATTCCTCAAAGGGAGAGGCAGATGACTATCTCGTAGTCACCGGCAACTGGGAGCCCAGAGATGCCGAGGGGAGGACCATTGGCCTTGCCTGCCCCACTGCAACAGGCGGACTACATTAGTATTTTTTCCTTAGCTGACTTATTCTTTGTCTTTCTAAAAACTGTACCTGACCATTTTTCACCACTTTGTTTTGCAGCGGACAACCTCAATCACGGTGGTCGTCTGATACACGGCAGACTTCACTGTGAGGACATCGCCAAAGCCCTCCACTTTGACGGTTTTCCTCCAACTCCAGTTGGTCTCGGCCGTTCCGCTCACCTGCTGCTCGGCTACACCCCATTCTACTGGGGAGGAATTCGCAGAAACGGCAAGCCGCGTTCGAGACACCCCTGGCCGCCAGCCGTCCCGTTGACTATTACAGGCCGGCCATCTGATCGAGAAAGGACTCGTGCTTGCAGGGGCCGAGCTAGAAGGGGCTCTGCGCGCTCTCAAACCCAAGCAGACCTTCAGCGGCATGTAACATTTGCTCATATCGAAGAGATTCCAACTGCTATCCCCATCCTCGTTCGAGCCGACCAAGAGCCCAGCACGTCCGGGAGAGTCGTTGAAGAAGAAGAGGAAGAAGAAGAAGAAGTTGGTGGTTTTGACCATCGCGAGCTCGTCCAATCTTTGGCCGAGCAATCTGACCGTCTCGCGGACTCCGACGACTCACCAGGCTACTCCCCTTCTCCAGACCATTCAGAGATGCCTCTGCAACCGATCAACCTCCTGGACCAGCTGACTCTCGGTGGAGCTTCCCGTGCTCCCCCGGCCAACCGAACCACCCAACCTCCTCAATCATCCCCCTCATCTCTCACCGAGCGCCAGAGGGAAAAGAGGCCGGCAGGAAGCCCCCAACAAGTCCAGCCTCCCGCACAGAGGAGAAGAATTGGGGACACCAGCTTATCCCCGTCTGAACTTCAGCCGTTGGCACAGCCCTGGGCCCCAACGCTTGCTCGCCCCGACGGCACCCAGGTCAATGATACTGACAAAATTTCCTCTACTGACGTGGCGTTCGGCGTCGCCAGAGCCGCTCTTCTTCCCAACGACATAGAGAGGGAGAAGAATAGTTCCTACGAAGTGCTGATGAAGTCTATCTTTCAATCCAGTGCTAAGGTACAAAATCACCCCTCTTTTTTCCTTAGTTTTATTTTAGCTGCATCATCAAACTCTCTTATGCACTGTATTTCGATTTGCAGATCATGCAGAAGGCGTCCGTGGGCTTCGAGAGAGCCAAGGACGCTGAGAAGGAATTAAAGAAGGAACAGAAGAGGGCTGAGAAAGCCGAAAGGGAAAATGCCTTATCTTCTCAGTCCCTAAAGGAAGCCCGAGCCGAGGTGGAGACGCTGAAGGGCGAACTTGCTGATCTGAGGAAGAGGTCGGAGGAGGTGGAGCACGGCCTGAGTGATCAGCTGACTGCAGCAGAGGCCAAGGCGGAGGCAGAGTACGATCGAGCTGTGCTGGACGTCACGGAGAACTATAAGGCCTAGATGCCCGCCGTACAGGATGCAATATGGGGGGCAGCTTGGCGGCGCTGCCTTGAAAAGCTCGGCGTTGATGAGTCGTCCCCACATTGGGTTGACATGGAGTTGCCGAGTAAGAGGGCTGCTGCTCAGGTTCAGGCCGACGCCCATGCTTAGCCTGATCCTGTGAACCAGATCGAGCTACCCGCCGAGCAGACTCAGACCGAAGATGCCCGTGCCGATCTCCCGTTCTCAGAAGATGGTGGGAACAACCCTGACCCTACCCCTGCCACTGATGCCCCTGGGCTCAGTGAAGAGGCTTGATGCCTGTCTTGAGATTTTTGTCGTTTCTATTTCTCTCCTGGATTTTACTCTCGACCCTGCGTGGTCTTTGCTCGGCCAGGTGTGGCTTTTCCAATACATTTGATACTTTTGCCAAGTTTTTCTGTTTAAGTGTTTTCGTACTTGGTTCTGTTTATCTTGCGTTATTGTTTGAGGCATTTATCTGCATGCCAAACGATTCAAGTATCTTCTTACTTGAGCCTTTCATGGCCTAAGCGTTTGCATACCTAGGTTTTCTTACAATATTCGTTGTAAATCTAAGTTTATTCATACTTAGGATCTTTTGCAATACTCGTTGCAAATCTAAGTTTATTCATACTTAGGATCGTATTGCAATATTCGTTGCAAATCTAAGTTTATTCATACTTAGGATTTTTTGCAATACTCGTTGCAAATCTAAGTTTATTCATACTTAGGATTTATTGCAATACTCGTTGCAAATCTAAGTTTATTCATACTTAGGATTTTTTGCAATACTCGTTGCAAATCTAAGTTTATTCATACTTAGGATTTTTTGCAATACTCTTTGCTCATATACGTATTCCCTGCTCCCCAATAGGAATCCAAATTTTGAGGCAGGAATTTCGGTTCATATTAATCAGAATCATGATAAGAAAAAGACAAAATTTCATTAACATTAGAAATATCAAGGAGTCTTAATGTTGGTGATTTTACTCGTAATCCCAACTAGGTGCTAAACACAAATGTGGATTTATTCGTATTCACTAAAAAGAGATGTGATTATATTCGTAGTCACGTGTACATGTTACTGGAAGAATCTCCTAAGGTTTTGGACATTCCATGGCCGTGGAACTGGGTCTCCATCCAGGTCGGCCAAACGGTAGGCCCCAATGCCTGCAATTCCCACAATTTTGTATGGGCCTTCCCAGTTCGGTCTAAGTTTTCCATCAGTGGATGTTTTGGTGTTGGCCAAGACTTTCCTCAGGACTAGATCTCCAACTTTGAATTCCCTTGGCTGCACCTTCTTGTTGTAGCTTCTTCGTAGCTGTTCCTGATATGCTGCTAGGGTGATGAGCGCACGCTCTCTTTTTTCCTCAGCAAGGTCGAGCTGCTCGGCTAGTGCTTTATCGTTGCCTTCTGATTCGACGAGAGCAGTGCGAATGGTTGGCAAACCAATTTCCAAAGGAATCACCGCCTCTGTCCCATAAGCAAGGGAGTACGGCGTCTCTCCCGTAGATCGCCGGGGGGTGGTCCTGTATGCCCAGAGCACGGCTGGAAGCTCATCGGGCCACTTTCCCTTCTTCTTCTCAAATCTCTTCTTAAGACTCTTTAGGATAGTCTTATTTGAGGCCTCTACCTGACCGTTGCTCTGCGGGTAAGCAGGGGTTGAATAATAGTTTCTGATGCCGTACTGGGCGCAGAAGGCTTTGAATTTTTTGCCGAACTGGGACCCGTTGTCTGAGATAATGGAGTAGGGTACGCCAAACCTTGTAACTATCTTATTCCACACAAATTTCTCCACCATAGCTTCTGTGATTTTAGCAAGAGCTTCCCCTTCTATCCACTTGGTGAAATAGTCAGTGCCAATGAGTAGGAACTTTCGTTTCCCTGTTGCCATAGGGAGAGGTCCCACGATGTCCAATCCCCATTGGGCAAACGGCCATGGGCTAGTCAATGGTAGCAGATCCTCAGCTGGCGCTCGGATCAGGGGAGAAAACCTCTAGCACTTTTCACAAGTCTTGACAAAAGCCTTTGCATCCTCCTGCATGTAGGGCCACCAATATCCCTGGGATATTGCTCGGTGGGCTATGGATCTACCACTAGTGTGTCCCCCACAAGTTCCAGCATGGATCTCATGGAGGAATTTCTGAACAAGGACTGGGTGTACACATAATAAATATGGACCAAGGAAAGACTTTCTGTAGAGCTTACCTTCTGGAGAGAGCCAAAAACGTACTGACTTGGTCTTGATTTTGTGTGCCTCCCTCTTATCTTCTGGCAAGGTCCCATCTCGCAGGTATGCTACTATTGGGTCCATCCAGCTCGGCCCAAACTCTGTTTCCATCACGATCTCAACAGATCGGCCAATGCTTGGTTCGTTCAGGTAATCCACCGCCACCGTGCGGCAATATTCCGTCTTGACTGCTGATCCCAAGCAAGCTAGTGAATCTACATGTGCATTCTGGCCCGAGCTGATCTGCTGGATGTGTACCTCGTCAAGTCTAGTAGATCTTTGGCCGCTTCTGAGTACGCGGCCATCTTCTCGCTTTTCGTAGCATATTCCCTTGAAAGTTGGTTAACCACTAACTGTGAGTCACAAAATATCCTCAACTTTTTTACCTTGAGTTCCAGGGCACTCCTTAGTCCAGCGATCAGGGCTTCATATTCTGCCACATTGTTAGTAGCACTAAACCCCAGCCATAGCGCTTGCTCCAGAACCAACCCTTCTGGAGAGAAAAGCACAACTCCTGCCCCAGATCCTTTGTTGCAGGCTGACCCATCAACGTAAAGCCTCCATTCGTCTGGTTCCAGATCGGCCACTCTCGTTAGCTGCTCGGGATTACCAATTTGCTCCTTCTCGTGGAGAGTTGGCGGCGGAGGTGCTACTGTTGGAGTAAACTCGGCTATGAAATCCGCTAAAATCTGCCCTTTGATTGCTGTTCTTGGCTGATAATCGAGGTCAAACTGACTCAGTTCTATTGACCATTTGGAGATTCTTCCGGAGAAGTCTGCCTTCCTGAGCAAGGCCCTTAGTGGATACTCGGTGAATACGGTGATGGGATGTTGCAGGAAGTAATGGGGCAGTTTCCTTGATGCAACAACAAGAGCGTATACCAATTTCTCCAGCGGTAGGTAGCGTGTCTCAGCATCCAACAGTGTTTTGCTTACGAAATAGACTGGAGCCTGCTCCGTCCCCTTTATTCGTAGGAGGACCGAGCTAACCGCATGATCAGATACTGCTAAGTATAATATCAACCGCTCCCCAGCTTCTGGAGTTGAGAGCAAGGGTGGTGATGATAAGTAGCCTTTTAACTCCTGGAAAGCCCGTTCCTGCTCAGCTCCCCACTCGTAGCCTTCTCTCTTCTTCAGAAGTTGAAAGAAAGGTCTGCAGCGGTCTGATGACTTACTGATGAAGCGATTAAGGGCTGCCGCCATCCCGGTTAGCCTCTGGACCTCCTTCGTGGTCTTTGGACTTTGAAGGCCTTGTAGAGCCGTGATTTGATCTGGGTTGGCTTCAATCCCCCTTTTAGTCACTAGGTGCCCAAGAAACTTCCCCGAGCTGACCCCAAAGGCACACTTGGAAGCGTTTAGCTTCAGCTTGTATTCTCTCAGAATGTTGAAAGTCACCTTTAGATCGGCGAGGTGATCAAATTTTATTCTGCTTTTTACCACCATGTCGTCGATGTAGACTTCCATGGTCTTACCGAGTTGTTCTTTGAACATTTTGGTAACCAGCCTTTGGTAGGTTGCTCCAGCGTTTCTTAGCCCGAACGGCATGACTTTGTAGCAGTAAAGCCCCCTTGGAGAGATGAAAGATGTCTTCTCCTGATCAGGTTCGTACATAGCTATTTGATGGTATCCTCGATATGCGTCAAGGAAACTCATCCTCTCATAGCCTGATGTGGCGTCCACAAGTTGATCAATTCTGGGAAGTGGGAAGCTATCTTTGGGACATGCTTTGTTAAGACTTGTGAAGTCCACACATACCCTCCATTTTCCATTCTTTTTCTTTACTACCACAGTGTTGGCCAACCAATCTGGATAGCTTACTTCACGTATGGCATCTGCTTCTAGTAGCCGTTCTACCTCCTCAATTACAGCGTCTGCGTGCTGTGGTGCGGACCTCCTTGCCTTCTGTACAACTGGCCTGTGCTGAGGGTCCACGTTCAAGTGGTGGCAGATGACTTCTGGATTTATTCCAGGCATCTCCTGGGGGGTCCACGCAAAAACATCGATGTGGTCTTTAAGAAAGGTGACCAAGTCTTTTTCCTCCAGCTCGGAGAGGGTCTCGCCGATCAGGAAATACTTTTCTGCATCATCCTCCTGAACCTGTATTTTCTTCAACCCCTTCACTATCTTCTTGGTAGGGTCGCCCCCGACGTCCTCCAGGGTTGGTTGATCTGGAACTTCAACTGTTTGCACCAGCTCGGCCCTTGGGGATTTTTTCAGGACCATAGTGAAACATTGATCAGCCACTTTATGGCTGCCTCTAATGCATTCTATTCCATCTGCTCCGGGGTATTTGATCTTCTGGTGGTAAGTTGAGGAGACTGCCTTCATTTTGTGCATCCATGTTCTTCCTATAATCACGTTATAGGAGGAAGGGATGTCCACCACAAGGAAATCAGTTTTCAGTACTACTGATCCTGCTCGGACGGGCAGTGTGACCTTTCCCATAGGCCATACTGTCTGCGAGCTAAAGCCAACCAGAGGGACAAGACACTTTTGCAACGAGCTTGTTGGGAGTTCCATCCTTTTGAAGGTGTCGTAGTACATGATTTCTGTGCTAGCCCTTTGATCCACAAGGATCTTCTCTACGTCGTATTCCCCTATCCGTAGGGTGATTACTAATGTGTCGTTGTGGGGTATTGATACCCCATCCAGGTCATCATCAGTGAAGGTGATTGGGGTCTCCATGACCCCTTCCGCCCTCGGCCTCTTCATGCCGAGCTTTATGACTTGTTTTGCCTGTCCGCTGACCCTCTGGATGTGCCTTATTTCATTATTTGTGTAGGGGGCAACCAACCCATGTATCATATGGATCGTTCCTTTTGGACCTTTCTCGTAGTCCATTTCTTCTATCAGCTCGGCGTCGTTCTTGCTATCGGCCATGAATTCCTTTAGATGGCCCTCTGCCACCTTCTCATCCAGGAATTTCTTGTACTCCACACAATCCTCAGTCATATGCCCCCAATCCCTGTGATAGCTGCAGTGCTGATTGGTGGCCCTCCTCTTCTCCGGGTTCCCAGTCATCTTTGGGGGTCTCCTGAACCATTGTTCGTTCTTGATTCTGTACAGCATTTTGTAGATGGGTATATTGAAAGTTGCCATAACAATGAAATATGACTTTGGGTCTGGATCAGATATGTCCTTCCTCTGCTGTGTATAATCCTTCCTTCCCGTCGTGAAGTCCTTCTTGTATATCTTTGACTCCATTGTCCTCTTCTCTGGCAGCTGAGGATGTCCAGCTACGATCTTTCCCCCAGCCTGCAGGATGTCATCTTCTACCCGTGCATGCTCCTGAATTCTTTCCATCAATTTAGCCACAGTCTTGACAGGGTGCATGGTAAGCGATTCTCGTAGCTTACTATGCACGGGTAGACTTGTTTTGAACGTTGCCAGAGCATACTCCTCACTACAATTTTCAATTTCATTGAAAGTTTCCCAGTAGCGCTTTGAGTACTGACGCAGGGTCTCATCATCCCTTGGTCTCATAGAAGTCAATGCATCAAAGATTTTCGGAGCTGCTCGGCTTGTGAGGAACCGAGCAGGGAACTCCTCAGCCAGTTGGGTCCAGCATAGGATTGATCCTTCTGGGAGCTTATGGTACCAACTCAGGGCCACTTTCCCTAGGCTGGACGGGAACATTTTGCATAGCAGTGCATCATCCTGCTCATGCATAAACATGGCCTGTTGGTAGTGTTGGACATGGGCCACGGGGTCCGTGCTAGTTTCATAAGGAATGAACGCTGAGTGTTTTACTCTGCTCGGCGTCCTTTCCGCGCGAATCCAATGAGCCAGTGGTGATTTGGAGATCTGGCCTAGGGCCTCTTTAGCTGCCTCTCGTGCAGTTTTAGGACCTTCATCAGCTCGGCCGTCGTCCCTCCTCCTCACGTACTGCTCAGGAATATGCTCGTTGGAACCAGACCTCTCATATCTGTCCTTAGCGTGCTTCCTCCTTTCTCTCTTTTCAACAGAAACGCTCCTATCTCTCCTTTTTCATGGAGAGGCTGCTCGGTTGGTGAAGATGTTGTCGTGATGACGACTTTTCTTCTCTCGCTCATGGTGCACGGATCTCGTCCGTGAACATAGGTCTTTTTCCTTCTCCTGAAGCTGCTTTTTTAGGTCCTGAATCTCTCGCTCTCGTCGAGTGACTTCACGGGCCAGTTCCTCTGCCTCTTGTTCCTTTCTGTCAAGGCTATCTTCCTTTCTCGATTCCTCGTGTGCCTGTTACCATCCCTCCTTGGGGGGCTTCTTCCCCGTTCTCGTCGGATGGAAGCTTCCCCACCTCTTGGTGGTGTTTTTGAGTGTCTCAACCTTGGAGAACCATGGCGTATTAGGCGTGTATCCCTGAATTTTGGAATTTCAGGGATACTCCCTATGTCGAACCTCTTTGTTGCTGGCTTTTTCTGTGGTGCTCTTAGAATCAGAGGAGTTTTGTCCACCCTTGTGCTCTTTCTCGTAGTATACACAAGCGTGGTACCGTCATCTTCTACGTCCCTTCGTCGTGGGGTGTACAGAAGAGGTTCTGAAAGTACCATTGTTGATCTCTGTTGAGAGGGGTCGAGCTTTTTTTTTGTTCGTTTCCCACAGACGGCGCCAATTGTACGGGGATAAATCCACGTAACCCTGGATCACGTGCTTCCTTGAGTCAACCCTAAATCTGCAAGACAGAAAAAGGGTTAGAGCACCTTTGCCTCTCGTTGGCAAAGGCCCTCCGATGCCTAAGTTAGTATCTCGTACTCAAATCACTATGCGTATGAAAATTAGGTTTCACAGCGTACCTTTTTTCATGGTTATTGCCTTGTATTTATAGGTATAGATGTTCCTCATATTAGGCATCCCGTGCCCCTGTCTCCTTTTCTCTTTAGGAATCCTTTTCCTAATAGGACTTTCCTATTAGAGATGGGTTTCCTTCTTTAGCTAGATCTCGTTTAGCAGAGGTCTTTCTTTCCATATAAGACTCTTTCCTATATGGGACGCGTTCCTAGTCATACTAGGACTTCCCATTCTTATCCCTTACTTCTCGGGATGGTTTCTCATCTCATAAGAAACCGCCATAGAGTATTCTGGAATGTCTCACCGCCTTATCCGTGGCGGTGCCGTGCTTCCACGTAGCTCGGCATGACTCGTACATAACTCAGCTACTCACGCCGATCTGAGTCCTTGTATTCCAGAATGCTATTCAAGCTTTACCCGTAGCTCCCCCAGCTCGGCCGTACCAGGGTTACCCCTTTATGACTTACACCGAGCTGACACATCCTGGTATATTAGTTCATCCCTGTCGTTCTGGCCTTGCTCATGGACAAGCCAGATCGGCACAGGGCTCACGAATACCCTATGTGGTGTCGACCTATTCACCCTTTCGTGGTGACTGCCATAGGCACGTGTTTATGCCTAGTAGTAGGGTAATCAGATTTTACCCACTCCAATCAGCACTTCGTAGGAGCTATTTTTCTCCCTCTCTATGTCATTGGGAAGAAGAGCGGCTCTGGCGACGCCGAACGCCACATCAGCAGAGGAAATTTTATCAGTATGATTGACAGGGGTGCCGTCGGGGCGAGCAAGCATTGGGGCCCAGGGCTGCACCAGCGGCTGAAGATCAGTCAGGGATAAGCTGGTATCCCCAGTTCTTCTCCTCTGTGTGGGAGGCTGGACTTGCTGGGGACTTTCTGCTGGCCTTTTTTCCCTCTAACGCTCGGTGAGTGAGGAGGGGGATGATTGAGGAGTGGAGTGGGTAAAATCTGATTACCCTACTACTAGGCATAACACGTGCCTATGGCAGTCACCACGAAAGGGTGAATAGCTCGGCACCACATAGGGTATTCGTGAGCCCTGTGCTGATCTGGATTGGCCATGAGTAAGGCCAGAATGAAAGGAAGGAACTAATGTACCAGGATGTGCCAGCTCGGTATAAGTCATGAGGGGGATGCCCCTGGTACGGCCGAGCTGGTGGAGCTACGGGTAAAGCTTGAATGGCATTCTGGAATACATGGACTCAGCTCGGCGTGAGTAACTGAGTTATGTACGAGTCATGCCGAGCTACATGGAAGTACTAACTTAGGCATCGGAGGGCCTTTGCCAACGAGAGGCAAAGGTGCTCTAACCCTTTCTCTGTCTTGCAGATCTAGGGTTGATTTAAGGAAGCACGTGATCCAGGGTTACGTGGTTTTTACCCCGTACAATTGGCGCCGTCTGTGGGAAAGGAACGAAAAAGCTCAATCTCTCTCAACGGAGATTAACAATGGTGCTTTCAGAGCCTCTTTTGTACAC